>JANRMT010062831.1:37323963-37351519 GCA_026402145.1 Polypterus bichir lapradei | reverse complement strand
ATAGATAGATAGATAGATAGATAGATAGATAGATAGATAGATAGATACTTTATTAATCCCAAGGGGTAATTCACATACTCCAGCAGCAGCATACTGATAAAAAACAATATTAAATTAAAGAGTGATAAAAATGCAGGTATAACAGACAATAACTTTGTATAATGTTAATGTTTACCCCCCCGGGTGGAATTGAAGAGTCACATAGTGTGGGGGAGGAATGATCTACTTAGTCTATCAGTGGAGCAGGACAGTGACAGCAGTCTGTCACTGAAGCTGCTCCTCTGTCTGGAGATGATACTGCTCAGTGGATGCAGTTGATTCTCCATGACTGACAGGAGCCTGCTCAGCACCCGTCATTCTGGCACGGATGTCAAACTGTCCAGCTCTGTGCCTACAATAGAGCCTGCCTTCCTCACCAGTTTGTCCAGGCGTGAGGCATCCTTCTTCTTTTTATTAACTACACTTGCAAGGCCAGACGTGATTCCCAAACAAGAAAACACGTCTGGGGACAGCCAGTTAAAGAGTGTGTATTGAATAGCAGTGAAATCTTGTGTTGCAAAAGCTACACACACTGGGCTTCTTCTTAAAACATCCACCCCCAATTTCTTCAGCATGTGCATTTTAAACGGCTGCTGGGGTTTTGAGGTAGAGAGCAAAAGATACTGAACAACTTGATGCTGAGAGAAAAAAAAAAGGAAAAGTTGGTGTTATCCACTCAGGAGGTTAATAATGAATTTTCTTTTTGTAATGAGTGCAGAGACAGTTTTGACAGACACACACATCAACCACCGCAGCTACTGGGATACACATATGAGAAGTGCCTCCGTCTGCTGTGATATCTTTCTGTAATTTAAACTATTACATCACTATATGAAATATCAACAGCAGAGTTTAGATAAGCAATGTGATCTATGGATATTGTGAAAGAATGAGTCTCAACACAATGGAAAGGTTTGGGGCAGCCATCCGTGTATTGTCCCTGGCTGCAAAAGGTTTAAAGAAAACAAGAAGTTGTTGTTCGGTTGTGTTCCAGGATTGAACTGAACTGGTTTGTAAAGATGGAGGTTTTATATGCTGTGAACCAGAAGTGATGTCATTTGACTGGGACAGGAAGGGACTGTCTGGGCACCGGAACAGGAAATGACGTCAGTCTGGGTGCCGGAACAGCAAATAATGTCAGTCTGGGCTCCGGAACCGGAAGTGACGTCATCCTGGGCACCCGAACCGGAAGTGACATTAAATCAGGCAGGTTTTCTCGTATTTGGTCTGCAGAGATAACAGAAATAGGTTTAGAGCCTATTGGTCCACTCAGCTTGCTCCTAGTCACACGTGTGTGACAATATACAACATGTTAAAACCCAGCAGCTATTATGTTGTGGTATGTTTGCATTTCCAATTAGACAGTAATGTTAAATTGCTTTAGTTATTCATTTAGATGTGCAGCAGAATGTGGGTGCTGTGCAACCTAGTCCATGCTTTACAAGTATTGTTAAGCAAATGTATTGATTTGGCTGTTTTGAGTACTGAAATCTGCATCTCCTGTGGCTCTTCGTTATCAGTAGTAACTGTAGTCCTTTTGACAGAGTGTAATACACAGTTTACTTTACATGCATATTTTGCTGTTCATATTTTCATGAATATAGCCACCAATTCTTTCAAGCTTGCATCGACTCCTCAAGTGACTCGTAACACTAAACAACAATTGCTGTTGATTGCCAATGTATAATTTGATGCTACAGAAAGGTTTTGCCCTTGCATCAGGTTATATTTATTTTTAAAACAGGTTACACTTATTTTTAAGACATGCATTTTTATGCTCTCTGCACATGTGACACATATTTATATTTTAATAGGTTTTTTTAGGAGACTTTTCGACTGCAGAAAATTCATCATAAACAGTAGCTTCCTGTCAGTTGGACCTCCTTTGATCTTTGCAGTTGAAAATCACTATTCCTACTTTGAGATCTGCCCTCATGAGGCACTGGATTGGTTTAGAAATGTGACAGTCAGTGAGCAGTCTAATTGTTCCCACCCAGTTTTAAGCACTATTTATTCATGGTTGTCAGCAAGACTACATACCAACAGACCACCTCATGAGCATGTTTGATGGACTTATTTACAACATGAGTACCACATGCATCAGACAGACTGTTAACAAGCATGAAAAAGTACAAATATGCCATTAAAAATATAGAAACCACATTTTGTATTTATATTTTCAGGGACGAATAGCATGATACTCTATCAAATATATTTACCTCAATGCCACAGAAAGTATATATTTATATTGTGTAATATAATAAATAGAAAAATATTGATAAGAATACATTTAACCATTAATCCTAAGTAAAAAGAACATATTTAGTGTCCCTAATTAAGAAATTGCTTAGCCGCTGTTTCAGAAAGTGTGCTTTGAAAGATGTTGCCAGTTTCTTCAATAATGTATGACTTTGGAGTGTTGTGGGGATATCCTCGATAGCAGATGCAAGATGTCTCACAATATTTATTACACAGCGCTTGTGAATTACTGTGAAGTTTGCATTGTGATGAGACATTCTTTATGAATATTTTCCTGCCTCTTGCTAGATATTTTATATGCTTTGGAGACTGTTGGATTAATTCAGTTATTAGGAAAGGATGTGTGCATGATCAAGTATAAACTCTTCTATATTGTCTATAGTATGTAATTCTGAAGTGCATTAGTGCAAGATCAAATTAAGACCCTCACAGGCCCCAGGATGTCACTCATATATATTTATATACCATGAACACTGTATGTAGTCATGAATTACAGAGAGACAATTATGCTTCAGACATGAATCTAGTCATGTGTATCTCTTGTCATCATTACTTTACGTATATGGACTTCAGGGCCTTTCGTACGCTCGATGTTTACAATAGTGCCAGCAGCCATATCACCCTGTAGCCCAAGACTGGTTGCCCACTGAAGCTAAGCAGGGTTGAGCCTGGTCAGTACCTGAATGGGAGACCTTCTGGGGAAAAACTAGGTTGCTGCTGGAAGAGGTGTTAGTGAGGCCAGCAGGGGGTGCTCACCCTGTGGTCTGTGTGGGTCCTAATGCCCCAGTATAGCGATGGGGACGCTATACTGTAAAAAAAAAGCACCGTCTTTCGGATGAGACGTTAAACCGAGGTCCTGACTCTCTGTGGTCTTTAAAAATCCCAGGATGTCTTTCGAAAAGAGTAGGGGTGTTACCCCGGCATCCTGGCCAGATTTGCCCATTGGCCTCTGACCGTCATGGCCTCCTAATCATCCCCATACACTGATTGGCTTCATCACTCTGTCTCCTCTCCACCAGTAAGCTGGTGTGTGGTGGGCGTTCTGGTGCACTATGGCTGCCGTCGCATCATCCAGGTGGATGCTGCACACTGGTGGTGGTTGAGGAGATCCCCCCCCTTGTATGTAAAGCGCTTTGAGTGCCTTGAAAAGCGCTATATAAATGTAATTAATTATTATTAGTGATAGCCAATCTAATGTAGCTTAATGATTGCCATTAATTTATTAATAAGTTTAAATGAGGACAGTCTTTTTTTCCTGCGCTCTATTCCAATAAATTGGGAGGAATGTGAGGAAACACCTTGTTAATTGAGAGAGGGCAAGATGTTAATTGCAAACTGGCAATCAGAGAGCAAGCTGAGTAAATTGAAGAGCAACACAAAACCATAGCAAAACTAGCTGCAGAACAATTAATCTTGGTATTGATCTGGTTCTGCTGTTCACTGAGACAGCACTTAGACCTGAGGATCATCACTCCTTACATAGTTTGGTTTTGGTCCACAGCTAATACAGTAGTGCCTTGAGCATGGGAAAAGTGCTATATAAATAACATGTATTATTATTATTATTATCTCAGCTACACTACAACTGACCCATAGTAACCATAAGAACACTACAAATTAACATTCATAAAAGTCCTATTGACAGTCCTTTCTACTGGGAAATTTTGCTGTGTATGCATGTAGTACATACAGTATATGTCAACAATTTTCTTTCCAAATACAAAGACATGAGTGTTTGGCTCATTGGCAGCTCTCATTTGGCCCAGTGTCAGCTTTATTAGTATTCTTTATTAGTAGTACCATTTTCTTTGTTTCCAAATTTATTGTTGTTGATTACTTTCCTTTAGTTTCTTTATTATTAGATTATCTGATCTTTTAATCAGTTTTTATCATTTCTAATTTGGATTAGTACTACTGTTAATTGTTTCACTTTGCTTAGTGTTCGTTTATTAACTGGACCAATTGTAATGCCCGATTATACAGGTTAGCTTTGTTCAGGGACAATCAAATTCTATTTAAGGACCAGTTCAGTCCCAGTCTGTTTGACAAGGGCATTAAAAGTTCTCTCTGGCACTGGTTTGAGTCTGGGTTTCCATGATTGCCTATGAGAATTTTGGTGGTTTGATTAAGTAATTATTTAGAATTGCCATTCCAAGTAAAAGCAGTTAATTTAATTCAGTCTTTGTTGGTTTTGGCTTTTTGTTACAAATGTTAAGAGCGTCGCTTTTCAATTTAGCCCAATATTATTTCTAAGTTTTGCTTGTTATTGAATTTTTTTTTGTAAAATGTATTTAATTGTTAATTCATTCATTTTTTTTTTTCATTGTATTAATCTTTTTAGATTAGGGGTCCTCGCGTTTGGTTCTACAGGGCTGCAGTGGCTGCAGGTTTTTATTTCAACCTAGTGTCTCAATCAGAAGCCAAATATTGCTGTCAAAGCAATTCCTGCCCACATAACATTTTTATGCATATTTTAGTGAACTCGTTTGTTAAGATTCACAACCCTTAATTGCTTTTTTTACTCTTAAGCAGCAGAAATCACTATTTCAATTACTTATTGTTTTCTTAACCAGCCACCAGCTGTTTGTTCCTTTGCAATTTTGCATCTCATTATCTTATTGATACCTGTGTGTTCATCCTAAAGTATCTGTTCTAATAACATATGGAAAAAATTAAAGAGAAAAAAAAGGAAAGACCAAGAATTACTAATCTTCTCACAGCCACAAATTTCCTGGATGATATGCTTGAAAACAAAAAATCTAACCAGAACGAAATTAGTGTCAAGCCATATAATTAAATAAATTCAGTGATTGGAAAGGATTGACTTCTAGTTAAACAATTCAGCTGGAACAAAAATTACTGTCATTGTGGCCCTCAAGAACAGAACATGTGGACCTTTGGTTTAGGGGCAAGGAATTTTGATGGTTTTGCCAGTATGGAGATCTTCACCCCATCCTTTGGGTTTTCTTTCATGTTCTAAAATGTATATAAAATTGATTAGGGGAGGGGTTTGGGTTGTCACATGTATTTATGGGATATGTGATAGTGAAAAACTTCAGGGGCTTGGTGCAATATATCAGGGACTGAAGCCTCTAAAAATGTCATCATTAGGTGTTACCTCAGTTATTGTTCAGAATACTTTATCAGTAAACCAATTTTGTATAATTATCTTGTGCCCTGAATTTCTCATTGCTCATAGGTGTCACTTCTCTCCAAATGCTATAACTTAATAGTATGGAGTGTGTACTGTGATAGACTGGCTTCCTGGCCATGGCTGACTCTTGGCTTTTGCTCAATTTTGTGACCTTAAACTGAATAATCTGGCTAGAAAACTGAGACACAGATGAGGATTTTATATCTGATCTTGTGGGAGTACTTCAGCATTCAGCACACACATTTCTTGAAAATGTTCACAATGCAGTGTTACACACGTGCACATGGGAGGCAGTCAAAGAGCTTAACTGAGGGTAAGATGTCAGCTCAAGGGTTGACAAAGTGCACTAACCTCTCTTGTCCCTTTTCCACAAGTCAGAAGAAGGGAAACCCAATTAAACTAGCATCAGCTCCCGCCCTACTATCCAGACCATGCTCTCATATTGATCTCACTTCCACCATTCCTGGCACGGAACCACCTCTTCCTGCATAGCTCCTATAAAAACCTAAACCCTCTGTTCCTAAGTTAGTCGATTGGGACTCTGTCTTTTGTGATTACTCTTTGCATTTAATTGTTGCCTGTCAACATGCAGGGTGGATCCCTCAAACCTTTTTCCTTTTCTTGTCTTTTCATTACAAGAGACTCTGTAAATGACAGAGTCCCAGGCACTTTCCAATAGTCTACACACAAATGTCTTAAGGTCAATGAGTTTCATTGACTTTTATCCATTTTATTCACTCAGTAATAAGGTACATTTCAAATGTAATATTCCTTGTGAGCTGTCCAGGGCTTAGTTCTGCATGTTCTTCCTCCTGCTATTACAAGGGGTGAATTCCAGATTTTGGAATTGGCTTGTATCCCACAGGATGGTGCATTAACATTTCTTACTGTACTAGAGTATGAATTAGACATAGGAAAATTCAGATTCTGTCATCCAAGCCTGTTGTTAACAAAAGTAAAAATCATTATAGCACTACATACAGTATTTGACCTCCCATTTTAAAACATCACATACTACAAATACTGTACGTCTGCACTTCCTATGATTTTCTTAAACATTCTTACACATTTCGCACAGAGCAAATGACAAACGTATTTGCACCATTTCTGGCAGCATACAAAACTCACACATTCCATTATCATGTTTCTCCATAAGAGTTGTCTTTAAGCTGGTACGTTGAAATGTTGGAGACCTTTCTGTACCCCACACTGGACGATTTGGATACAGAACATGTGTGGTTTAAAAAAGGACGGGGTCACAGCTCACACAGCACGCTTGGAGTGTTGAGAGAAATGTTCCCTGGGCATTTGATCTCTTTAAAGGGAGAAGTGGGGTGGCCGGCACGGTCACCAGATTTAAGCCCATGTGATTTTTTCCTTTGGAGATACCTAAACATCGTTTAAACATTTCAAACATCGTCCTCAATCTCTTGAGGATTTGAAGGAAAGGATCAGACAGGAAATAGATGCCATTTGGCATGAAATGACCCGGAGAGTGATGGAGAACTTCTGGGAATGTTTTCAGCAATGTATTGCAAATGGCGGCCACCATTTGTCTCATATGATTTTTAAAACCCATTAAAACAAAACTGTTTTTTATCTACTTCTCAGAAATATATACTATTATTTTTAGATAGCTTCATTCATTTTTATACCCCTTCAAAATGTAGGAGCTCTTTATGCCCCATCCTGTATAATTAATCATGATATTAAATAATATAGAGCAATGACACTACCCCATCGAGTTCCATTATCTACCGAAAATTCAGGTGACAATTTCCACTCAACCATTACTCTAAAACAAATGACCAAATAAGCATTCCAATGACAAATCTTAGCATGCCTTCTATGTCTTTTATCTTTCTTGTGTGTCTCACACTTGCACTTCCTTATTTGATCGTGTCACTAATGACAAACTGACTAACCAAATTGCTTGGAGTGACCGGCTATACACACAGACATTAGCGTTTTATTATATAGATAGATTCAGTCCAGGGCCACATGTAGTGCGGCATCCAATTTATTGCCTGCAGGCATTGCAGCTGATAAATAGAAGGCAGAAGAAAACTGAATGGACTCCCTGCTGCCTCTCCATCTCACTTTGGCATTTTCAGTGTGTAACCTCATTCGTTATTGTTAACTGGGGGGCTTTGCCCCCTGCTCGCTTCACTTGCCCACCCCCTACGCCCCAGGGCGCACTATATGCCAGTCACTTCGCGTCTCTGCCTCTTGCATTGTGAAGTGGCGGGCTGAATGCACGCTAAGGAGATGCGGTCACTTTTCCGAAACCCCCTTTTAAACAGTGATGCAATAGGAAACAAATCATTTTTTTTTTACATTCTCTATGCTTGATCAGCTGACTTGCTGTTGCTGCTCCTGCTGCTTGTGCCATACTGCGTGATCTGCATGTCTCGCAGCACTTCAAACATTTAAAAGCCTGTACAGCAGCTGTCCTCCTTGTCTCACGGGACATTAAAGTGTCTCCAAGAAAATCACGTCTCGACACAAGATTTTTTTATATAATAGAGAGATACAGTAAGTGATATTTAAGATTTAGCTCTGTTTTTTTATATTTACTTTTTTTATTCAGCAACATTCTTTTTTTCTGCTTTAAGACTAAAAAGTAGGAAAATGTATTATTGTTTTCATTGCCAGCATTTTGTTTTCTGATTTTATTCATGGGCATTGACATTTTATGCAGCTTTGTTATTGGCAACATTTCCTGTAGCTATCCCCTGCTTACAGGAATTTGCACTACATGATGTCATGAACATTGTGGGGTTTAAGACAGCAACACGTTACAGTCATTATCCAAAGTTTTGAATAAAATACAAATCTCAAGTTGTGCTATTTTTGGGCTTGTGACTTACTGGTCTTCTGACTTTGAGTTTGGTTTATGTATTGGGTTTTAGTGTGCAAATTTGATGTCCTTCTGGTTTTGATCCTTGCCTCTTCCTGGTTATGTGTTTATCTCTTTGTGTTTTTCCTTCTGCCTTAGTGGTCTGCCATTCTACTCAATTTTGCAGCGCATTGTTAACTAAGAGTATTTTTTCTGGTTTTGTTATTGCTTGCTTTTACACTATGTTTGTTTTGACGTAAACTGGAAAATCTAGCATTTCACTGTCAACGCACAGCTCCTGAACCTTGCTTCTTGCAAAGGTGTCTTCCCTACATGATGTACGTGATCTGTATTTGATGACTTCTTCCAGCATTGCAAAGATATGTTGTTCATGTGATTGGCAATTGTCAGCTGGGATTAAGTGAAACAGTATCAATGTTTGCATGACTGGGCTCTGTAGTAGACCAAAATCTTGTCTAGAGCTGTTTGTTATAATTTTTTTTGCTGCTAGGATTGGCTTTGTCATTCCTGGGATGCTGCCAAGCAGGGACAAGATTAAAATGGGATGGATTTACATGTAAAGAGAAGAAAGCAAACTAGCGTAACCCAAAACCACACATCCCCACTGCCCCAGCTAATATGTCATTCAGCTATATTTCCTCAGCAAAAGGGTATAAAAGCATCTGCTTTTCTATCACTTCCAATACCATCAACATTGTGTGGCAAGAACTTTCTATCCATTGTAGGTAAAAAGTGATTAAAATTCCATGAAGTACATTCTTAGTTTCAAACAATTGAATGCATTACATTCTTTATTAGCTGGCGCCCTGCCCAGGGTTTGTTTCCTGCCTTGCGCCCTGTGTTGGCTGGGATTGGCTCCAGCAGACCCCCGTGACCCTGTAGTTAGGATGTAGCGGGTTGGATAATGGATGGATGGACATTCTTCATTATACCTTACTGACAAACACGTCTCCAAGTTTCCTCTCCAATTTTCCCTGTTGGAGAATTTTTCTCTTCAGTATGAATAGTTTCAGAGACGTTTGAGCTAAACGTCCTGATAATTGATCATTTCCGGACAAGAAAGTGAAAATCAATCATGTTTTTTCATGATGTGCAAAGTAATCTCAGGAGCAAAGGGCTTTGTGAACATGAAATTCCAAATTTTGCATTTACAGTCATAAGGAACCATTTTTTAAGAATCTAAATTACTGCAACTGTGATAAACTCAGCCTGCTCCATTGTCTCTATGTAAATTTGGAAAATTGCACTGAACTTGGATCGGCCTTATACTCTAATCAAGGAAAGAAATAACTTCAGTGACTCAGCCATTTATTTTGTATTTCAGTAAACCTGGACTAGAAACAAACTATGTAAATCTTTAATGAAAAAATACTTATGACACTGAGGAATAATTCCAAACTGGAATAACAGTTTATTAGAATAGAAGTGTGCAACATAGAGTGGTCTTTTGTTTCACCCAGTTCTGGTGAGAAAACTGGTTTTGCATCATGGCATGAAGTTTTACAGCAGGCAAACAATACATTTCACTAAATATTGTCCAGCTGCTTTTACTGGCTGTCCCAGAATAATCCAGGGGCGCTGACATAATGTATTAATTCCTGAGGAGTTTGATCTAAATTTCTGTTTTTCTGTTCTTTTTGGAACAACATTATGGCTTGTCATTTCTAGACAGCCATTTAACTTCAATATGCGCAAAAATACTTGATTTCACATGCTTTAATAATAGCTTGAAAATCCACTTACCTTAGGAATTTAAGTGATGACATGTTTTTTCCTCCAGTCTCTATGGATTTTCCATTACTTTCCATGCAGTCGCTGCTTTTACAATGTCATAGCCTAAGTAAAAATCAGGTTGGTTGTAAGTAAATGACATGACATAGTAATTTAGTGAAGAACACTGTCTTATTTAATTCCTGAGGCATTCTGTGGCTCCCCTCTTCAGTCTAGTTGATTTTTTATTTCTAGTTTTTCTGGTTTTCTTGATTTATGGATTGTGTACCTTAGTCCTGTTTAATGGTTAATTCTGTTTGGATCAGGATTTCTTAATTTAATTTCTGTTTTTAAGTTAATTATGGAAATTTGTAATTTAGATTTAGAGTATTGTTTTGGCCCTGAGTGTTTCAAATGTAAATATTCAGAGTTTTATCTGTTCTTTTTCATTAATGGTAAGGTCAAAACTGATAATCCCCCCTAAGTAGAAAATATGTCATGCAGTACTACAAATAATATTATTTAATAAATCAAAATTAAAATTAATAGATTAGAACAGAAATAATTAGAAATAATAATATTTTCTTAAACAGAAAAATCTAATAGTCAGACAAACCAAACTTCAATAATAATCATCTCTCATCTCATCTTCTCTACTGCTACTCCTAGTGAGGGCTGCAGAGACAGCAGGCCAGGCAGATCAGCCCAGACTTCCCTGTCCCCACCTACACATTCATGTGGAATTCCCCAGTGTTCCCAAGCCAGAAGATTTAATCACTCCAGTGAGTCCTGGGTCCTGTCCATTGGAACATGCCCAGGGCAGTTCTAGGGGGAGCCACTCTGGGGCATCCTTATGACATGCTCAATCCACCTCAATGAAACAAACTTTTGATCCAGAGGAGCAGCGATTATACTCTGAGGCTCTCCTGAATCGCTGATATTCTCACCCAAATACAGAAAGTCATCACAGCCACCCTGCCTCTACATCGAGAGTATTGTGTTTAGACTCCAGTCATGCTTCACTACCACAGACTGGTACAGCACCCACAGAACATCAGCTGCTAATCCACTGTGTTTGACGATGTCACTCTCCCTTTTTCCATCACTTGTGAACAAAATCCCGAGATACTTGATTTCCTTCACTAAGATCAGTTGTGCCCACTCACCTGAAGAGAGTAATCCACTCTTTTTTGAGAAAGAACCATTACTTTAGACTTGGAGGTGCTGATACTCATCCCAGTTGCTTCACATTCACCAATTGTTGTATTGATACAAAACTTACAACTTCATGAATGATTAGCTGCTCTAAACTCACTCATGTGACTGAAGAATGTATAGCTTGGGCATAGATTATGCCATAAAAAGCTTATCCTTTTGGTTTTCATGGATAGCTAAATAAGTGCCGTTTAGTGGCAATTATGAGTACAATAGACAGGCAAGCGTAATGATTTGCTTACTCGATTCATACATATTAGGTTACCACTTTTGGGTTTAGTTTTATTTTTTTAGACACAAAAAGTATATTGATCAGCAATTGTAATTTCAAATTATAAAAAGATAATACTGTACTTTGGCAGACAGTGTGCGCAAGTGGTTCAGGCATTGGACTTTATACCAAAAACCTGCCTCTTCAATCCTAACGTTTGATTTGCAGTGTGATTCTGGGCAGTCTACCTAATTTGCCTGTGCTATAGTTATAAAAATTCTGATCATTAATTTCAGTTCCATCTATTCTAATGAACCACATTTCCACTTATGAATTCAATCTTCTATACAATAAATGTAAAAAAGACATGTAACATAAACAGAAAATATGATATTGAATCACATACAGAGAAGTAATGTATTTTTATATCAAAATACACATATACTCATATATCATATTAGCAGGGATATCCCAGGGTGGAATAAAGTGGGTCTCCAGCTCCTAGAGGGAAAATTTGTGTCCCTAAATCAAAATTTCATTGACTAAACCTACTGTGGAGAACAATTTTGCATATCCATGCCAAGATCCGGAAATGCTTCCTTGGGACACTTCTGAGTTTTTCCAAGGGGATATATTTCAGATCAAGTATAGCCTATTGTCTCTGTTCAACAATGTGGATCTCGATACCAGACAAACACACAAACACAAATTCAGCTTTATATATTAGATCATTTTAGGGTGGTGTCCAAATAACTCCCTTAGGTCTGCTGAATTCCTAGACTTCATTAGATGAGACTTGTTTCTACAACCTCTCTGATTAATATACCATTTGCACATAGAAATGTATGAGGAAAACACAAAACTTGGAATTGCACATCACTATGGACCAAAGTAAGCATCTTGCAGTTTACACAAAACAGGTTTACCACTAGAGGACAATCCCAATAGAATCCCCAGGAATTTCAGTTATCTGCTGATACTTGGTGACGTGGTGTTTTGAAACATCACTATCAGAATAATCAGTCAGTCATTATCCAACCCGTTATATCCTAACACAGGGTCATGGGGGTATGCTGGAGCCAGTCCCAGCCAACACAGGGCACAAGGCAGGAACAAACCCCGGGCAGAGCACCAGCTCACCGCAGGACACACACACACCTGCACACCAAGCACACACTAGGGACAATTTAGGATTGCCAATACACCTAACCTGCATGTCTTTGGACTGTGGGAAGAAACCCACGCAGACATGGAGAGAACATGCAAACTCCACACAGGGAAAACCCGGGAAGCAAACCCAGGTCTCCTTACTGCAAGGCAGCAGCGCTATCACTGTGCCACTGTGCCACCCTATGAGAATAGTGCTAAAGTAAATAACTTGATCATTTGAATTTGGTAGCTGTGTTCTCCTCATATCTGTTATGGAAGCATACAATTGCCTGCAGGCAATTTGCAGGAAAGCAACCAGAAAGCAAATTGATGGGATTTGCAGAGATATAGTCAAAATCTTGGTAGGGATCAGAAACTGGCAAAGACAGTTGGAGTTGGAAAAAAACAAAGTCAACAGAGAGCAAGCAAGAGGTCCTAACACAGAAATATTTTCAAAAGGAACTTTTAGTTTCCATTAATGCTAAAACAAAAAAAGTTGAGAGTATCAAGAAATAAAAATAATATGTGGTGTAGCGTACTGCTGGGGCCCCTTCCCTGCTGGGACGTCTCCACGCTGGGAGGACTGGGGAAGAAAGTGTGGTCAGAACGTTACCTTCCCCGGAACGCTAGATGGCAGTCCCCCTGGGTTGCAGTGGTTCCTCGGTCTCCCGCAGGGCTTCATGGGAGTTAGAGTTATCTATAGCCCTGTTGGGATCCGGGGGTGCAACCATGAGGTGCTGCAACAGCTGCTGAGCCCTCTTGGGTTTTCCAGGGGTGTTATAAAAGGAACCAGCAGTCACCACTCTGAGAGCCAGAGTTGGGAGGAGGAGGACCAAGCTTGCTGAGGAGGAGTGGAGGAGAAAAGAAAAGGACTGAGAGATAAAGAAAGAGAATAAGAAAGTAAAGTAAAGAAAGGAAAGTGTGTGATTGGGTTGTTGGGGACAATGTATATAAATAAATTCACGTGTGCTTTTTGGACTTGTGCCTCTAGCGTCTGTCTGTGTCAGGTTAGCACGTTATAGTGCCATCTATCTTCCACAGTGGGAACATGAATAACCACACTGACATGTTATATAGGAATTCACTGATGATGATATGACCGGGAACAGCATGCTGTTTTCGCCAACAGAAAAGTCCATGGCCATGAAAACCACAAAACATAAAAGTGGTGCCCGAGGTCCAGACAACCTGCAGGAAATCACAGTGAATCTATCAGTAACAATAATACACAGACAGTGAAATACTAAATACAAGTGCACAAAATGCAAAGAACTGAGCACACAGGGTTGTAAAACAGGGATTACCGCAATACCACTATGCGCTTAATTCCAGTATGGAAAATGAGCTCAAACTACTTTTTAACATTTGAATGGCCTCTATGTTTCAAGATATATCACAGCTGCCACCTAGTCATTCTACATGATGCATCACACAGTAATTCTCTGAATCCAGTGTCAGTGAAAACACAAGCTTGCAACTCACCACAGGGGTCCTACAGACTCAAACCAGAAAGTAACAATTGAGGGAATGTTGAAGCTGAGTAGCATGTTTCTATAATAAACTGATGTATCAGACTTCAATCAGAGTCTTGTATGATTTGCTTAAATTCCTTAGTCACTAGTGAGATCTGAGAGATTTTTGACACCATGTGTAACAATTTATGTCTGTACATTAAGTGTGCTGCTGTGAACTTTCCATACATTTTATCATATTGCTCAGTTGGGAATGAGGTCATGCAGTAACTTGTAATGCAATGCAGGAATTATTTTTTCAGTTACAGGAAGCATTTTACTCCTTGAAATTCAGAATTTATGACAAAGACATTGTTCAGGTCATAGAAGTATGTTTTGATTATCAATGATTTACCACATCTGGTTTCTCCACTTATTATCCCTATTTATTTTGAAGCTTGCATCTACATAATATAGTTTATGTACCTGTTTTATTCAATGATTACTTGTCAATATTTTTATTTCATTTTGTTCACTTTGCTAACCTGTGTTTATTGTTCTTTAATGTTTAGTGCTACTTTTGTGACATCTATGCATTGACGTGTTCTTTGCTGTTTTCCATGGGAGTTGTTAGTCATGTTTGCAGATGATATACAGGTCATGATGTCATCACATCACTATATAAGATGGAGACACATTCAGTAAAGTGTCCAGATTTTGGATCAAACTGAAGGAAAGCCCTTTTGAAAACTAACTTTTCACCAGAACAAAAATGAAGAATTATTAAGTTTTACCTTGGTAGGGACTGCATTTTGGTTTTCACTTAGATTTCTTTGATAACATCTTGGTTTTAGTTGAAAGTGACTCTAGATATACTATACTCTAGTCTCTGCCTGTTTCTTAATGAGCCTCTTGATATTTTTTCCCATTTTATATGTTTCTTCTTCTCATCTCAAATCATTTTACAAGTCTGTTTGGATCTCCTATTGTTCAACACGAATTTCACAATTATGGCAAGTCTGTGTTAGTCCCAGAAGCATCAGTTCTGGACAATATGCTATCCCATCAAAGTGCATACACACTCACTTACAGACACTCACACACAGAACTATCACAATATGTAGATACCGGCTATTTATTTATTTGTCTGATGCCTTTATCCAAGGTGACTTACAACATCTGAGACACAATTGGTTACGTAAGTTTCTTTTTTGGTTTTCAATTTGGAGCAGAGGGCAGGTGAAGTGAGTTGCTTATGGGCACACAGTGTCAGTACCAGGATTTAACATTTTTGGGATATGGGACCATTTTGGGATCATATAGTGAAAATCCATTATGGCTTGAACAGAATATGTAAGCTAAACCCTTATCCTTTGGGATGTGGGCATCTACTGTGACAGCTTCCTGACCGCCTCCTATCCAGCACTCCCTTGAAAGAATAAAGAGCTCAGAAAAGTGGAAAATTGATATTTGTAAAGATGAGCATTTACACAATTTTTTTATTGTGTAAGATACTGGATTTAATCTGCACTTCCATGTGTAAGCAAAGAAAAAGAAATTGTCAGGCAATGACCGAAGACTCAGGGAAGTGCCACTCAGCGTTCTAATAATTCATTAATTCTGCTCAATCTCATACCCAGATTAACAGGCATACATTTGAAAATACCTCTGTTGCAATTCATTTTGGTCTTCTGTCCACACTACATTGTCATGTTTAACTATCAAAAAAAGAATCTTTACAAAAATAGTGTCTAAAGTGTATACATTTGGAAACACTGCATAGAGGAAACACTGATGTGTGATTGTCATGTAACCAGGCACTGACTTCAGTTTTGTTGTCATGATGCCCTTTGTGGTCTAATTTTTACAGAATGGATTGTCCTTTCATAAGTTCTCTTCATCAGCTGATGAATGGTGCACCTTGAAACACTCAAATGTTTCATGGTATTTACTTTGACAGGACTCCCAATCTACATTCTTCATGGCTTTGGCTTCATTATACTCATTTATAACCTTTAAAAGCACTTGTATGTCATTTATTCTGATAAAGAAGGCTATTTTAGTGTTTTCTTCACATGTGCTTTTTTCTCATGATTCTGTCATTTTGATGTACAGTACTTCACATTTGCTATGTAAACAAACATCTTGGCTGACAAGCCAGGCATGCCCCATAGTGAAGATTTAAATATTTACAGCATTTCAAAATGGATGACAAATGTTTAGAAAATTATACAAAAGCAATAGTTTGGATGGAAAAATTAAAACATTTTCAAATTGTTGGCATTTGTATTAGTGTAGAGTAAGTGTTAGAGACACCATTCAGCATAACATGTGTGACTCTTGCATATGGGAGAAAAAACTAGAATATCCAATTAAAAGAACTTGGATACTTAGAAAACATGCTAATTCTACACAAACAGTAAATAGTACAAGATTTGAATCCAGGTCCTTGAAACTATAAAGCACCAGTGCAAACATTTTCCACCTCAAGATCATTAATCTGGCAAAATATATACTGAAAATCAGATACACCGTTTGTGTGAGTAATATGCGGTATATAGTATGGTGTGCTTGTAAGTACATTTGCACTTTCTAAAAATTAAATTGAGTTTAACTAAATTGAATTAAAACATAATGACAGGAACACAGAAATGCCCGGTAAAAGTTACTTCAGCATACTGGCTCCTATTGGAACAAAGAACTATTTGTATTCCCCAATGTTTAGCTCCTCTAGCACATGCAAGTCCTGAATGTACAGGGTAAAAATGCCAGGGGGTTTATTGGGATTGGCACCCTTACATGTGCCAGGGTTACCTGGTGATTTCTTAAGTTGATAGAATTCATACATGAACCTCTCATCACAGGTAAGTAGGAGGGGATGCTAAAATGTGTGCAAATGGTCTGTGACCACTACTGGAGTTTTTTTGTCTAAATAAGTATGGTCAAATGTTGACTTGGTGTGCTTATTTGTGTATTTACATGATGTGCTTGAATAACTAAAGATGCATTTGAGACAGAACAGCATTATTGATCAGAAATTGAAATTGAATGTGAAGGAGAAAATATATTCAGACTGCCTCACTTTATGTACACTTTATTGTGTTGTAGATTTAAATTTGAATTTATAAATTTGCCATTTTGCTAATCAATTTGCACTCAATAATGTCATAATGAACATGTTTTCAGAAAGGTTTACATATGTTAAATAATGAAAACTGAAATCACTTTGATATTAGGGGGTGATTCAATGTAGATTAATGGGCAAATATGGCATATTTATCCATTTAAAATAAATGTACAACACAATAATGTTTGCAGAAAGTGAAGGGGTCTGAATATTTTCTGAATCCACTGTATGTGTGTTACTTTATTTTCCTCTTTCATAATCTACACTAAAGAAATTTCTATGTAATGTGGACCAAGCATCAAGTGCTACCATCCACCAAGATTTACAACCACCAAAGTGTGCTGCTCCTTTTTTAGTGGTAAATGTTGTATAGAAAATAGGTGCATGCCTCTGTTTTGGTATACAGTAAGTGAGGGTATCAATTTTGTACAGGATCCGGATGGAGACACAACCTATTTCCAAACCCTAAGCCTAACCCAATTTTTAGACACTTTTTCCAAAAATTAAACGTAAGGAAACAAAGTTCTACTAAACAGTTAAGCAAGACTATAGGTCATCCTCACACGAGTCTCTTCTGATCGGTTGACTCTTACAAATATCATATCTTAAATGTGGACTCCATGATGCTTTGTATGCTTTACCTGGTAATTTCTGGTTTTATTTAGACATACTGTACACCAACACCTTCTCTTCTCTTCTGCTGCTCATATTTTACATATTACAATTTCTTGCTTTTTCTCTGTTTTTCTGAAGTCTGTGGCCTTCTCTCTGTCATTGTACTGTATCTTTAAATAAGCACCTGATGCATCCCTTCAATCTGCTTTCATGTCTGTGTGAATTACATTTATATTAAAAAAGTAAACCACTGGATGTTTTATTCTTCTTAATTCTAATCTCATATCTGCATTATTTATTTAAGAATCTTGAGTACAGCCGCTGTGGTGGGCTGACGCCCTGGGGTTTGTTTCCTGCCTTGCGCCCTGTGTTGGCTGGGATTGGCTCCAGCAGACCCCCATGACCCTGTAGTTAGGATATAGCGGGTTGGATAATGGATGGATGGATTGATGGAGTACAGCTAAATGACGAGTAGTCTTTTTGCAGCAGAAATACTGAATGCATCTAATGGATGTTCCCAGAGTCAAAATGTGATAATAACCTTGGGTGTTGTAGTTGGGGGAAAGGATAATGATTACTTAGGGCCCACTGGTTTTTGCCATGAAGCCCAGAATGAAAAGTTTGTTTTCAAGAGGAAGGGGCTCACAGACAGTGCTTACGTATAGGGCCCAGAGTTCTCTGCTACATTACTGATACTAACAAACTAACTCTGATTTTATATGGTGTTTTAAAATAGTGATTACTTCATTACTATACATATTAAAAGTTATAGTTGTTTGCATTTTTATATTTTATAATTGAAGCACTGGCAATTTAAATGCCTTGGCAAGGGTTTCTCAAAGATCAAATTCCCAGTTTTTCTAACTCGAATAAGGATATACATGGCATGATTGAAACAGGGTTTCTGTGAATAACCACATTATTAAAGTGCATATTGAGTACCAATTTAACTGGATTATAATTAAAACCTGATGTATTGATGATCAAGTGAAAATACAAAAACAAGTTTTTGCATTAGAGTGGAGACATGCTTTTTTTTTCAGTCCGTTCCTCAAACATTCATACAGTATACAGTATCTACCAAATATACACATACAATATAGTAGTCACTTATCTTTGGGCAACTGATTACTTGATATAGTCATATTAAGGAAGTCCAGATAGGAGTAAGTACTCTGTCTTATCATATGAGGAATTTGTTGATTATCATTATTTGCCTTTCTCCAGTTAATTTCTCCAGTTTTGATGTCACTACACTGGTTACCTATGTCATGCAGAATTGACTTTAAAATACTGCTTATGGTTTACAAAGCCTTAAATAACCTTGCTCCATCTTATATATCGGAGTGTCTGACATCTTATATTCCAAATCGTAACCTTAGATCCTCAAATGAGTGTCTCCTTACAATTCCAAAAGCTAAACTTAAAAGAAGTGGTGAGGTGGCCTTCTGCTGTTATGCATCTAAAATCTGGAATAGCCTGCCAATAGGAATTCACCAAGCTGATACGGTGGAGCACTTTAAAAATTGCTAAAAACATATTACTTTAACATGGCCTTCTTATAACTTCACCTTCATTTAATCCTGATACTCTGTATATTCAATTCATTATAATAGCTATTCATGGTGGCTTTAAAATCCATACTGACCCCCTACTCTCTCTTATGTTTCTTTTCCCGGTTTTCTGTGGTGGTGATCTGCGCCATCACCACCTAATCAAAGCACCGTGATGTCCTACATTGATGGATTAAAAGCCAGAAGTCTTCATGACCATCATCATCAAGTCCTTCCAAGAGAACCCTAAATACAAAGAGGACTGTTTCATTTATGTTAGGTAGAATGCCCAGAGGGGACTGGGCGGTCCCATGGCCTGGAACCCCTGCAGATTTTATTTTTTCTCTTCAGCTGTCTGGAGTTTTTTTTTCGTTTTTTCTGTCCTCCCTGGCCATCGGACCTTACTCTTATTCTATGTTAATTAGTGTTGTCTTATTCTAATTCTTACTTTGTCTTTTATTTCTCTTTTCTTCATCATGTAAAGCACTTTGAGCTGCATTATTTGTATGAAAATGTGCTATATAAATAAATGTTGTTGTTGTTGTGTATTTAGACTGATGAGATTAGTGGATATCACAGAAGTGACTCTGTTAGTTTCCCCTGAAGTTTCCACTGAAGTTCCATCTTTTAAAAAATGCACCCAACATTTACAGTTGATTTTAGGAAATATTACTAATCATTTAAGAATTTTTCCATTTTCTCCATTTGCCTACCTTCAATTTAGATACAGTATATCCTGACCTCTCCTTAATCCCGAAAATACGTCTTTGTCCCATCTCATCTTCTGATTTAATATTCAAGGGGTGTTTTTTTGAGACATACACACAGTTCTGGTAGCTCTTTTAAAGGTGGATATTCTCTGCACCTTTCAATATGTAAGCATCCTTTCTTGGGTTTGGTTTTACACAGGTTCTTGCTTCTTGTTAGTCCATCAAAGTATTGTTATTCTCACTTGGTTGTGGCAAGAGTATTACAGATTTCCTCCCAGGCCACTATTCTCTCTCAGGCTGTTGTTCCCCTGGAATTTAGCACTGGACATTAAATTCCAGAACTGCTCCTTTTCTGTCATTGCCCATCCATTTTATTAGAAGATGCCATCTGATGACCAGTGACAGTGTCCCTCCTTCTATCTTTTGTTTTCCCCTCCTGGACGCTACCCCTGTCCACTGTCACATATGCCCCCAGTAATCCCTTGCCAGCTGGGCAACCTTCCTGTTACCGTTAAGAGCAATAGGGTCATTACTGGGTTTAGTTTGAGTTTGACCTGTAGCAGCTGTATTTTGTACATGTACCCTGTAAATCATTCTTAAATGAAGAACCTTAAAAAGAAAATGGCAAGGAGTATTAAAGGTGTGATAAAAGACTTAATATGTGACAAAAAGAGATAGAGATGGACTCTGTCAATATTGTGTGAGTGCTAGAATGAAGTCTTAATTTGAGTATAGATGTGTGACTTAAAATTTGAGATTATTATTAAGTATAACACTTTAGCTTTTCACAGTCAATGATGGGTCTTTTCTATACTAATAAAAGGCAAAGGCCTCACTGACTCACTGACTCACTGACTGACTCACTGACTCACTCATCACTAATCCTTCAACTTCCCGTGAAGGTAGAAGGCTGAAATTTGGCAGGCTCATTCCTTACAGGTTACTTACAAAAGTTAAGCAGGTTTCATTCAACGAAATTCTACACGTAACAGTCATAACTGAATACTACTTACGTACATATATACGGCCATAGCCTGCAGCTCGGTCGCCGTGTGAGGCGGAGTTACGTCCCCCATCACCACGCCTCCCATGTAGTTGGCTGCCTGCCTATATTGCATCCTCCATCCCCACGCCTCCCACGTAATTGACTGCCTGCCCATATAAGGCCATCCATCAGCAGCACTCCTCGCAGGCAAATCCACAACTTCATAGAGACGCTGCCAAAAACGAAAGAATGCAAGAAAGCAGGAAAGAAAGAAAGCAAGGTAAAGAAACGGAAAGAATATCTTATTTATAAACGGCACAAATATATTCACATGTACTTAACCTATATTACAACTATATACATATATAAATTAGACACCCAGACACACACAATCCCCACACGTTCCCCAGTCCTTAATCTGAACTTTCTTTTAAAATTTTATAATCACACGGCCTGGGAAGTCTGCAGTGAATCCGGCGACCAATCTTGATGTGCGCCGTGGACACGTTTACTTAATTTACATGTAAAGAAGCAATCTCACTGGCTCGGCAACAGTTCCTTTATTATACTCGCAGGCAAATCCATAACTTCATAGAGACGCTGCCGAAAACGAAAGATACAACAAAGCAGGAAAGAAAGAAAGCAAGGTAAAGAAACGGAAAAAATATCTTATTTCTAAATGCCGCAAATATATTCACATATACTTAACCTATATTACAACTATATACACATATAAATTAGACACCCAGACACATACAATCCCCACACGTTCCCCAGTCCTTTATCTGAACTTTCTTTAAAAAGTTTATAATCACACGGCCTGGGAAGCCTGCAGTGAATCCAGCGACCAATCCTAATGTGCGCCGCGGACACGTTTACTTAATTTACATGTAAAGAAGCGGTCTCATCGGCTCGGCGACAGTTCCTTTATTGAAGAATGAAGTCCGTCTCACCCGGGTGACTCGCCGTTAGCGTCCATCCATGGCCGACGCCCACTCCACGACAGACAAGTAAAGCCGTCTGCTCCGAATATCCCTTTTAGGTTAGCAGGCACCCCTTCTACATGCACCCAACCATCCTTATTATGAAGTCTTCCTTGCTTTACCGCTGGTTATGTTATTTTTAAAATGTTTCCTTTTCTTTTTCATAACTTCTTTAACACACTACTTCTCCGCTGCGATGCGCGGGTATTTTGCTATCTACACATATAAAAGGCAAAGCCCTCACTGACTCATCACTACTTCTCCAACTTTCCATATATGTGGGAAGCTGAAATTTTGTGTGCTCATTCCTTGCAATGTACTTATAAAAGTTAGGTATGTTTCATGTCCTATTACAACACCCAAGGGGGGGGGGGGAATGGATGTACCCCCTAAACTGTATATATAGATAGGGGAAACCCCTCCTTATTATTTCTGCTACTTCCAATTTTCCCATGCTCATCCTTTACACTGTACTTACAAACGTTAAGTATGTTTCATTTCGTGTTGTGCCCCGTAATGAACTTTTGAAAATAACGTCTTCTTTTTGGCGGTTCTCACCATTACGCCATAAGGAAGTTTAGGAACTGAGCTCTCCTTTTGGCGGTTTCATTCCTTATTTCCATTAAAAGAGGATTTATTTCACACACAAGGGCCACCCCCGGTCCCCCTTCCTTTTTCCACACGGCCGCTGTCCACACACCTACCACGTGGTCGGCTCCCTGCCTATATACATTAACGACATCCCGTGCTCATGTGCCTCCTCACTCGCTTCCTTACTGTCCTCAGCTGTTCGTGCTCACTGCTCCCTTCTTCTTTACTCCACCACTTTAAGCCTGTTATTGTTTGCCTTGCTTCACGTCTGCCTGCTGGTGACTCCTGCCTTTTCATTTACTCCACTGCTTTACTACGAAAGTTACAACCACCAAAACTTTTTAATGGCACTAGGCTTTAGATCGAATCTCTGCACAAGAACCTCATTGAGGCAACTGTCTTCACTGAAACAGGTCTTAGAGAAGACTGTATTTATTCCTCGCATCCCTCTCATACCCTCTGTCCACACATTCCAATTCAAATGCCTCCAATTTCCAGTAAGGGTCTGCTTCACTATGACAATAAATTAGTCACAGGGCCAGACTCTAAAAAAGGTCGGCATTGACTTGACACAAGATTGCTTCTCACATGGCCAACTGTACGTTGCATGCTCAAGAGTAAGCTCAGCAGACATTTTACAGCCTGAGGGCAGAACTGCAAGCGTTGTTTACAAAGAGATCCTTACATCCTAAAAATATGTATTTCTCATACACAACATTTACAATCATACTCATCATTCTCAATACTAAAATAAGGCTACGACAATTACATTGACAATCACGTTACGTTATTTTTAAAATGTTACCTTTTTTTTCATAACTTCTTTAACACACTACTTCTCCGCTGCAAAGCGCGGGTATTTTGCTAGTATTTAATAAAATTCTTGACATGAGCTAGTAAAGGTCTGCCTTTATATGAAACATTTATAGCTTTGGTCTTCAGTTATATGACAGTTTTTCTATTTCAGGCTACTGAGTGTTTGTATTCACCATGGGAATCACTTCTCTTCTGTGTCATTCTGCATAGTGAAGGACTAATAGTAATAGGATCCAACTTATGAGTGTGGGAGAAGATTTTTTCAAGATCTCCTTTCTAGTCTTTGTACTTAACCTGTACAAATGATTCATTGACAAATATGTTGAGGCTGCCTCCTTCTCCAGTAGTCAACTTCTGGAATTCATTAACTACTTCTCCAGTTTCCATCCATTCTTCAGGTAATTGATGTATATTCCACTACTCTACAATTTCTCATCATAAGTTTACCATTGTCTTCCCAGAACTTAAAAACTAGATTTACTACAAATCAACTGACTCACACAGTTAGCATCTGCAGAGCTTTTCCCATTTGTTTCCATAGTATGACTTGTCAACCACACAGGGCAGTGAGTACAATTATCCTTAATGTAACCATCTTCTGTAACATTTAAATTAAATTTTCTATTTACTTTGAGTTGTGCCTCCATATTCTTGTTAAAGAATTATATCATATATTAACTGCTGGAACCAACATTAAGAAATGTTACTGAAAATAGTATATATACTGAAATGAGACAAGAAAACAAAAAAAAATGTCTGGGGTAGCATATGGCTAACCCCGTATATTGAAAGTAAGCAAAAGGCGTAAAAAGGAACACATACAGACCAAGTAAATTGAGTCGTCATAAGATCAATCAGACTGCTGAAGATAGTGGCGGTTCCCGTTAAGATGTATTCTGGAAGGAAGAGGTGGGTCTAAGCAGGCTGACCCCGGGAGTGACCTTATGGATGGTACTCCGTTAATCTTCCTTTGTGCAGAATGGAAAAGAGAAGAGATAATATTATTAGACAGCACCCCCTTATGTCTTGGCAGAGAATTAAAATCACCAAAGCTCTTAGGCTGCTCCCCAAGCACATGCCTGTAACAATACACATAAGGTTTGCACTTTCTGGACTTTTTTTTCATTTAATTTTATTTTATTGATTTATATTTTGGATAAAAATTCAAGCTTGTAGAAGAATGACTGACTAAAAGCAAGTAAAGAAAAATCACAGTTATCATTTGGTCCTCCATAAAACCACAATCTTGATTGATTACTTGATGTTTAGTTTAATGTGCCTGTTTTTTGCAGTTTTTTCCAAATTTATCTTTGGAAGGAATTGTTTAATGCAATATGTTAAATGGTGAATATCACACAATTGTCAGTTGTTCACAATGGTTCTTAATGTCATAACATTTTTTCTAGAAACAATCTTTTTCCCATTTAATATCACAAAAAGTGCTTCCAATAATTTGTGAGGGCAAACCTAGCTAACAAATGTTTGTGAGGATCAAGGACACCACCAAGATGCATAAGGCAGGTGAAAGACCCAGAGGAAAAACTACTGAAATGATGGACATCTTGGTGGATCCTTTACCCCTCGCCAACCTCTTACCAGCCCAGTATCCTCAAATAAGGCATACAAATTGAAAAAAACGTCTGATTAAATTATAAAATGATAAAATACTGTGGTTTACTACATGGGACAACTGACATAAACAATCTATGGTAACTGATTTAGGGAAACTGGTAGATTTTGCTTTTCAGATGAATTACTATACCTTGAACTTTACTTTTTAAATCAGAACATTTACTGTATATAGCAACTCAATTAGATGGTACAGACCACAATTTAAGTTCAGAGAATACAGTTTAAGCTACTTACTGTTTGAACGCTTGACATTTCAATTCAAGAAATTTTAATTAGGTGCAATAATGTATAGCCCTTTGCATTTCTTTATTGACAGGTGTAAGGAAATAAGGAATGGTACAAAATACTCTGGGTACCTGAGGGCATGTCAGGCACTGGGATGTAATCTAATTTGGACAACTCAAGATATGACTGCCTTAGTTATATACTGTGCCCTAGAAATTGTGGCAGCTGTGTGGCCCACAAAAGTAAGGGAGGTATGTGTTATGATATGGGATTTATTTTAATTTTTTGTGGAAATTCTGGAGTCCTTCTTTGTCTTTTATCCATCCATACTGGAATTTTTCTGCCCAAGGAATGCATTCTTGATATCAGTTTATAATTTTTATAATTATATATTTTTTTTATATTGCAACACTATTTTGTATTATTTTGGGTGCCACCATTTTCTGCAGTATAGCTTTATGGTTGCCATGACAATGATTCCCAGATGGCACCAGGACAGGAGTGCCGTTTGATGTCACTGGAGCAACCAAGTAAAGATCATCGCACCTATCCCCTTAAGTATCCTTGATTGGATAATACTGCATGGTTTAGATATTCTTTTGAGGTAACTTTCATTTGGTTACAAAATTCGATTTGTGGTTAGTGTTTTGGTTTAGACAAAAGACATTCTTGACTTCCTGGTAAATTAAACTGGCTCATTTTTTAACTACATACATCTCCCTGTCCTCTCTCATATAACATTTCTCTTTTTCACAAGTGAGAACAACATGCCCCCCTTGGAGTAATGTAAAATTTCTCCAAGACTACAGAGGCAATTCATGTGTTATATCCCTACCACCTACTTTGCTTTTGGTGGGTGATGGAAATTGCACTATGCCTCAGGTGATCCAGCTATTTTGACAATAAATCTAATTGAAAGGACTGAGGCAGATATCTGCCTCATACAACAAGTTGATATTATTTAATATACAGTCATCAGTATATGATTGTAATACATTATTTTAAATGGTAAAAACAGTAATGAGTTCCCAGCCTAGAAGAAAACCTCCAGCGTATTTCCTCAAATATCACTGAAACATTCAGAAATGCATATATATCAACCCTTAATTTCTCCATGATATAGAAAAGGTCATTCATAAATTGTATAATTAAGAAACTGGTAATGAGATCTTTAATGGGTATGTTTCTACACATTAGCCTTCATTCAGATCTAAGAAAGAAAACACAGGCCTTTGGAGTTTTCGTGCTGAAGAGAGGCTTGACTCCCAGGTAGACTAACACAGTGGACTTTATTTCACAACAAAATATAGTAATGAAAATTATTTACTAAAAAATAATAAACTGTACTATCTTTTCAATTTTTTAACTTTTTTCCATTCTTTTAGAGGCAATTTCTTAATATTGCACAGATATTTAGTGACCGATACGACCATTACACAAGCACATCTTAGCAAAACGAACAAAGCTAGTAAGAGGTGACTCAAAGTGGTTGGGCACTGTTGGCAGCGGAACGTGTATAAGCAGCAACAGTGCATCCCTTATGTCCTTTATGCTTAAAAAATTGTCTAAATACTGAATCTGTGTTATAAAAAACCATAAGCATTTATACCAAAAAATCAGATAAAGATTAGCTGGGTAAGGAGGGATAACTGTAATGTAAAAATCAAACGAACAATATGTACTGCTTTCTTCATTATCCTAAATAATGTTTTGTTCATTACACCTCATTTTTCAAAACTAGTTAAGGTGAGGTTGCCCCACCTCTTTCTTATAGGGATACAGTTATGAATGTTCAAATTCCGAGAAAAGGTTTCTGCACAATTCCCTAATGTTTAATGCATGCTTATGCATGCGTAACATTTAATGCAACAGCAAAATGTATGCCTTTTTGTTTTTGACCTGTTTGTATGTGCTATTTTTCAACATTAAGTATGTTTTCTTCCACTTTTTGAACACTTTTCAAGCAAACAATTTACAAATGCATGAAGCTTTTTTTTGGACTTCATAAAACGTAAAGCTCATACTGTAGAAGATAAACAGTGTTCAACAATGCTGTATGGTAAACTAAGGACTACTGTATACTCTATTCTACTAAGGGCTGTTATACTCTTCTCTTCTGGGTGTCTAGACAATAAAGCAAGTCTCTGACAGAAAAGCTAACCAAGTGGCTGGAGGTATAGGTTTAAACGCACCCAATATACTTTTGCCATAGATAGATAGATAGATAGATAGATAGATAGATAGATAGATAGATAGATAGATAGATAGATA
>JANRMT010062831.1:37299949-37314506 GCA_026402145.1 Polypterus bichir lapradei | reverse complement strand
TATGTGTGTGTGTGTGTGTGTGTGTCAAAGGAAAGCAGATACATGCAGAATATTAAAAATCGCTTGCAGGCAAAAATAACAATTTCCAAAATTATAAGAAGAGGCAAAAATCACAAAAATAAGCAAAGGCACTGTTATTATCTGTCATTTGTGACATTTCATAAACCAAGAGGTGGGATTTTGTTTTTGCACTATGCTATTATTCACATTAACTTGATAAGCATGTTTTGTACTACCATTTAGTTTCATAAGCAATGCCATTTGTGATGTTATTCTTTGATGGCTTATTGGATTCTTTAATCCAATAATTAAATAATAATAATAAATAATTAAATAATAATTAAATCCAATAATTAAACCCCATGACTGGAAGTCCACATTCATGTCACATCACCACACCACTGCTATTTAAGATTGTGGTGGGCACCTCTACATATCCTTTCGCTGGATCTCTTAACAAATCTCTACAGTACTACTCTTCTACATTTGTACTAGAGTAAGCTAAAGTGTACTTCCAAAAAAGTGTCAATGTTAGGACCTCCTGATCGTATCTCTTAACTTTGCATATTTGTTAATTGGATATTATATCATTTTCTCTATGTTCTGTACTTTCTTCATGGCAATCAACAACACCCACCTGATGCTTTCATTTTCCACTCAATTTTTTCAATGTATTTTGCTTGTTTTCCTTGATAGACAAAATATACAAAGAAAACAAAAATGACACAATTTTTATGAAAAGCAAAGATAAAAAAAGGTTTTTAAAGTTTTTTTTTATCATTTTTGTTGCCAGAAAGAATGATGCAAAAGGAGTGTGTTAACAGTTTGAAGATAGGAAACCACAACAAACAAACTAAAAGCACAAAACAAAAGTAAAAGTCAAATGAACAAGCAAAATATCTTCATGTCTTACTATTACTAACATGCTTTATAGTTCTTTTTCAGAAGATATCTAATGCTCAGATACATATGTAAAATGCTACAACAACACTGAGCCATGTGGCTAACAAAAGATGCCGTCACTATAAACAACATGGTCACTACCAATAAAAAACAGCACTGAATTTCAGTAATGAAGTTAAATACCCATTCAAAACAGAGCTGGGGTGATGTAACTTTGACAAACAATGCCAAAAAATTAATTGATTACTTGTGATGAAATAAGATCACAAAACAAATATAAAGTGTTGGGGAATTGCCTCGTATAATGCTTAGATGCAATAGATGATCAAAAAAGATTCAAAATAAATCATACATTCAACAAAAAATGGATCTGAGCTGTTTGCTTTTATACAGTGGGTAAAATGGCTACAGGAAATGTGGCAGGAAGTGATGTCATCAGCAATGGACCGGAAGTGACATCATCAACAAGGGACCAGAAGTGATGCCGTTCGGACTGGACGGAAGTTGCGTCATCTGTGAGAGACAGAGTGGTGACTGTCGGCTCCTTTTATAGCCCACCCTGAAGTGCTGCAGGTGCTCATTGACCTACTTCCGTCTGCACCTCTGGGTGTGGCTGTGTTCCCACCCAGACAGGCTCGTTAAGCCGTGCAGCTTCCCCTGGCGGTGGCCACAGAACCCAACAGGAATGAGCTCCGGTGTTCCGAAATTGTGGCCCCGGTGCAACCCTGGGGGGCTGCCACTAAGTGTTTTGGGGGGACATAGTGTGAATCCCATTGCTGCTCCCCCGGATCTAGTGTCAAAGGGGCGTCCCGTCCGTCACACATCTGACTTCTGAACTCAGTCTGCAAATGACTGTTATAGAAAAAAGGACAGGTGCTAAAGAAAATTTATGCTTCAACTGTGGTGATTCTATGAATTTTAAACTTGTCCTATAATTACAGGAAAAATAAGGTGCTCTCCACTTTAAACAGCCAGTTTTGGGGGCACATTTCTTCTACTGAGAGAAGGCACCAGTTTGTCTTTTTCTATTAAAATGTAGCATTTCTTTTTTAAGCATTTGTTAAATTAGGGCAGCTGTTAATTTTATTATTACACCTTTGGTAAGATTAAAAATCAAAATGTTTGATTTGGTAGTTAGGTTCAGGCTTTTACTGATGAAGGGGTACCAATCAATGTTGAAAAAACATGAGATTATAGAGACAACTAAGACAGCCATGAGTTGTTTTAGTGATTTTTAGTATCTAATATACCTGCTCGTAAACTCATTCTTGCCTATCCTTGGCCTTCCCACCAAAATCCTAACTTCAGAGTGGAAAATACAAAATCTTTTTAAACAATCCCTACTGTTTTCAAAATTATAGCGACAGCACATGAGACTCTTCCTGTACCTATTATGAAAGATCAGACTCGATACACTTAAAACGGTTTGGGGCAGCCACCCATAGATTATCCCTGTCTGCAATGGGTTGATTTCTTTGACAGGAGTGTCTTGGTTGGAGTCCAGACATAAACTGATTGAGTTTTGGAAAGATGGTGGTTTTAAGTGGGAAGACCGAAAGTGACATATGGGGACCTTCTTCTGACGTCATTATAGGAGCCAGAACCGGAAGGGACCTCAGCTTAGGTACTGGAACTGGAAGCAATGTCTTCAAGGAAGGATCAAACAGGTTTTCCTACAGCTGGTCTGCTAGGACAACAGAAAAAGGTTTAGTACACCCCGCCACCCCCTGGCCATGTGTAGAATTACCTTCACTTGGTTCATACAATGTCCTCCTAATTGTACCCACTGTGGTGTAGCGGGTCTGCGGCCTCCAATAAAAAGCCTGGGTTTTAAATCCATATAGCCGTGCCATCTCCGTGGGTGTGATTACATGACCGCGGGGAGTTAATAAGGTAGAGGGAGCAAGTCGCACCTGCACGTGTGGGTGTGGTCTTTCTTGATTGCCTCATTGGCTACCTGCAGTGTGTGATTAAGGTGCTGTGCCCACGGAGGAGCGGAGGGATGTATATATATATATATATATATGGGTCAACACTAGGATGTGGGGAAGAGATGGAAGGATCTAGGAAAAGAGAAAGCATGTTAAAGCAAGGTTAAAGGACGGAAAACAGCAGTCATGAAGTTACGACCCGGCCACCTGGAAAGTGGAGACACCACGAGCTGGGGCCCCGCGAAGGAGCGTTCGGCTGATGCGCTCTGGGGGCTAGTTCGCCCCACTGAAAGTTCGAGTGAGTGGGGTGAGCAAGGCAGGTGTCCTCCCGAGGGATCCGAGGAGCAACTACGGGTGCGCGAAGGATGAAGGGAGGAGAGCCGACCTCGTCAGTCTGGCAGTGACATCCGTAAGGGGAACCAAGACGGAGGTTGGCTTAAAAAGCTCATGGCTGTTGGATGAGCCAGGGAGAGAGAGTGACGGAGGTGGGCCAGAGAGTAATGAGAGAGACTGCATTAATTTCTGCATTTTATTTTAACCTTGGATTTTAAAGGATTTATTTATTGATTTTTATCCCCCACTGGACACTTGTTTTCAGGAGTATTTATTGAAACTGATGCACTGCACTTTTTGTTTTGATTATTGTTTTAATAAAAGCACTTTTGGAAATATCCCCTGGCTTCATTTGAGAATTGTCCTCACTTGTCAGCTCATCTCGGTGACATTACTAATGGTGTTGGGTTCAAGGGCTCCCGTAAAGACAGATGGGAGTATGAAGAGAACCCGCATCTTCACACTCAAAAGTTACATCAATTTTTCTAAAGGTTTTAACAAAGAAAAAAACATAATCACTATTACCGCTACGCAGGAAATATGATTGTACTATTAATCATTTTGACTCCACTCTGTTGGGCACTTGAGCAAGGCCCTTAACCTGCAATTGCTCCATCCTCATTATGACATTAACTTGCATCCAGCCCTGCCAGCAGGTCCTCCAACTTGCAAGGGAAAATTAGGGGGTTAGTGGACTGGCACTCCAGCCACTGTAAAAAAAAAAAAACTCACACTTTTCCATTCCATTCGAAGTAGTGTGGCTTCATGGCTGCACTCAAGTCTTCATCGGAGCCTGAGGTAGTCTGTTGTGTGGTGGGCGCAGGAAAGAGCTGTATTAGTGCATGCACCCAACCTCTCTTTCTCACTCTGTAAGGTTAATTATAATCCTTATTGAAGTGACATGCTAAAGGCTTATTTCAAAGAAAATTTGGTAAAGGATTTAATTCTCTCATCTAACAGTCCATATGTTACAAGTTTTTTTTTCTTTGTGGAGACAAATGACAAATCTCTTTGTCCCATATATTGATTATGGGGAAATTAACCATAAAAAAGCAACTATCCACCTCTGCTAATCTCCTCCTTGCTCAATCAAGTCAGGAATTTTTGCAGTTTTTATTAAACTAGATATGTATACTACTTTTAATTTAATCAGAATTGGAGAAGGTGGCAAATGGAAAACTGCTTTCAACATGTCTACTGGTCATTATAAATATCTAGAAATACCATATGGTTCAGCAAATGCTCCAGATATTTTTGTTTTATTTGTTAATTGCAAAGTTTGAGACATACAGGAGTTTATGTTTTGGTTTGTATTTAAGATATTATCATCTTTTTACATGATTTAGTTCAACATAAGAATAATGTTTCCATCCTTTTGTTGTTGCCATTTTGATGATGTCATGCTGTGCTTGATACCATGTTTCACATTCAAGGATGCTAGCTAAGAGCCAAGAGTTGCAGCAGGACATTGTTGGTTCTTAAAAACAAAAGGAAACCATCTTTTGATAAAGAATTTAAAAGACAGGTATCTGATGAGAATTTCAGATTTTCAACAAAATACTTTAGGTTACAAATTCTTCTTCACCATTTTAAATTAAAGTTTGCCTGATCCAGGATCAAAATTAAGGACAAATGACGCCCTAAGCACAGCTCAACAGTGGTGCCACCTTAGCAGGGATGGATCTCAAGTTCACAGGCCCCTGGGCCTGACAAGACCCCAGCCCTCCCTAACCCCAGCCCAACCCAACCTGCCAACACATCCAGAATAATTGCATTATTAGTCCAAATGCCAATACTCATTTGCATTCATAAAACATCAAACACAATCTACTAACATCATTATACTAACTGAATACATAGCACATACTATAGAATTTACACAACAGTAATTTGTGATGGAATTAACATGCTTATAAAGTGAAAACCTGCCAACTGGAGATAAATGCAGTTGCCTTATTTTTACACCCTTTGCATTCAATAATAAAGCATGAACACAGTGAAACCCTGGGATAATATGACTACTTTTCTTCCCCACAATCCAGCACAAGCATTGCAGTCACTGCTTTCCTTAAACTGACACTGAACTCGCTAAAGCTGAATGAACACTGCAGTGCCCATATCATGCTGACGCTTACAAGCTGCACTTGAAGCTTTCAGTGCTGCACTGTCAATAAGGTGAACTTGAGTGATTCTGTAGCATTACAAGCATAACATCTGTGATGGAAATGAAATAATATTTACTTTATGTAAGGGGGGCGTGCGGCATGGTGGCACAGTGGTAGCGCTGCTGCCTTGCATTTAGGAGACCTAGGTTCGCTTCCCAGGTCCTCCCTGCGTGGAGTTGGCATGTTCTCCCCGTGTCTGCGTGGGTTTCCTCCGGGTGCTCCGGTTTCATCCCACAGTCCAAAGACATGCAGGTTTGGTGCATTGGCGATCCTCAATTGTCCCTGGTGGGTGTGTGTGTGTGTGTGTGCCCTGCGGTGGGCTGGCACCCTGCCCAGGGTTTGTTTCCTGCCTTGCGGCCTGTGTTGGCTGGGACTAGCTCCAGCAGACCCCCGTGATCCTGTAGTTAGGATATAGCTGGTTGGATAATGGATGGATGGACTTTATATAAGGAATATTTGTAAACTCTATTCCATCACTCCTGGTATTCCTTTTGGACTGCAACTTTTAATCGTGATTAATCACAGACAATCACAACAATCATATTGTTATGCGCAAAATTCAATAATGAACTCAAAAGTAGTGTATTGCCTGTATTTAGTTTGCAAACACTTTAAACAAATAAGGTTCTTTTTAACAGCAGTATTCCCTTTGCATAGTAGCAGTTAAAATATTTCTTGGAAATCTCAACTTAAACATTAATGTAATCAAATCAAAAATAAAACCAAAGCTATTTTCCACTGCCAAGGTATTAAAGTTTTATCTAGTTTGTTATAGAAAGCTCACTCAGAATACTATTCTACAATAATAGATAGCAATAATAAAAATCCTCGAGTACTGTTTAGAACAGTGGCTAAATTAACAAATGGGAATTCAGATCTACAGTGCAAAATACCAACAGACATTAGCAGTACAGACTTTATGAACTTCTTCAATGAGAAAATTAAAAATATAAGATCCCAGATCTCAGCATCACAGTACAAAGCAAATACTAGCTTAGCAGACCCTGTAGCACATTGCATTCAGTACTTTAGTCATTTTAATCCTGCAACTGAGCAGGACGTCTTAACTTTAATTTCTAAAATGAAGCCCACTACTTGTTCCCTAGATCCAGTGCCAACAAAACTAGTAAAAAGTGCCATGGATGTTCTTGCAGCACCTATTTTAAACATTATCAATAGTTCATTATTGTAAGGCACAGTACCTGAAACACTAAAAGTGTCAGTCATTAAACCATTACTTAAAAAGTCAGACCTAGACCCACACATACTTAATAATTATAGGCCTATTTCAAATTTAGCCTTTCTCTCTAAAATACTAGAAAAAGTTGTTGCCAATCAGCTTCAGTCACATCTTATGCATTACAATTTATTTGAGAAATTCCAGTCTGGTTTCCGCACTGGTCATAGTACAGAAACGGCACTAACGCGGGTTGTAAATGACATTCTAAAATCCTGTGATGAAGGAAACTCCACTGTAATTATGTTGTTAGACTTAAGTGCAGCATTTGACACAATTGACCATTCTATTTTACTGCACAGGCTAGAAAATTATGTTGGGCTTACAGGCACCGTGCTCGCTTGGTTTAGTTCTTATTTATCAAATTGATTCCAATATGTACAGAAATGTGCTGACAGTACTCCATCATTATACACAGAAGTTCAATATGGTGTCCCGCAGGGCTCAGTACTGGGACCTTTACTGTTTTCACTTTACATGCTTCCACTGGGATGTATCATTAGGAAACATAATGTTAATTTTCACTCGTATGCAGATGACACCCAGTTATACCTTTCATTTAGATCAAATGAAATTTCTCCGATGTTGTCTTTAATTAGTTGTGTTAGTGAATTAAAGCACTGGATGAATGAGAACTACTTGTCTTTAAAGTAAATGTCATTTAAAAGACATATTACAAAGTTGTCCAAATCATGTTTCTTCCATCTTAAAAATGTTAGGAAATTAAGGCGCTTTCTAAATAAACAGGATTCTGAGAAATTAATTCATGCATTTATTTCTAGTAGGACTGACTAATGCAATGCGGTGTTTACTGGATGTTCAAACTGTTCTTTATACAGCCTCCAGTTAATCCAAAATGCTGCTGCAAGAATTATCACAAGAACAAGAAAATACGAATATATAACTCCAGTTCTTAAATACTTACACTGGCTCCCGGTTAAGTTTAGGGCAGATTTCAAAATCCTCCTCTTAACATATAAAGCATTAAATGGCCAAGGTCCGGCTTACTAGTCTGAACTTATCATGACTTACAAACCAGAGCGCACATTAAGATCTCAAGATGCCGGTCTGTTTATGATTCCAAGGATTAATGAAATAACAGTGGGAGGTCGAGCTTTTAGTTACAGGGCCCCTAAACTGTGGAATGGTCTGCCTGCTACTATAAGAGATGCCCCTTCGGTCTCAGCTTTTAAATCCTGGCTGAAGACTCACTACTTCAGTTTAGCATATCCTGACTAGAGCTGCTGATTAACTATACAGACTGCATCTCTGTTGTTAGTCATTAGCACTAAAACATAAGTAACATGATAGTTATAATTTGATACTAACCCTCACCTATTCTGTTTCTCTTCTCAGTACTCAAATGTGGCACTTGGTGCCATGGCCCACCTGCCAAGTTGTTGTGCCTGCTTATGGTAAAGTCATCCCTGATGGAGGATCGCTGGAATCATGGGAAAGAGAGGTCCTTTCAGTGGATTGGCTGGCCCAGGCACTGTTTCAGCTGTGGAATGGCCGAATGGGTGAGGCAGCTTGATGGATGAGGTCTCCAGGACTATAAACAAATCCAAATCATATTATGTTATGTCATCCATTGTTAAATTCTGCTACGTACTTCTAAAATTTTTATTTTTATACTGTATTGAGGATTTGTTCTGTTCTGTGTGTTGTATTATATTGTATTGACCCCCTTCTTTTTGACACCCACTGCACGCCCAGCCTACCTGGAAAGGGGTCTCTCTTTGAACTGCCTTTCCTGAGGTTTCTTCCATTTTTTCCCTACTGGGGTTTTTTCTGGGAGTTGTTCCTTGTCTTCTTAGAGAGTCAAGGCTGGGGAAATGTCAAGAGGCAGGGCCTGTTAAAGCCCATTGTGGCACTCCTTGTGTGATTTTGGGTTATACAAAAATAAATTGTATTGTATTGTATTGTAAAAACAAGTTATCGTCAGAGTCCAGAGCCACGATCTCAACATGATGACAGGCACCTTCTGAGCAACAGCAAGTTAACATTTCTAAATCTGTTTTCTTTTTTATCTGAACAGATACCAGCAGAAACATGTTCTTTTATCAGGGAGGAGCATAAACAATCTATGTTCGATAGTAACTCTTTGAGGGCTAATATTTTTTCCAAAAAACTCAGTTTTCTGAAAAGTACTGGTTTCACACATAAATCAACATAAAACATCTGTCGGTGCCTGTTTGCAGTTTGCGGCAGCGGTGGCTGTGCAGGGGGCGGCTCGACAGCCAGCAGGAATGCACAGTGGGCTGGCAGCATGGCTATCTTTGTGAGACAGGTGTGCAGGGGTGGCAGTTGCAGGGAGACGCAATATGGTTTGTACCTTCTATCATTGTAACTGTCCTCCCAGGCGAACGTTGACATAGGTGCATCAGTTACACGAGCGTGTTCAGGACCACGATCAGGGAACCGATCAGCTGATGCCCGTACCTCACTTTCATTTTCGATCTACATCTCCAGATTACTTGCATCAAAATTGAAGACTGATTCAGCAATAATGTGAAAAAAGTCATCCAACAAATCAACAAAGCTAACTTTCCTTCTAGCAAAAGCATATCGATAAGTGTTGTAACAAGAAGATCACTGATCTCTAGCGAGAATGAGGCTTTCAAAATATTAATAAGAAAAACTGCGTTAATAAGCGATAAAATAATTGTTGCAGTTAATTAATTAAGGTGTTAATGCAATAATAACGCATTAACTTGCCCAGCTATGATTATAAATAAGGGTAAAGACATCATTTAAAATTGTTCATAAGTTTTATCTAGTAAAACAAGTACTTTCTAAGTTTAAATCTGAGTAGGATGATTTGAGTTATTTTTGTACTGCTGAAGGGGAGTCTCTGTGGTACATCTCAGCATTATTTATTTAATGTTTTCTTTGGACTGATTTTTAATAATTAAAGTTGTATTTAAAGTTTAAGGCTTTTGACATTGTGTAAGAGAATACATGGAAAAATATTTTGTATCCATTTCGCATGTATTAATTATTTTTGGTAAAGTTCAAATTCAAATCAAGATGGTCCAAGAACACTCCCTCTCCAGCACCTTTCAGGTGGATTATTTAAAGTCTATAAAAGATCTGAAAAATGTAGATGCAGAGAAAACATGTAAATGATAAATAATATCTCATTTGTTTATTTAAACATTTAATTTGTTATATCTGAATGCAATTAATGTAAGTTATTTATATTTGTAATAATTTGTCTCTCTAAAGTTATTATTTTTATGTAAAACTTTGTAAAAGTCATTATCTATTATCTGTCTACATTATAATAAAACACTAAGGTCTGTGTGTCCCGTCCCTCAGAGAAATCTGATTGGTCAGTTTTGCTTTGGTGTTATTGGTCAGCTTGGCTTTGATGAAGTGACAAAAGGGTAAGTGTGAGTTAGACGCACAAAGAAGACTAATGATGTATGAGCCACACAGAGAGAATTGCCTTCAAAGACAAAAAGTATAAAACCGGACAGGAGGTGAGAAAGGTGTCTCAAAAATAGTGACAGAGTCTGAAAAGCATGTTGAGAAAGGGGTGCTGGTGAAGAGACGTTCAGACACATGCAAAAAGGAATGGCGCTAAAGGCGCTAAAAGTACACATAGGGCAAGAGATAGCAAATATTTTAAATTATTCTTCTATTAACTTTGACAGGCACTGTGGCTAGAAATTAATAAAATAATTTAACAAAAAAACAGTAACATTATAGCCATAAAGATTGTATCTGTATAATATCCTAACACACCAATACAGGCCAACACTTAAAATCAGGTCTAAAAAATAATAAATATAATTAAAAAAAACAACTAGAGAAGAAATATTGAATAACAATTTTAAAAAGTTATCTTCCCTTACAGAGGTTTCTGCCTTCTAGAAAACTGACCTGTCAAGGGAACCAGAATCTTTACCAGTGTACCTATGTTCAGCTCCTGAGACTCGGCTGGTCTAGTTTTTATGAGAGGTCCACTGACCTTTAGGCCCCTCAGCCTAGGGCCTGACAGTACCATTGAGGGATCCATTTATGCCCCTTTAAATGCCCAAAATATTAAGACTCAATAAGTGCTGAAGGTGAAGTAAGAGATTAAAACTTACCTCATTTATATGAAAAATCAGTAAGAGAAATAATCAAATAAAGAGTTTAAGGGTCCTTTACACAAATCTGCCTATGAGTTAAATGCCAGCTACACACTGCCTGTGTTTATACTAGACAGAGGCAATACTATTATGTCATGTGACAGAAAAAAGTGTGATATCTGATGACACCTTCAAATCTTACTTTAAAACTTTAGTCTCTTACCATGCCAAACAAAATACAGTATATTTTTAACAATGCAGAAAAAAGCTGAGAATGGCAAATAAGGACAATTAAAAGAAAATCGAGTGTTGCAGTGAAAGAGTTAACAGCATGATAGCTTGGTGAAAAATCTCTTTGGTGCGCCCTTCCCTCTGTACCCTAAGTGGGTACTTATTTTGCTAAGCAGTTAATTGTTGATTGTCTGACCCTCACAGTTTCCAGACTACAATTACTGCTTAAGGTATTTAGCCTCTGCCACCCTCAAAACATCACACTAGCTCTTCTCTCTTTTCTCATGGAAATATGCTCTTGCTGGTTATAGTAATAGAGCGCAGAAGCAGCATGTTAAACATAATGCTGTGATGTTATGAACCCCCTAGTCAGAAGTGATAAAAAGCCTCCAGGCTAAATGAGTATTTCCTTAGCTCAGCACTTCACAGCAACAGTCTTCCATGCTTTGTAGGAGGACTGGAGAGTGCTAAATCCCAGGTTTGCATCCTGGAGGGGGAATGACTCAAAAATGCCTCATAAAAAGCAATTTACAGAGACGCCCAGTTCTCTTGCTCTTAACACAGATGTTAAGCATAAAGTCATACTGTAGGTCATGGCTTGCATTTGTGTGTTTTTTTCTGAATATTGTGGTAGTAGTTTTAACTAGAGCATCAATTGAAATTACGCTGTAGTTGTCATCTAGGGTAGCCTTGGCTTGCTGTACTGGTACTGCCTCAGATGGACTTTTGGGAAAAATTCCTTTGTAATCAGTGGGCCTTGCACTTTCTGACTTCTACAGAAGATTGTGTTTTAAAATCTCATGACTCTTTCTTTTGTATCCTTAAGTATAAAAGCTGTTCCTGCCAGTTTGTTGCATTTTTCCTATCCAGGTTAAATTTTTAAAGAATGAGATAATCCAGATGCTGCTGTGCTCCATACCACTGTCTATTACAAGAACACTCTGTAACTGCTGATTTCACTTTGTAAGGTTTAACCTTTGGAACTTTGGCCTTACTGTTCTTATCCAGAATGAAGGTTACTACTGTGAAAATGACACTTACCTTTACCATTTCAGTTTTTCTACTGTGGCAGGAGGCTGGGGGCCAGACCCAGCCGGGATGCCTGGAAGGACCGGGAGGCAGCTTATTTGTGACCCGAACCACGACGGGCCAACCATCCTGGATAAGGAGGGGACCATGGAGATGGAGCAAAGAGGCTCAAACCCGTTGTGGCCCGTGGCCGCCACCAGGGGGCGCCCGAGCGTCGTGAAGCCCGGGAAACCTGCACTTCCGCCACAACTGGGCAGGTGGCGGAAGAACCTTCTAGGGACACCCAGAGTGCTTCCGGATGCTTGTGTGGCACTTACGCCACACCTGGAAGTGCCACCGGAAGGTCATCAATTAGCACCTGGAGCACATCCGGGTGATTATAAAAGGGGCCGCCTTCCTACAGTCAGGGAGCTAGAGTTGGGAGCTGGAGGTGGATGAAGCTCCAGTGTCAGGAGGAAGAAGGGCGGCCCACGGACATTGAGAGAGGTCCGTGTTGGGGGTGTTTGGTGCTGGAAGCACGCCCCCTTGGCCTAGTCGAGCCACTCTGGTCCTCAACAATGAGGATCCTGTTAGCCAGATCACCCTCTGGGAATCACACCACATGGCCCTAGTGCCGTAACTGTCTCTCCCTCACAATGCAGGTAATATGCCTCATTCGGGACTCTTTGAGCAACCGCTCATTCAACACAAAGTCAAAGCAACGGTACCCAAGGATTCTCTGAAGAGACACAGCACCGAAGGAGTCCAATCTTTGTCTCAGATTACTGGATAGCGTCCATATCTCACAACCATATAGGCTAAATTTACTTTGGTGTCTTTGTACATTGGATTATTTAACCTATTTTTCACAACCTCACTGTACAGAGTATAAACAAGTGTACTAAATAAAATGTTTTATTACTGTCCTCAGTCTTCAGGTGTGGCCTAAACCAGTGCTACCATGCCACATTCAAGCTAAGTAACATAACAAATCATTTGAGTGCAACACAAGAACCAACCCTGGTTGGACCACCATCCACACTCACATGGGGCCAATTTAGGATAATAAATGAACATCACAAGCACAAAACCATGCAGACTCAAAAGGAGCATGCTAACTCCACACTAACAACAACCATTGCACTACCTTGCCACCCCTTGAGTTCTTTATTTAATACTGAATTTCCTACTGAAAGTCCATTTCAGCTAGACAGAGAAAACAGTAAATTTAAAAGACATCTAGAAATAATATGTCACTTTTCTTTCTTCCATAGATATCTCTAAATTGTGAGCTACCAATTAGAAATTAGGGAAAAGAGTACAGCCAAAGAATCCTTTTGCCAGAGAAAATTGTTTCACATGAGTTTTGTGAATTTATGGTGCCTGACTGTCTGGAGAAATGTTCTTCACTATCTGAAAAAAACAGCACAGAAAGATAAAGGGTAAGTAAGGAATACTGTTTTTTTAACAATTCAGTAGTCTGCAAGTAAGTAATGTACCATTGCAAAACAAGGACAACAAAGTGTTGCAAATAATTATATCTAGTGGAATGACAATACTGATCATTAAAGTGCAACATTTCATTGTGTCTGAAGTATATTCTTAATTTGGGTGGTCATATCAATTTCCATCAGCATGGTGGTTGGTTTGTGTGTAAAAACCTCCTCAGCTTTTTAAGACATCAAAGATTAGTTCTCAATACTAATGTCAGAAAGGAAACAGGAGAAGGGAAGAGTTTCCTTTTTGTTCTGATAGCTGTAAGCTGCTTGTAAATCTTTGGTGTAACCAAACAATGAATGTACATCAGCTGAAACGGGGAAGAGGTCATTTAAAGCTCACAAGACATTTCACTGACCAACTAAGTCTCCAGTCCTATGAAGTTTACATTTAAAATGTATACTTCCCTATGATGGAGTGACATCCTGTCCAGGATATGTTCCTGCCTTGTGCCCTATGCTATCTGGGATAGGCCCCAGGACCCACAACACTGGTCTGGATTAAGGAGGTTAGAAAACGGCTTTCCAGCTTTCATAATATTTACAAGTGCAAATTAATGACATTCTGATTTAATGAGCAATTAGGCCTTGTAAACGGTGTGGTTTATCTAAAGAAACAACTATTGTAACATATACATAATATTGAAAGTATTCATTCCCTTGGAAATGTTCACATTTTATTATTATACATCATTGAATCACAGCAGATTTAATTTGCCTTTTTTTGAAAATGATAAAAAAGAAAAAAGACTCTTCAGTGTCAGAGTGAAAGCAGAAGCATAGCTTTTGTATTCTCTTCCTTATTTTGAATATTTTATTAAATAATTGTTGTAAAATCACTGTTTTGTCATTGGATCAGAGGATTGGCAGTTCCCCTATTCTCTATTCAAAATTTTGAATATAAAAGTCTTCCCCATTTTTCTGTTGGTCCAATGCAGGACATAGGCCTGCGTCTTTCATTTTGGGGAAACGCCAATTTTTGATTCATAGGTCTCAGTTGGAGCCTGAGGAAACATTTTTGGAGGCTAAGCTTTATTATGAGCTTGAGAGTCTTATAGAGCACAACATTAATGTTTTGAATTTTTAAATGTAGTCTTAACATTTTAGGGTTTCATTTCCTGGTCTATTTATTATTATTATTATTATTATTATTATTATTATTATTATTATTATT
>JANRMT010062831.1:37248694-37299939 GCA_026402145.1 Polypterus bichir lapradei | reverse complement strand
TTATTATTATTATTATTATTATTATTATTATTATTATTATTATTATTATTATTATCTTTCCTTCTGGATGAGTTTCTACTTAGCTCTCGTGTGTAGGTGGTTGTTAACGTGTCAATACTTCTAGTCTGGAGTGAAAGTATATCTGAAAGTTCAAAATGTTGTGTCTTCAAGCGTATCCTTTCAAACTTAACATTTCCACAACTGTGAAATCAATACAGAATTTTAACCAAAGGTAGAGAAGTTATCAGAAATTGTACTTAATAGGGTGCTGTAGCACATTACATGGTTGTGTACTGTATTGTGGACCCAAGGATTAAAGTCCCAAAAATACTCAAAATGCCCACTAGAGGGGGAAATGTCATCAAAAACCTGGCTAATTACACAGAGGAAAGTGTAGAATCTTTAAAAGTAAAAGGTTTATTTTCATTAAAATCAGCACCATGGAGCAAAAAAGGCAAAAGGTGTTGCCAGAAATAATAAAGGCAATCCAAGAAAAAAAAGTCCTAATATCAACTCCAAGCTGTGATAAATGGTCCATGACATTGGGAAGATTTTAAATAAATAATCGCAACTCAGGAAGTGCAGGCTACAATTGGGAGTGGGTGGGGTGAGTGCGCTCAGCTCCAGGGATGGTTGGGGTGCCTGGCTGATGGCACACACACGTAGGAATGCAAGTGTTAGTCATGTGCCTCATTCTTACCACAGAAGGAGCAGCGTATCACACCTGTACCCAATTAGAAAAGCCAAGATAAGAAGAGCTTGCATCGTAGAAGGGGGACAAAGACGGAACAGAAAGAACTGAAAAGAGACTAAGACAGGAAAAAGAGAAACAGAGATGGAGGTTAAAGATGGGAGAAGGGCAGCAATGAAAGAGCTGGTGTGACTGGGAGGAAGCAGGCAGACAAGAATTTGAGCCCCAGTGATGGACAATGTGGCCAGTGTTCTAGAGGGGGCAGAGGGTTGCTCCTGCTGAGCAGCCATGGAGCTGGAGCAACCAAAAATACCCCAGGAGGACTCCACTGTAAGGCCAAGAATGGCAGCAAGAGGTGGAGGATGATGGACTCGGAGGTGCCCCATGGGATTGGCAGCAGGGACACAGGCCAGGATCAAAGGGTTGTATGCTTGCGCCTGCTGGTTGATGTCTCCTTGTGCTGTGACATCTGAATAAGGAAAGCCAGGAAGATGCTGGAGTTTAGAGGAATGCACCAGGGCTCATAACTTGTGTCTTGTTGAATTTTAATCTTGTTTTATAGATCTCCACTGTTTTACTGTTTCATTGGATTATTTATTTATTGAAGATGTTTTGACGCACTGCGCTTTAATTTGAACACTGTTTGATATAAATTTGATTTTTAAATAAAAGCAACTGTCACCTTTACACCTTATCCCTTGGTGAACCCTACATGGTTCATCTCGGTTATGACTATCGATGGTTCAGGTTCAAGACGCTACTAGACAGAACTAGAAGCATAGAGTTTACCCAGACTGTCACACAAGGCAAAATCAAAAAGCAGGGCACAGGTTTAAAAATCCAGGTAATTACAAAAGTGCAGAATAAACACTACCAAAAACTCCTAATACCAAGAGCCTATTCACAATGAACTGCAAGAGACTTTGGGTAGCCCCGCTTCTTGAAAAACCAAACACAAAACACAAGGAACACAGCAGAACACACAATGATATCAAGAAACGGACAGTAATCAGTATTTTATGCAGAAAGTATTACAAGAGCTCAAAGCATAGAGAATATTTGTTTAAGAAACATTTGAAGACTCTCTTTTTCTGTGAATTTCTGTCTGATGGATAATGACTTTGAGAGGTTCTTGTAAAAAAACTGAAGTGAAACTAGTTTTTACTTGCAGTAATTAATTTTGTAACTTTGTCCTATAATACTTGTTTCTAAACAGTACCCTGGACTGATGTCCAAATAATCATTTTGACCTATTTTGTAAGTCACTTTGGTTAAAAGTGAATGTTACGTAAATAAATGTAAATATTATTTTGAGTACTGTGTATTAAGTGGGACTTTTTGTGTGAACATTTCTTTCTGTCATTATACATTTGATATTTAATTCACTCGTTACTGGCTCCCATTCAGCAAATAATTAGGTGTGTATCAAAATGGAATATATACGTATTGTAGTTTTTATTGGACTTTTCCTGATAAAGTTTTTTTCAAGATTTTAGTCTTTAGTTCTGTGATTTTGAATTTGGGGTCGTAGATGATAGTCCCTAATCAATTACTATTTCCGCCTATCTCCATTAATAATAAGTAAGCATTTAAAAATTGCCGGAAGTATTTTCGATTTAAGTAGATTACATTATCAAAGCCTTGTCTTTCCTTTGATATTGGAGGCCAGGATGTCTCTTTAATTAATGTCAAAGAAAATATTTTTCCCAAAAAAAAGAGATTTGTGAGCCTTTTTTATATCTACATTTGCTCTACATTGTGGAAGCCTCTGTTATTTATATGACTGTGATGGATTTAAAAGTTGACAAGCAGATACCAGGAGAAAAGGGCACCACATGACAGGGAGAAGGACAAACAAGGCCACAAAAGAAAGAGCTATGTGAGGCCTGAGAGGAAATATGCAATGTTCTCCAAGAAGGTGGAAGGCAGTCAACCATCTATGCTTTTTCTTTTACAGTTTTCAAATACATACTGTACAACTCATTTTTTTCCCTCTTTGTGATTTTGTACTCATTTTGACTTTGGTTTACATTTGAGGTTTTGGTAATTTTGGTTTCAATCTCCTTTTTCCGGTTTTGATCTTGTACCATTTAGACTAAGATTTTCTTTCATTTCCTGGGATACTCACATACATTAAATTCTTTTTCTGCCTTGTAATTATAGCAGTATATTTTGTTCCTTCATGAGAAGGAGTGAGTGCAAACAACAATGGTCTGGCAGCAGGTTAAAACACCTTCTGGACAGTAAAAGGAAGCACGTGCTCCCATCTCCAGAATGGGACCATGCTGCTCTTATAAAGATAGTAATTGGGAGAATTGCCTGAATGCTGGTTGATTCCCACAATGTAATAGTTCACAATCCCTGGAGTGAAATAATTGGGATTGTGTTGTGCTTTTTAAGATACTGCATATGAGACATGTGTCTTTAAAGTTTATAGATGGATCTGTGGTGCAAATGGTATTGGGTTGGCCAAAAGCACTGTGCCTTGTTTACAATAAGACTTCATATATGCACCTTTGGTTTCAAAAGTAATTCTGGCTAGAAATTATTGTAGGATGGTGTGTAGTGATACCTTTGTAATGTTTAGATAGATAGATAGATAGATAGATAGATAGATAGATAGATAGATAGATAGATAGATAGTAGCTTTTCGTCCACCCCACTTTTTTATAATCAAAAACTAAGAATCATAAACCTTCATGAAAGTGAACACTTATCTATTATCAAATATATATATTTGATTGTTTAAAATTATGTTTAATGATGTGTTTATCAAAAATTATTTCTGGCATAATAAGGAAAATCATTGGGTACACATTATTTTAGCAGCATCAATGGAATTAATACAGTTAATGTTACTTTAAAATAAATTCTTCAGCAACAGCTGTGGGACACAGTTGGAAACTTGGTAAGGGCAAATTTCATGCAATTTTTAAAAAAATTTTCTACATGCAAAGAACCATAGACATATGGAATAAATTACCAAGGAGTGTAGGACTTTTGGGAACCTCTAAATCTAAACTTGCTGTTACTTTAGATAATCTAGGTGAGTAGGTTGGACAATCTTGGGGTGACTGGCCTGTTCTCATCGCAATTGTTCTAATCTTCTAATGACTCACTACACCACTACACTCTTTTTCCAGGTGGGGAAACTAATGCCACACCACTGTCTATGTGAACAATAAATGTGTAATATTTTGCTTATTTTGGCCTATTTAGCATTATTGATAGTGGAATGGGTCACTGCAAGAGTGCACCCTTCTATTACACTAATCAAACAACTTAAGAAAAAAAAGCACAATCGACCATCCATCTTTAAAAGTCATCATCTAGAACTATAAATCATCCTTTTTCATGTTATACCTAAAAGCAGAAGGCATTGTACTGTATTTTAATATAATTTTACTTCAGATTTCCAAAGTAAGACATTCTGTACTGCACAGATCCACTTTAATCGGGACTCTACAGAAAGAGGCAGCTATCTTAAATGAGTTGTGAATGAAACAGAAATGGAGGAAGCCAATTAAAAACACTTCTGTAAAATTACTTAGCTCATAAAATTTTTCAGGTCTCTCATGAGACTGGTATGTATGCATTTTGTGCAGCAGTTATTTAATATTATGAGAACATTTTGCTACATTTGCAAGATCTATTTTTTTATTTTCCCATAGTGGGTAAAGTAAAAAAAACATTTAACTCAGAGGGACACCATATTTGTTCACAATACAGTTCACTTACAGTTATTGTATGAATCTTTTATTCATTTGCTTTAATCAAACAGACTTTGTAATAAATATAATACAGTAAAACAAAATCACATCCCTCTAGTTTGCTTAAATTTAATTTCAGGTTCAAATGTATTGTCATGTAAGCATAGTATGATAAAATACTTACTAGAAGTTTAATTCAAGCACCAATTAATACACACACAGACATAAAATATAACAACTTACACTGAGAATTGTAGGACATAATTACCAGCAACTCTCAAGCAGTATGAATTGTAGCCTTATAACCTGTGGCTAACTACTGTCCTTGAATTATCTTTACCAGAATGGGGGACGGATAAACGTGAATGTGCAAGATGTTGAGTTTTTTATATAAAATCATTCGTCCTTTTTACGCAGTGTTTGAGTGTGAATTATGTAATGAGGAGTAGCGGATCGTGTGTCACAATTATTTATAAGATGAAAGCCATTTTTGAAACACTTAAACAATCCCTGCATATGTTTTAGTCCAATTTGGCACTTCTAGAGGTGATCTAATATTCTAGAGTTTGGAATCACCCAGAACTGTTCATTTTTTTGATAGAAACTGAAACATTTATTCACCAAGGTAGTATTAAATTTATTAGAAATGATATCCAATACATTGACACAATGTAACTATTTATAGTATATCTATTTTGCAAACTTTACATTCATCAAAGAATCCTCCATTTGAAGCAGTTTTGGCCTTAAAGACCTGTAGCATTCAAGTTGTCAGTTCTTGAAGATTTGGAGGGGAAATTTCAATCCAGATCTTCAGCAACTCTTCCTAAAAATGTGAATGGCTTGTGGGACATTTTTCTCTGACTTTACAATGAAGCTCTTTTCACAAAAGCTGAATACGGTTGGGATCTGACAATTGTGTCTGCCAGTCCATCAGAGGCAATATTCCAGCTTCCCTTTCTTTCACCAAATAGGTTTGGCCTAGCTTACAATTATGCCTCAGAACATTGCCTTACTACATAATGAAATTAGCACTAATCAAGTGCTGATGAGAGGTGGTGGCACGACATTGTAAAATACAGAGGTACCCTTTCTGGTTCATTATTCCTTACAATCTGTGTACTGTAAATCTTCCATGTGTCCAGCACTAAAGCAGACCCATGCTGTGATATTGTCCTCCACCCTCCTTGACAGAAGGCAGCAAGCACTCCTCCAGCATCCTTTAATTTACTCTATGTCTTAAATAAATTCTTCTCCTTGATCTTTGATTCAAACCTAGACGTATTTATCCATAATGCGTGTTTCCAGGAATCCACTGTCCAATGTCTGTGCCCTTTTGCCCATTTAATATTTTTCTTTTTATTAACGAGTTTAAGAGGCGGCTTTGAAACTTTGTCCGCTTCTCTGAGGCATCTTTTCTCTGTTACAGACAATACTGGTATTTGGCAAGTACTTAAGGGGGCAGGTAGCTAAAGACGTCTAAGGCAGACTTTAATGTCCTTCTACTCCTATGCATTTGTGCATCTGGGTCTTCTTCTTTTTTCTGTCCTGCTTAGATCTAGTTTGTCCTGTTCTCTCAAGACAGTAGTGGACACCTTCATAATGTAATCTTCAGTTTTTTGTCAATCTTTCACATAGAGTAAACCTCCATTCTGCAAAAAGACAATAGACTGGCATGTTTCTTGAGAAAACAGTTTCATTTTGGCAGTTTTGGAGCTCATAAATGAATTTGAAAGATGCCAGGACCTTGCAAACCAAGGAAAGACAATGTGCTTGCATTTATTTAGCATTAAAACCTAGTTTTTAATTAAGGATGAGATAAGAGAGGCGACCATTAGGACAAGGGAACAATAGCTGCTGAAAATGGATCTTTGCAGTCATATATGAATAATAAATTATGAATCAGCCATTTCAAGCATTAATAACCATTTGGAACATTAGTCTTGGCTGTATTTTTAAATCAATTTAATATTACCTTAATTAAATGTATCAATTTCTGTCAGTGCCAGGACAGGAGGCCAGGGAGTCCAAATGACAGAATAAATGTAAAGGTGCCTGGCAGATCATATGAGGCCAACATTTAGTTCTCCTTGTCATTTGGACACAGTAGAAGGGTGCAGTTGCACTCTAGCCACAATCGGGGCAAAGGATGACCTGGGGCCACTTGGTGGACAATTGTCCATGACCCCGGTTGTGATCTTGGGGGTCTTCTTTAAAAGAACCTCCATTTACACAGTCAATGCAATGACTTGCATAGAACAGGTATGGGCTCACCTAGACCAGGCCAGAGTGAAGGACTACATGATTAAAGATAAAAACAAAGGAAGAATTAAGAGTTGAGGTAGGATTAAGAAGGCTCTGATTGAGAACATCCATTAAGCCAGAGTGAGACTAGTCTTCAGTTATTTAAAGTCTTTGGTTTCCTTTATGTTTATCCTTTATTACTGTGGTCCTAACTGACCTTAATGAAAATCCCTTTTTATTTAAGATTTACTTGATTCAACGGTACCCCTTGCAGTTTACAATATCAATGCAAGATCTGTAATGAAATTAATGAAACTCTTTGAAAATAATGAGATTGATTGAAAACTTTCATAGAAGCATAACAGATGTACTACGGTGGGCTGGTGCCCTGCCCGGGGTTTGTTTCCTGCCTTGCGCCCTGTGTTGGCAGGGATTGGCTCCAACAGACCCCTGTGACCCTGTAGTTAGGATATAGTGGGTTGGATAATGGATGGATAACAGATGTAGTGAGAGACCTCATGGAAGCTAATTTCTAGAAGAACCTGACATATAATCATTTTTACAGTAAATTAATGTCAGTTGCAGACATTAGATCTCACTCATAAAAGATGTATGGAGGAAGCTAATTGAAATACTACCCACAGGTATTCTCAGAGGTCTATTCTCTTGATTTCCTTCCACACAAGGAATAATGTAATGAAGTCTAAATGAATTAAAATTATAAGGAATGAATAAGGTGAATCCAAAGTACAAAGGAATATACATTATGAAAACAAAAGATGAATTTGCCATGCCCATCATCCCAGTACCTGATGAAAATGTTCATCTCTAACTCTCTTCTCTTTCTGCTTTCAATCAGCCATTTTGCCAGAGCAAATCCCACCACTTGCTCACTGGGGTTAATACTGTGTAAGCGCTCAAATCTTCTGGTGTCAAAATGAAGCCCTTTTTAGCTACAGGGACACCAGGCTAATACACGCTCTAATGGTCTCTGCTGTCCATGAACTGTCAGCAATTACAGCTATACAGTATATTTCAAATGGGCCCCAGAATGTCATTCATCCTATCCAGGGCTGGCTATTTCCTTACTTCTACTGCTGTCCATTTAGTGGAAATTTGCTCACAAAATATACTGTTGGAAGGTATACACTGTATATAAATTGTGCTTGAATCCAAGGATGGAAGTGTCATCCAATTGAAATAAAAGCGTCAGAGTGTAGCTGCAGTCCACAATACCCACAATGCCACTCCAGATCTGCTCATTCAGGGGCATCATTCATTTCAAAACGCTTGTCATGTTTACTAATAAAATGGATTTGCATTTTTTAATTCCAACAGATGGCATATGCAATGAATACTATAACCTATAAAACATAATTTTTAAAAGAATAAAATGTTAGAAAATAAAAACGACTGACAGAAGAAGTACAGATTACATTGGTGGCCATTGACTAACACAGAAGGAAGCAGCTGATGGTAAGACAGCAGGAGACTCAAACTCAGGTCCTGAGAGACCAGCATGCTCTCTTTACATCTGTTAATTGAATTGGTTATATATTTACATCATTTATTCCTGATATCTTTTTGCTACACTAATGGAAGCAGATAATCAGAATATTCAAAGGCCTGGAATTAAATTAGTACTACCTCTATCATTCTTTTTATTTTCCTTTTTTTTCTGTTTAAACTTCCCTTTAAGTTATAGTACCAGTTTGTCTCTGCCCTCAGCTACAGTATATGGCATTTGGCTTAGAATTCTCAACAGCAGTGCTAATGTTTGTGATGTGCCATCTGTTCGAATGGAAAACGCAATGCACCTTATTACTATATGCATTACAAAATACATTTCAACAGATTGGGCAGTATAAATGTTAACACCAAATATGCCCAACAGAGTGTAACTGCCAGATGAACAGAAATTAGCTTATATAACATAACTATTGTGGTAGACGGCTGGGACCCTTGCCTAGCCAGGACATCTGAAGAGTGGAAGGACTGGGATGGAAGCAATATCACCCTCGGGACACGAGAGGGCAGCTGCCCTGATTGGAGTTAGGACCACGGGAGCTGAGCTTGGAAGATCAACACTGTGGGGGCCCGTGGCCACCGCCAGGGGGCACCTGAACTATTTCAGAAACCTGGACTGCAGTCACTCCGCCACACCAGGAAATGCTGTAGTAAGATCATCAGGGAACATTTGTAGCACATCCGGGTGCAACAAAAAAGGAGCCACCTCACTCCATTTTGGGAGACGGAGTCGGGATGTGGAGAACAGAGCTTGTGCGAAGAGGAGTGGAGATGGCAGAAGAGAAAGGAAAGAGAGAAAATAAAGAAGGGACTGAGCTTATTGTTGCTGGTTTGTGCACTGTGTGATAAAAAGGAAAATAAAGGTGTGTGTTTTTGGGACTTGTGTCTCGGTATCTGTCTGTGTCCGAGCTGATTTACTACACTATATACAGTAGGTGTGCATTTCATGTATTTCAGGGTTTTGTTTTTAGTATTTTGTTGCTAAATTTGTGTAAGAGCATAGCACTTTGAGCCTGACAATATGAAGCAATCTTTGTAAAAGTAAACTAAAATATTTTGATCTGTTTATAATATTCCCTAAATTTGGCTTTAAAGAAAAAAGTAATGAAACTGTGGTTATTGGGCGTCAGGTCAGGCAATGACAAATATAAGCAATAAATCAATGTAAAACTGAGTCACATGCTGTGGGATATTGATATTTTAAAACTTAAGGTCAGTATGCATCAGTTGTCTATACTCTGGTTGCTGGTACTGTTTATAGATCACATACTGCACTATTGTAATGGAGGTATTTATTTGACATTTATTTCAAATCATGAAACTGAAAAACATGTGTGTGAATATGTTCAACAGAAAAACCTTTAGCAGGCAGCCTGAATTATAAAATGGTCAATACAAAATTTTGTAAGAAAAACGTGCAGAGACTCCATCTATGTGCATATTCTTCATCTCATATAAGAGACGTACACCACAGTACTTTCCATTATCTAATAGGAAACATCACCCTCTCAGGCTAACCTAATAATTTTTGATGGATCATGAAAGCGTTTCCCAGGCCAGTGTGGTTTTAGTGCAAGCTGTGGTGCGCTGCTATTCGTGAGCCATTATTTCAACTGCACGGCAGTTGGACTTCCCCTTGGAGTATTTGGATTGTATTTGATGTGCTCCGTTGCCATCTGTTCAGAGTTAATGCAGTGCAGTGAGCTGGCCTTTGATCTCAGAAGCATCTATGATTTTGATGAGCTTGTTACCAAAAATAAAACATCATTGAATCTGCAGTTTTAAGATCCTTTTTATTCATTATTTTCATATGCACTACAAGAAGTTTAAAAAGTTTAAAAAGGTTTTTTTTGCCATATGCCACAAAGTCCTCAGTAGATATTTTGAGCTGTAAATTCTATCTATCCATTCTTTTGTGTTAGCTTATACAGGGTGGTCCAGAACTAATTATGCAGATCCAACTCGTCTGGATGACTTTGATTTATGCGGGGACGATTCCAGTTCGGTGCAAAGACGATTCTTCATGTCGTCAGTTCGCACACTTCTCGATGGTCCGGGATTTTTCGGGTGATTTTCAATGTAATAAACTTAATAAGTTATAGCGTAATGAAAATTGCATAATTAGATCTGGACCACCCTAAAGAAGGATATGCCAGCCTTGCCTTACATTTCTTTGTTAATTTCACTGGTATTATCTAATTGCAAGGCTGTTCTAACAGGTATGCTTTGTTGTGTCCAGTAGCAGATTAATATAATTCAGTTGTTTTGTCATTCATTTGTGATTTGACAAAGATGTGAAATGACACAGATGTAAAAAACAAAAAAAGACCTGTTTAATGCAGACTGACTGTGGTAGGTGCACTAAGACACCAGCAGCACTGTGAAAGGGACAATAAGTTAAGTTGAAAAATCATGTTTTTGTGGTAATTAAGGACAGGTCTTCAGAAATCCTAGGGATTAAAGGATAATAGAGTTGGAGTGGCTGAGGTAGGCAGAGCTAGTTAGGGTCACAGATCTTCAAACTATGGAGGAAGCAAATATGTACATTCGATAACATCTTCTCTAACCTTTTCCTGTGATTCTCTTTGCTTAGTTTGGCTAGGCACACAGGAATAATCATGCCCCTTACATTCTACACAGTTTTAGTGGATGAAAGAAAGGGTAGAATATTTCAAAGTATCCTTAAGGATAATGGAAGACAAGAGTCTTAATATGGCACATTTACCCTGCATTGTTTTCAAGATTCAGAACTAAGTAAGGATAGTATTTAGAGTAGTTAAGTGTGGTGGACCTGTAAGTCAAAACACAATCAAAAATGAAAATGCAAACACGAAAACATAAAAATGTAAGTAAAACCGATAAAAATACAAGTACAAAAGTGCAAATGTAGGCAAAATAAGAAGCAGGTGCATGCATGGAGTAGCATTCAGGTAACATTTTCCAGGGACTTCATCAAATAGTTAGTTATCATACTTTGTGTATTAAATATTTTTGTAACAGTGAGTCGTATTGAAAAATAACAGCCATAATAGAATGGAATTACATGCGTCAGTATGGTGAGTAATACTTTCTTTTTTTTAACAGTATGTGGCATTAGATGATGAGTATTTTTTTGACATTACTTAATCTACTCTGTATATATAAAATCCTACGCCTAAAAGTGCAACGATTTTATGTGATGTTTTTATGTCACATTTTTTGTCACACTTTAAATCAGGCTTATTTTAAAATCTACATATATATGTTTGGTATCATTCTTTTCAGAATTTATCGAACTTTAATGTGATATTGTTAGATTTTCAGATTCTTATTCCATTTTTAACTTAAAAACTCACATCTTGTGAGACAAGAGTTTGTGCCAAAAGATTTAACCACGCCCAGGTCTGGAAATAAAAGACAAACAGAAGGACAGCTGCTGTACAGGCTTTTAAATGTTCGAAACGCCATGTAAGCCAGTAGCTGATCGAGCAAAGAGGAGGTAAAAAAAACTGTATTTGTTTCCCATTTAATCACCGTTTAAGAGGAGGTTTAGGAGGAGCGACCGCGTCTCCTTAATGACATTCAGCCCGCCTCTTCACAACGTGAGCTGCAGAGATGCGAAGTGGCTGGTGCATAGCGCAGGTTGGGGGGGTTGGCGAGCGAAGCAAGTGGGGGGAACCCCCTAGAGATAATATAAACAAATGAAATTAAATAAGAACCTTAAGAGTTACCTACATATCAAAAGCCTAATGTATATACTGACTTTAAAAGCTGTTAGAAATATTTTAAAAGGTTTTTAAATATTTCAGAACTGCAATTCAAAATACTTTACCATACTTCGAGAGTCATGTCATGTCAGTCATGTCAGTAACTGGTTTTCCTAATTTTTCACATATTGTATTTTGTATATATTGACTGTCATTTTGCAAAATTTTGTTATTAAAGTGTCAGTCACAACTTTAATGTCTTTTTAAATGTCTTTTAAGTTTGCAATATGTGTGTTTAGGTAGAAAGGACAGGCACCTTTTAGCTTGCAGGACATTTTGAAACTGTCAGGAATGCGCAATGAGCAGAACAGGTGAGTTTTACTTTGCGTTCAGTTTTGCCATCACAAAGATCAATATACATATATATTTGGGTCAAACAGAAACGGTGAAGAACTTATACAGTTGTATTTTTAATGCCTATGTTGTGTATTATTGATTTTACCTAACCATTTAAATTCTTTTTTACATTTTTTTTAAAATATTTTTTATTATTTTACCCATTGTCCCGACGATGTACTGTAGCAGAGTGTTTTGTTATGAACCCGGTATTGCAATACGCTTTGTGTGTTGATTAAGTGTATCACCTCATGCCTAGTAATGATATGTGTATTATAAGGTTTCTAAAGTCTTTTGGGGCTCCCTCCAACAGGATGATACACTGAAGTTCTTCCCAAAGCGTGATCGCTGCGTTGGTGGAAGAGAGTCTATTGGTTGCCGGGGCAACCACAGGCTCCCAAGGCTGTAGCAGTTCACAGCGAAAACAAATCCGAAAGGATAGTGGTCGCGCTGTGAGCACCTGCCGTCAATGGGTAATGCAAGAAACATTATAAATGCAGGGAACAGTATTACTTAGCCACTAACCTGACCATGACCCTGCCTGACTTTTGTGTCTGTGTATAGGAGAGTGGTAGATCCCACTACAATAAATAACCATGTTGCTCCTGTTTCAAGCTGTATAAAGCTGGATTTGCTAAAATACTGAGCCTCGTGTTTTGGGGTGCAAGACAGGGACTCACATGTCACAATATAAATTTATATATTGTCACGCTTGGGTCACAGATTTGTACAGAGACACAGGAGGTTGTAAAAAGCAGGAATTTTATTCAAACACTGCAAATAAACATTTGTTTCTTTTTTAAAAGCTTAAACGTGCTCCATGACAAGTCAGAGATGACAGTTCCGCTAGGAGCAGAGAATGTCAGAGAGAGAGAGAGAGATAAAAGCAAAACAATCAATTCCAAAAATGACAGGCGCTGCACAAGGCTTTTAAGTAAGCGGAGTACTGCGCGAGTGCTTTATTATGCGTTATAGCGCAAGTGAGAAGGGTAAGGAGCAATGTGAAGGTAAACTGTGTTTCAGGGGTTTTCCCAGGGGCGTTTGTGTCTTCTTGGGGTGCGATCACCCCTCCAGCTTACAATATAGTTGGTTTAGACAGAACCCAAATTGGTTTGTGGTTGCTAAAATAGACAGCATAAGTCCAACTCAAGTGATAAAACAACTACATCAATTTATATGTTCACTACAAAAAAATGTAATCTAATTCAAGTGAAAGTATTTAAATCATGACATTAAATCTAGTTTTCCTTAGTGTAAGAATTATTGACTTCCAAAACTATGTATTTACAATTAATTAGCTTACATTTAGAAATCTATATATATAAAAATAAATTATATTTATGCCTATGGCAGATTTTATTGCTAAATACAAGCAAAACAATTCCCATTTTAAGTTTTTTGTCTGGTTTTTGCAAACGTATATTTTGCTGTGTTGAGTGGGGTGAAGATGTTGCTTGTGAAGGGTCTATGGCTAACTGGACTTCAAAATTCTTAAACATAACATGTTTGAAAGAAGTATCCAGTGGAGATTTAAAATCTCTGTTGAAGTTTCAAGGTACAATTGCCGGCAACAACAGCCCATGATGGATACTATCATTACAGTGTTTGAAAAATACTGAATCATTATGATTTGTATCTAAAGCAGCAATGTGGTTGTTTTTAGTGTAACAGAAATCCTGAGTACATGTTTATTCACTGTATGCATAATGTTTCACCAAGCCTTGCCTAGGGAGTTTGTATCCTCTTTCATTCATTTTGACAAGTTCATTTTCTTGGATGTGTTACTTTTACAGTCATGAACATCACACCATTTACCCGCTATATTTTCAAGGAGCAGGATAAATGAACTGCTAGAAAGCACAAGCCCCTACAGGCATGCATGACTCTGCCAGCGTTTCTCTTTTTGCCACTGGAAGCAGCTGTTGGATGAGTAAAAGATGAAGGTCTACAAAATATACAAGTTGAACTGACATCTCTCAAGGTAAATTTGAGCCAGGAAACTAGATAGATAGATAGATAGATAGATAGATAGATAGATAGATAGATAGATACTTTATTAATCCCAAGGGGAAATTCACATACTCCAGCAGCTAACTGATAAAAAACAATATTAAATTAAAGAGTGCTAAAAATGCAGGTATAACAGACAATGACTTTGTATAATATTAACGTTTACCCCCCGGGTGGAACTGAAGAGTCACATAGTGTGGGGGAGGAATGATCTACTTAGTCTATCAGTGGAGCAGGACAGTGACAGCAGTCTGCCACTGAAGCTGCTCCTCTGTCTGGAGATGATACTGTTCAGTGGATGCAGTGGATTCTCCATGATTGACAGGAGCCTGCTCAGCGTCCGTCGCTCTGCCACAGAAGTCAAACTGTCCAGCTCCATGCCTACAATAGAGCCTGCCTTCCTCACCAGTTTGTCCAGGCATGAGGCGTCTTTCTTTTTTATGCTGCCTCCCCAGCACTCCACTGTGTAGAAGAGGGCACTAGCCACCACCGTCTGATAGAACATCTGCAGCATCTTACTGCAGATCTTGAAGGATGCCAGCCTTCTAAGGAAGTGTAGTCAGCTCTAATGAAACTAATCCATACTTGATGCTACACAGAATGTTTCTTAGTTTTGATACTAAAGAATCTGAAAAAAATGTCAATGCTTTTGAAGGGTAGTTTTGAAATTTCAAAAATGTATATAGTGTGCTGTATTTGAGATATCACAATGAAAATTGAACTTTCCTGACAAATTTCCTTGAAGAGTAAGTGTTTCCAAATGTAAATAGGAAGTTGAGTAGTTTCATATAGACAGACAGAAACGATGACGAGAGTATGTGCTAATTTATGTGAACAAACTAAAAAATGAAAACAGAAACAAAAGCTGATTGCACATATGAAAATGATCAAAATATAATCAAAAATGAATCTGCCAATAAGAAGCACTAACATAAATGAATCTGCTGGAAAATGGGAAGCTAGAAAGATCAGCAGCTAAAAACTGATAAATTCCAGGAAGGAAGTTTCTGAACGTCTGTGCCAGATGTTTTTACATCTTTTTAGGCTTGCAGCTTGAATTATTCCATTTTTAGATTCAGACATTTATGTAAGCCTGGTTATATCAGTGAAGCACTTGTCAAGTCTGACAATTAATGACTTAAAGCAAGTGAGCTACATTGTTGTTCAGTTGTGGCCAAAGGTTTTGAGAATGACCCAAATATTAATTTTCACAAAGTTTCACAAAATTTGCATATGCTCCATTTCCACTGCTGTTGTGAAGAAGGCTTCAGGGCACCCAAGAAAGTCCAGCAAGAGCCAGGACCACCTCCTAGAGTTGATTCAGCTGCAGGATCGGGGCACCACCAGTGCAGAGCTTGCTCAGGAATGGCAGCAGGCAGGTGAGGAGAAGACTTTTGGAGGATGGCCTGGTGTCAAGAAAGGCAGCAAAGAAGCCAATTCTCGCCAAGATAAACATCAGGGACAGACTGATATTATGCAAAAGTTACAAGGATTGGACTGCTGAGGACTGGGGTAAAGTAATTTTCTCTGATGAATCCCCTTTCTGATTGTTTGGGGGATCTGAAAAAAAGATTGTCCGGAGAAGAAAAGGTGAGTGCTACCATCAGTCCTGTGTTGTGCCAACAGTAAAGCATCCTGAGACCATTCATGTGTGGGGTCGCTTCTCAGCCAAGGGAGTGGGCTCACTCACAATTTTGCTTAAGAACACAGCCATGAATAAAGAATGGTACCAAAATATCCTCTGAGAACAAGTTCTCCTAACCATCCAAGAACAGTTTGGTGAAGAACAATACCTTTTCCAGCATGATGGAGCACTGTGCCATAAGGCAAAAGTGATACAGTAACTAAGTGCCTCGGGAACAAGACATCGAAGTTTTGAGTCCATGGCCAGAAAACTCCCCAGACCTTAATCCCATTGAGAACATGTGGTCAGTCCTCAAGAGAAAGGTGGACAAACAAAAACCCACAAATTCTGACAAACTCCAAGCATTGATTATGTAAGAATGGGCTGCTGTCAGACAGGATTTGGTCCAGAAGTTGATTGACAGCATGCCAGGGTTAATTGCAGAGGTCTTGAAAATTCTCAAAAAAAGCCTTTAAACTTATGAAATTCTTGTAATTACACTTCAGTACAACATAGAAATATCTGACAAAAAGATCTAGAAGTAGCAAACTTTGTGAAAACTAATACTTGTGTCATTCTCAAAACTTTTGACCATGACTGTACTCATACCGAAAACCTCTACCTAGAAACAGGGAATAGAACCAGCCTCTAAAATTCCTGTTACTAAAATTTTTTTATAACCATAAAAACAAATTTATTAATGGATTTAATTCTTCATGGAATTGTTACATAAACAGCAATGTATGGTGCCTAAAGTGAGTATCCTAGTAACAAACATTTCAATTTTGATAGTAACTGGTGATGATTCTTAACTTCAATGTGAAGTTGTTGAATGAATATGCAGCAAGAAATATATTTGTTGTTTATAGTCTATTATGTGTTTAAGTGCTTCTTATTATTGAATGAAATGACAGACTAAATTTCCTTTATATTCTTTGAGGCAAAGTGACATGTTGGTGAGTTACATTTATTACTGGTTATAGAGCAAGCCCTTTATTTTTGCTGTTGCTGCTGCTGTTTGTAAATTGTGAATATAGGAGGCAATGTCAATGAAAATTAAAATTAAGAGAATAATAATCATAAGGAGGTCTTTGAGCATTGTTGTCTTTCTGGACAGAAGAAAATGTGTGTAAGGTCACACGTAAAATATTAAAAAATAATGTTAAAACAATTTAAATTGTTTATGTAAGTTCAAAGAAGTGTGAACGATGAGAAGATGCTGATACAGATGAGGAATTTTCATTGAAGTCAGTTGCAGCTGAAAGTTAACGATGAGAGGATGGAAGAGGAATGTCACATCTGCACTGAACTAACAGCTGATTGCTGTTTTGGGAGCATACTGTATTTTTTATCATATATAACATTCTGTCCCAGTATTTACTCATATATGTATTAATTTATTCCAAATACTTGCGTTCCATTTTAAAGTTCTAGGCCTGCTCCACTAACATTTGGTACAAAGGCTCCCAGAATAATTCAAAATGCAAGAATTAAATTAAATAAATATTTCATATTCTGTTGTTGCAACCTGTAATAAGTTTAACGACTTACACTTTCATTTCCAGCGATACAGTTCTGCAATTCCAATTATGAGCAGTAAGTACCACACGCCGCAAATAACATCCCTATGTAAGTTTGCACGGTTCAAGTAGCTTTCAGATTCTAAGCACATGAGGACATTTGGGGAAAAAGTTGCTTCAGTGTTCACCCAGCAAAGTGTGCTACTCCCCTATATTACATAGATGTCCAACTTTATATTCACAGAATGACAAAAGTTGCTTAAACAAACTGAAATTGCTTCTAGTGAAGATTAGCCATGTCACTTTTGTTTGTGTTTGCTAGAGGTGGTGCAGTGACCTGGATCTGATGTTTCTCACTTGCAGTGTCTATATCAAATTATAGTGGTGCTTATACACATGTAGATTGACACAAAAAGATTGCAACCTATGATCCACATATAACTCCTTGTGCAATGAACACAGGCTCCAAATGTGGATAAAGCAGAAGATGCACAACAGATTGATCTATCAGGCATGTAGCAGCAAGAAGCACCTCAAAAGATCTGAGGTGTTGGTATAAATATGTTGTTCAGTGTACTAATTAGAAGCTGTGTATATATTTTGCTTTTCTTTGTCTTTTTGTAGTACTTCCTTAAGACCATAATTGCAGGTAAAATTTATGTGAAGACAAATTATCCTACTGCAGCAAGTTGGTGTGATCTGCAAATGGTCACATTGGAGCGAGTAGATCTTTTAGCTAGTTCCATTTTCTCAGAAGAATTAATTTTCATTTCATGTTGTAAGTGGAATGTCTAAAGCAGTTGCTTGATTGTAACATGTGAATTCTTCCAGCTGCTAAGAACATCACAACTAGATTTTATAATGCCTTATAGTTCTTATTTATCAAATCGATTCCAATATGTACAGAAAAGTGCTGACAGTACTCCATCATTATACACAGAACTGAGATATAGTGTCTCACAGGGCTTAGTAGGGGAGCCTTTACTGTTTTCACTTTTCATGCTTCCTCTGGGATCTATCATTAGAAAACATAATGTTAATTTTCACTTGTATGCAGATGACACCCAGCTATGCCTTTCATTTAGACCAAATGAAGTTTCGCCGATGTTGTCTTTAATTAGTTGTGTTAGTGAATTAAAGGAGTGGATGGATGAGATCTGCCTATCTTTAAACACAGATAAAACAGATGTTAATTATTGGAGGGAATGATGTTGATCGCAACAATATTTTGTCATTATTTAACTCAGTTGGAATCACCATTAATTTTACTGAATCAGCCCGCAATCTAGGAGTTATCTTTGATTCTAGCTTGTAGCTTAGCTTGTCATTTAAAGCACGCATTACAAAGTTGTCTAAATCATGTTTCCTCCATCTTAAAAATGTTCGGAAATTAAGGCATTTTTTAAATAAACAAGATTCTGAGAAATTAATTCATGCATTTATTTCTAGTAGGATTGACTACTGCAATGCGGTGTTCACTGGATGTTCGGACTGTTCTTTACACAGCTTCCAATTAATCCAAAATGCTGCTGCAAGAATTATTACAAGAACAAGAAAATACAAACACATAACTCCAGTTCTCAAATCCTTACACTGGCTTCCGGTTAAGTTTAGGGCAGATTTCAAAATCTTCCCTTTAACATATAAACCCTTAAATGGCCAAGGTCCGGCTTACCTGTCTGAACTTATCATGACTAACAAACAAGAACATACATTAAGATCTCAAGATGCTGGTCTGCTTATGATTCCAAGGATTAATGAAATAACAGTGAGAGGTTATGCTTTTAGTTACAGGGCCCCTAAACTGTGGAATGGTCTGCCTGCTACTATAAGAGATGCCCCTTCTGTTTCAAATTCCGGCTGAAGACTCACTATTCGATTTAGCATACCCTGACTTAAGCTGCTGATTAACTGTACAGACTGCATCTCTGTTGTTAGTCATTAGCACTAAAACACAAGTAATATGATCTATGTTCTAATTTGTTACTAACCCTCACCTATTCTGTTTCTCTTCTCGGTACTCAAATGTGGCACTTGGTGCCACTGCCCACCTGCCAAGTTGTTTTGCCTGCCTAAGGTAAAGTCATCTGTGATGGAGGATTGCAGGAATCGTCAGGTAGGAGTTCTTTCATCGGATTGACTGGCCCAGCACTGCCTCAGCTGTGTAATGCCCAATAGGGAGAGGCAGCTTGATGGCAGGACTCTGAACAAATCCAAATCATATTATGTGATATCATCTACTGTTGAATTCTGCTCTGTACTTGTAATATTTCTATTGCACATTATATTGTATTGAGGATTAATTGTGTTCTGTGTATTGTATTGTATTTACCCCCTTTTCTTTGACACCCACTACACGCCCAACCTACCTGGAAAGGGGTCTCGGTTTGAACTGCCTTCCCCAGGGTTTCTTCCATTTTTTCCCTACATGGATTTTTTTGGGAGTTTTTCCTTGTCTTTTTAGAGAGTCAAGTCGGGAGGGCTGTCAAAAGGCAAGGCCTTTGAAAGCTTATTACGGCATTTCTTGTGTGATTTTGGGCTGTATAAAAATAAATTGTATTGTATTGTATTGTATAATGGCAATGGCAGGGAACAACAAAATCAAGTTAAAAAGCCAACAAGTAACAAACATGCAAAGATATGTCTCAGCAGTCATTTTTTTTTAATTAGGGATGTTTAAAGCTTTGATTACCTGGAGCAAGAAATTTTGGATGCCGTGGAAAATGTCTTAAATTCCGACAAGTCTACCAGATAGGTCATCAGATAATATCACTTAGTGCTGGCAAGTAAATCTCATATTCCGCTAAGTCTTTAGCCCAAAGAAGGTTTAGTATACAGTTTATGATCTCAAAGTGCAAAACAGATGTGGACAAATTTGTTGGTATCCCTACATAAAAAAAGAACTCACAGTTGTCTCTAAAATAACTTGAAACAAAAGTAATTGGCACCCATCATTGTTTATTCCATATTTAACAAAAATCAGACTTTGTTTTAGAGTACTGATTCAACAGAATGTTTTAAATAATAATACAAATGAAAATGAAATGAACACAAATGATGGGATCTTTAACCTAATATGTTGTTGCACAACCTTTAGAGACAGTCACTGCAAACAAGCATTCTTGTAGGTCTCAATAAGACTTCTGCACTTATTAACAGGCACTTTGGCCCACTCATCTTGAGAAAACTGCTCCATCTGTGTCAGGTTTGAAGGGTGCCTTCTCCAGACTTCATATTTCAGTTCTTTCCATACACGTTCAAAAGAATTCAAATCAGGACTCACAGAAGGACATTTCAGAATAGTCTAATATTTTGTTCTTACCCATTATGGGGTGATTTTAGCTGTGCATTTTGTGTCATTATCCTGTTGGAGGATCCATGACCTGTAACTCATACAGAACTTTCTGACACAGGGCAGTAAATTCACTCCAGCAGGTTATGATAGTCTTGAGATTTCATTGTTCCCTGACAGACTCAGGGCACCCCGCACCAGACAAAGCAAAGCAACACCTAAACATAACAAAACCTCCTTAATGTTTAACAGTAGGTATAGTGTTCATTTCTTTGAAAACTTCCTTTTTTTCATCTGTGGACACAGAGCTGATATGACTTGCCAAAAATCTCCAGTTGTGTCATGTCTGTCCAAATGACATTCTCCCAGAAGTGTTTTGGTTTGTCAATATGCATTTTAGTAAATTCCAGTCTGGCCTTTTATGTTTTTCTTTCAATAGTTTAGCCACCATGGTTCTTCTTCCGTTGAGCACTATTTTTATTCAAAAAGTGATGAATGGTGCAACCAGACACCTTGACCTTAGAATTCAGCTTGTATCTCTTTGGAAGTTGTCCTTGGTTTTTTGTCTACCATTTTCCTGATCTTTCTGCCTTTTCTGGGGTTGATTTTCTTCTTGTGAACGTGTCCAGGGAGGTTAGCTACAGCCCCATGGACCTTAAACTTCTTAATAATATTTGCAGCTGTTTTCACAGGAACATCAAGCTGCTTGATGATGGTCTTATAGCCTTTGCTTTTACATGCTTCTAAATAATTTTCTTTCTTGTCTCATTAGACAACTCTCTCATTTGCTTTTTCAGGTCCGTGTTCATTGAAGGATACATGATGATACCAAACAGCAGAGTGACTACTCTTCTCCATTTAAATTGGCCAATTGACCGATTGCACGACTGGGGACATGTATGATACTAAGTAAAGAAAACAGCTAGTTTGAAAAATCACTGTAATGCATTTATTTATGGTCCTTTCTAGGCTACCAACAAATGTGTTAAAGCCATTTTAGAATATCTTTGTCGAATAAGCAATACTTTACCTCTGTTCACATTTGCTTTGATTTACGTGATGACATATCATATGCAAGTATACATGGGACAATTGCTTTTCATTTTTTCACTTTCAGGAGGCATACAGCACTTTTTCAACTAGCTGTAAGGGTACCAATAAATTTGTCCATTCCCAAGTCCCCCAAATTCAATCAGGGCAAGAGCTTATCCTGCAGCATCAGGTACAAGGCAGGATCCAACCTTGGACAGGATGCCAGTACAAAACTGGGTCATTAATCTAAACCACATTTTCTTTTGGAGGAAAACCCATGTAGATCTCAAGAGAATGAGCAGGGCAGTATTTCCATCATGCATAAATGCTAAGAACTGTGCTACTGTGCTGAATAAGTTTGAAGAATTATTTATTTTGGTCAAAAAGGCTAACATGCTAGAAGAATGGAAAAACCTAGGTTACACATAATAAAATCATTAACAGTCTCCAACTAAGAATTGAAAGGTAAGGATTAGGTCATAAAGCACAAGAAAGGCCAACAATTCCAATACTAATTAAAACCAGAAAAATCCAGGTTGTGGCTTTCTTTTAATGTAATAAATTGCTCTTGACATGTCTTTATTTCAGTTGCTCTGCCTCTTTTCATTTCGTGTGTCTTATCGTTTTCATTTTGTGAAACAGCATGTGCCTGCTGTCTCATGTTCACAGAGAATTTAGAATCAACATGGCAGTCACGAACAGCTCACTAACCAGTGGAGCTTGGCAATCATTGTATGGGTTTAACAGACTTTGTGCACTTTTTGCTTTACAGCATAATATTTTATTACAGTTTTAATTACATATAAAATTCTTTCTTTACTGTTCATGCTTTGACAAGCTGAGAATACCGAAGATTATATCATTTTTTAAAACTACATATATTGTTATTTTTTTAATTATCTTTATATACAGCTTCTGAAATAATGTTGCTGTTTTTGCCAAAAGACCACTGCATGCCTTTTTTATTGAATGGTTCAATTGAACATAAGACAATTTGTATCGGTTTCCTTCAGGCTAAGGCATAAGCGCAAAGAATCATAATTTTTCCACTTTATGAAATGAATCCTGGATTAATTTTGTTTAATAATGTAAAAGAGAAGAGGTGAAATGTCATGCCAGACTGCTGTGCCAGATCAGTCTGTCTCAGTATTTGAATTTGTAACCATTGTTCTTATACCATCCTTCACTACACCCTCTTTTTATATGTGTTCTGTTAAAAATGAATGTCTGTAGGAATAGCTGATGAGTGAATAAATAAACACTCTGATATCTTAAAAAATCCAAACAATGTGTCAGGTTCAGAGAGTCAAGTCTGTCCTAATCCAGCTGTGAGCAGGCTTGGTGTGCTACAAGAGTTAGGAAGCTGCATATAACCCATTCATTCAAAGAAAGGACAAAGCATACAGTAATTCTATAATTTAACAAAATTTCCATAAAAGCAGGAAATAGGAAATCAATTTGTTACAGTGAATCCGGAAAGTATTCACAGCGCGTCACTTTTTCCACATTTTGTTATGTTACAGCCTTATTCCAAAATGGATTAAATTCATTTTTTTCCTCAGAATTCTACACACAACACCCCATAATGACAACGTGAAAAAAGATTACTTGAGGTTTTTGCAAATTTATTAAAAATAAAAAAACTGAGAAAGCACATGTACATAAGTATTCACAGCCTTTGCTCAATACTTTGTCGATGCACCTTTGGCAGCAATTACAGCCTCAAGTCTTTTTGAATATGATGCCACAAGCTTGGCACACCTATCCTTGGCCAGTTTCGCCCATTCCTCTTTGCAGCACCTCTCAAGCTCCATCAGGTTGGATGGGAAGCATCGGTGCGGAGCCATTTTAAGATCTCTCCAGAGATGTTCAATCGGATTCAAGTCTGGGCTCTGGCTGGGCCACTCAAGGACATTCACAGAGTTGTCCTGAAGCCACTCCTTTGATATCTTGGCTGTCTGCTTAGGGTCGTTGTCCTGCTGAAAGATGAACCGTCGCCCCAGTCTGAGGTCAAGAGCGCTCTGAAGCAGGTTTTCATCCAGGATGTCTCTGTACATTGCTGTCATCTTTCCCTTTATCCTGACTAGTCTCCCAGTTCCTGCCGCTGAAAAACATTCCCACAGCATGATGCTGCCACCAACATGTTTCACTGTAGGGATGGTATTGGCCTGGTGATGAGCGGTGCCTGGTTTCCTCCAAACATGACGCCTGGCATTCACACCAAAGAGTTCAATCTTTGTCTCATTGGACCAGAGAATTTTGTTTCTCATGGTCTGAGAGTCCTTCAGGTGCCTTTTGGCAAACTCCAGGCGGGCTGCCATGTGCCTTTTACTAAGGAGTGGCTTCCATCTGGCCACTCTACCATACAGGCCTGATTGGTGGATTGCTGCAGGGATGGTTGTCCTTCTGGAAGGTTCTCCTCTCTCCACAGAGGACCTCTGGAGCTCTGACAGAGTGACCATCGGGTTCTTGGTCACCTCCCTGACTAAGGTCCTTCTCCCCCGATCGCTCAGTTTAGATGGCCGGCCAGCTCTAGGAAGAGTCCTGGTGGTTTCGAACTTCTTCGGTTGATGGAGGCCACTGTGGTCATTGGGACCTTCAAAGCAGCAGAAATTTTTTTGTAACCTTCCCCAGATTTGTGCCTCGAGACAATCCTGTCTCGGAGGTCTACAGACAATTCCTTTGACTTCATGCTTGGTTTGTGCTCTGACATGAACTGTCAACTGTGGGACCTTATATAGACAGGTGTGTGCCTTTCCAAATCATGTCCAATCAACTGAATTTACCACAGGTGGACTCCAATTACCCTGCAGAAACATCTCAAGGATGATTAGGGGAAACAGGATGCGCCTGAGCTCAATTTTGAACTTCATGGCAAAGGCTGTGAATACTTATGTACATTTGATTTCTCAATTTTTTTATTTTTAATAAATTTGCAAAAACCTCAAGTAAACTTTTTTCACGTTGTCATTATGGGGTGTTGTGTGTAGAATTCTGAGGAAAAAATGAATTTAATCCATTTTGGAATAAGGCTGTAACATAACAAAATGTGGAAAAAGTGATGCGCTGTGAATACTTTCCGGATACACTGTATGTCTTTTTTGATGCTATGTCCTCACTGGGAGCTCTTGCTGTATGTCACTCTTATTTAGGCCTTCAGGCGACACTTTATATTGAGGGTCTCTTATTACAGTGTAGTTATAGATAAGTGCACATCATGTCAGAGCGTTCTAAACTGTTTGTGTCACAAAGCAGCTTCAGGGGTAATATTTTAATTTGTATTAAACTTTCAGGTTTTACTTTCAATACAGAACAAATGAGACAAAAAATTTTAATTCCCATATTAAAGACAAGTATACATTCAATTATATTCAAAAGTAACTTACATATCATTTGTGCTGCATATACAGTACATTTATACCATATGTGATGTTCTGTATTTTTTATTATTAGCATTCTAACTTTTCTGTTTTTGGTGTGTCTGGAAACCATGAGAGGATTTTGACTCATGCACAGTTTCTTCCAATAGGCATGTGAAAACCTCAGCCACCAAAAAAGTGACACTTTAAAACATAGCCCCTACACTAAAACAGGAGTCTGTGCATGTATGATCATATGGGGAGGGGGGATGAGAAAATGTACATTAGTTATAATATCAACTATGATCAATTAGTCGGAACTGTTAAAAAATACTAGACACAGTACCTACGAAAAGTAATAGACTTTTCTAGTCTAGTCTAGTCTATAGCAAATAAAAAAATATTTGCTATCTCTTGTCCTACATGTGGGTGGCACGGTGGCGCAGTGGGCAGCACTGCTGCTTTGCAGTAAAGAGACCTGGGTTTGCTTCCTGGGTCCTCCCTGCGTGGAGTTTGCATGTTCTCCCCATATCTGCGTGGGTTTCCTCCGGGTACTCTGGTTTCCTCCCACAGTCCAAAGACATGCAGGTTTGGTGCATTGGCGATCCTAAATTGTGCTAGTGTGTGCTTGGTGTGTGGGTGTGTGTATGTGTGTGTGTGTGTGCGCCCTGCGGTGAGCTGGTGCCCTGCCCAGGGTTTGTTTCCTGCCTTGCGCCCTGTGTTGGCTGGGATTGGCTCCAGCAGACCCCCGTGACTCTGTAGTTAGAATATAGCGGGTTGGATAATGGATGAATGTCCTACATGTTCCTTCAGTGCCTTTCTGTATTTGCATGTTTGATGTCTCTTAACCAGCACTCCCTATCTCTCGAGTGTTCCGATAAAGCCTCCCTCTTAGAATCTGGAATTATTTTTGAGGCACCTTTCTCACTTCCTGTCCAGTTCTATTCTTGCTGTCTTTGAAGGCAACTTTCTCAGCATGGATCATATGCCTTTACTCCTCCTTGTGCATCTCACATTCATACTTCCAATTTTGTTGCATCTTCTTAGCCAAACTGACCAATCAGATTGCTCAGAAGAACTGTAAACACAGACCTTAGTGTTTTATTATATAATAGATATTTCAGGGGGTTTAAACCCAAAATCACTCCCAGCTATATTTATAATCGAAGAGTAAGTGGAATTAGGCACAGTTTGTGAACAAAAAACATGATTGCTCAAACATGTTAAATATAATAATAAAAGGGGCGTTCAAATGTAAACAGGAATTTATGAGCTGTGCTTTATTTATTGAATACAATGAAACAACTTACATGCTATTTTTCTGTGTAGTCTCCTGCCACTGTAATACACTTGTCCCAGTGCTCAGGAAGCTTCTTCATCCCAGAAGAGTAGAAGTCTTTTGACAGCCTGTTGACCCATTCTTGCACAGCGTCAATAACCTCCTCATTTGACTTGAATTTCTTCCCTCCTAAAAATTCCTTAAGTGGACCGAAGAGATGATAGTCCCTCTCTGAATGACTTGTACCAATCATACACTCTAGTCTGAGAGAGACAGTCATCCCCAAATTGATTTTTAAGTCTTGAATAAATCTGAGATGGAATGACTCCTTCATTTGTCAAAAATGTAATAACATGCTGCGCAACACTACTGTGTACTTCCTGCTCCGACATGTTGATTACAACTGACAGGAATGGGGAAAAGAGCAGCCAGCACTACTAATGACAAGTTCATATTTGCGTATGTTTGTCCAGTGAGTCAGGTTTATCTTGCACTCTTTATAAGAACAGAGCATGAAAATTCCTGTTTATAATTGAACACCCCTCATAATAATAAAATGCCTGATGAAAATCTGATTAGGTATGTGGAATTTAAGGATTGTGGATCTGATTTTAGTTTTCATCCAGAAAGTATTATCGTAAACTTGAATATTTTGTTTATTATGGGTGCCGTCATTCTGAGGAGCGGTTGTTGCTACATTGCAAGGGAAATGACTTGTTAGTTAGTGACTGTGACATCACAAGGTCAAGGGCATAAAAGTCACAAAGATCATTTCCTATCACAGTTTACAGAAAAAAATAACAAAAGAATAATGTGTGTTTAGTTAGTTTTCCTGGAAAATAACATCTGAGCTATGTATTTTTGACTTTGATTTAGGATTTTTGATTTTGGTTTGATGATGGGCTTTAATTGGCTTCTCCGCTTACAAATCTGGTTTACATCTCTTCTGGTATTTTATTTAAAAATTTTCTGTTACCTTCTCTGTTTCCGAAAAGGGAAGGCATATTCCAAAAGCAGACTAAAACAGGTTTCTAGACTGTAGTCTATCTCTTTCATTTTGTGTGTGTCGTCATAGTTCACCACACCCTTATTAACGCACTGTAGTGTGCTGTGAGGAGCTTTTGGAAAACAGAGAGTGAGAAAGGGAAGATTCACATTATAATCTTTTGTTGCTAGAGAGAGAGAGATCCAAAGTAGTCAAAGAGTTCACCAAGAGAGCAAATAAACAAGGTGGTAGGAATAATCAACTTTTGAATCTTTAAATGGACAGATATATAAAAAAAATAAACCAAGATGAGAATCTGACAAGAACTTTACTTTAAAAAAAGCAAAGAGTAGATTTGCTAAACAAACGGCAAGGCAATCTTATATATCACGATTGCCATGACATCACATGCACTCAGAATAAGGACTCAAAATGACATTGTTGATGATAGCACTCAAGAAGACAATAAAAAAATAATAATAAAAAATAAAAGCAAATTTACTCACATTCATATGTTGTAGATGCCAGCAGCAATAAAAGTAAGCACTGTAAGCAGGATATTCACAGTAAACTTTACCCACAAGCTGGGGTTCAGTCATAAACCTTCTTCTACCTCTTACTATGCTTGGTCTTTATTTTCAAATCTTCGCTTTGTTTTTTCACTTGTTTTTATCCAGATCCTGGCATTCATATTTTCTTCACTTGCATACTGAATCTTCTTACTGTTGCACACAATTCACAACCTCTGTTTAGCTTTGTCTCAAAGCTCTTGTTAATTTTGTCTTGTGTGTCAATCTCTGCTTATTTTGCCCAGACAACTATAACATAACTTGAAGTTCAACTGATTGTGGAACAAAGCGCATTTAGCAAACCTGTAGGTTTATATTCTCTCTTTCAAGAATATGAACAAAACAGTTTATTTTTATTTTTTTTCCAACAGTAAATATTTATTTTCTATCACCAAAAAAATTGCACAGTATATTCAAAATCTCTTGCAAAAGCAATGTCTGTTTCAGTTAAAACCATGGCTAATTTTGCAATAAACAGGGAGCATAATTCGGCTTTGGCTACCTTAAATTTGTAGCTTGGCTATTAAAAAAAAAAACCAAGAATCTACAGTATATGCAGAATTTACTAGTACAACACGAAGAATCACAAATAAAAATAAAACTTGTGTGAACTATTAGGTTTAATTATGTATAACATTCGTGTTATTGTGCTGTTTCATTTTAAACTGCATATATCCGCACAGTGCAGTCTGAATTTCAGTTTTGTTTAGGGTATTGTATAGGCCTACACATTACTGAGTGACACTTATATCTGTAATGCCAGTGTCATGGCTACAGTGTTTGCTCTTCGTCTGCCTAAAGTTATTTTGACCTTTCATAGAAGAATTCCTTCTTGGATGACATCTGCAGACATAAAACCGCTGGATATAAAATTAAGCAAACCACCTTGGGAAATGACAGCCTGCCCTCTTTGTGTTTATGCTTTCTATAGTTTTCAGCACAGATCCTCTCTTATCTGTGTTATGCACAGGAAAAGAGAAGTCAAATATTTCGTCTGCAGTGGTTGACCAAGTGTTGGCCTTAAAGCCAAATAATAAATTGGTTACTTGTCCAGGACATCTTAAAAAAACAAGTCCTATATATCTTTAGGATAATTAGGGGCCCTTATGTTTCAGGGCAATGTCATATATAATTTAGTTAAAAGAATGCAGCAAAAAACAAGTCTGCTTTGAACTGTGAACCCAGCTATAATGATTTTGTAAAGCTTGGCACCAATAAAAAAAAGAAATAACCTAAATCTGTCCAGAATCATGCTGTTACCAGTACCTCCTGTGAAAGAAAATGGGCCTTGTAAACTGGCAATGGGGTGTGGGTGTGCGTATGAGTCTAAATACTTACGTGAAACACCACATAAAATTAACATTTTGAAAGAGGTGACAATATTGCAAAAGAGATTGTACTTCAAACTATTTCTTTACAAGTTGTTAAGATCAAAGGATTCATTCAATAATAGTCTGTCAGCTGACATTTAGATACAACAATCTGCAAATTTACTATTTAGTGTAACAAAAAAATATTAGCAAAGCAATATCTAAAATGTATTGAGAATTTTACAAATGAATTGATTTGTTTTAATATACACACATTATACAGTAGAAATAGTGGTAAATGCACACTTTAAAAAGCAAAGTATGAATCATACAAGGTATGTATTTTGGGAATCGTTACATTTTCTACTGTGTAGTTAGTGAAAACTTACCTGTGAAAGTTATATTCATGTACTATTTTTGTGGTGTAAAATAATTTTGCAGACTTGAGATAATGCCTTATTATGTGAGAGAAGGACACATTTCATCTGAGACAAATAATACAAAAGAATCAGTCCATGCTCCTCCTCTACCCTATGGGTGTATTTATTATGATATGTTCATTTAGTTAATTCAATATCCATTACACAGTTTCTATATCTCAGCACTGAAGGGCACAGTTGTAAAAGTTTTAAAAACCTGCTAAAACACATTACTTTAATATGGCTTTCTCATAAATTCATTTATTTTAATCCTGATGCTCTGCATATTCAATTAATTATCATTACTATTCATGGTGGCTCCAAAACCAATACTAACCCCTACTTTCTCTTCAGTTCTTTTTCCGGTTTCCTGCGCCACCACCACCTAATCAAAGCACCAAGATGTCTCTACATTGATGGATTAAAGGCCAGGAGTCTACGTGACCGTCATCATCAAGTACTTCCATGAGAACCCTGAATACAAATGAGGACTGATCATTTACAGTTGTGCTTGAAAGTTTGTGAACCCTTTAGAATTTTCTATATTTCTGCATATTTGCTCAACAACTCTTTTTCTGAGGTCCTCAGAAATCTCCTTTGTTCGTGTCATGATACACTTCCACAAACATATGTTGTGAAGAGCAGACTTTGATAGATCCCTGTTCTTTAAATAACACAGGGTGCCCACTCACACCTGATTGTCATCCCATTGATTGAAAACACCTGATTCTAATTTCACCTTCAAACTAACTACTAATCCTAGAGGTTCACATACTTTTGCCACTCATAAATATGTAATTTTCGATCATTTTCCTCAATAAATAAATGACCAAGTATAATATTTTTGTCTCATTTGTTTAACTGGTTTCTCCTTATCTACTTTTAGGACTTGAGTGAAAATCTGATGATGTTTTAGGTCATATTTATGCAGAAATATAGAAAATTCTAAAGGGTTCACAAACTTTCAAGCACAACTTTCAAGGTAGAATGCCTAGAGGAGGCTGGGCGGTCTAGTGGCATGGAACCCCTGCAGATTTTATTTTTTCTCCAGCAGTCTGTTGTTTTTGTTTTTTTGTCCTCCCTGGCCATCGGACCTTACTTTTATTCTATGTTAATTAGTTTTCTCTGATTAGTTTTCTCAAATTCTTACTTTGTCTTTTTTCTCTTTCTTCCTCATGTAAAGCACTTTGAGCTACATTATTTGTATGAAAATGTGCTATATAAATAAATGTTCTTGTTGTTGTTGTCTCTACAAAATGCTTTCAAATAATTTGCTTTTTGTCTAATGCTTTACAATTGTCTCTCTTATGATTTAATGATGGCACGGATACTCATAACAATATGTAGAGTACACGTTAAAGGAGGTTAAGCACAAGCTTTACAACACACTAGTTAGACCTCATCTGGAGTACTGTGCGAAGTTTTTGTCCCCAAGCTGAAAAAAAGATGTAGCAGCACCAGAAAAAGTCCAGAGAAGAGCGATTAGGCTGATTCCATGACTGCTTTAGGAGAGACTATTTTGCTAAAAATATCGGATCTATGAGACTCCGCTCCACAACCTTTTTGTTTCTTTTTATTTTTTTTCATTTATTAATAGATGCACATATTGTGACATGTGAGTCACAATTTTTAATTTTTAGTTTTCTCAGATCCAAGGTCCCACCTTTGTAAACAATTTTCTGGAGTCTGAACTTGCAACCGAAAAATGTAAACAGCTAGAACAGATTTACTTGCCTCTTGAACAGAAGTGATAATTTCTGTAGCTGATGTTTTGATGAGTATCCATATTAAGTAAAAGTCAGTGTGTCTACTTGCTCAGTCAAAACAGAGTGAGAACAAATGAGGACGGCAGCAGCACAAGCCTGTAGGATGCAGAGGTTACGATGCAAAAACTAAAACCAAAACAGCCAGTAATTTAGGAAAATAATCATATAATAGTTTAGCTGTTGTCCACACCATTTTATTCACTAAGATAAAAAAACAGTCATCTTCTTCTTCTTATTTTGGCTGCTCCCGTTAGGGGTTGCCAAAGAGGATAATTTTTTTCCATATCGTCCTGTCTTCTGCATCTTGCTCTGCTACACCCACCACCTGCATGTCCTCTATCACCACATCCATAAACCTTCTCTTAGGTCTTCCTCTTTTTCTCTCACCTGGCAGCTCTATCCTTAACATCCTGCACATGTCCAAACCAATACAATCTTGCCTCTCTGACTTTGTCTCCCAACCTTGCAACTTGAGCTGACCCTCTAATGTACTCATTTTTAATCCTGTCCATCCTTGTCAAACCCAATGCAAATCTTAATATCTTTAACTCTGCCACCTCCAGCTCTGTCTCCTGCTTTGTGGTCAGTGCCACGGTCTTCAACTCATATAACATAGCTGGTCTCACTACTGTCCTGTAGACCTTCCCTTTCACTCTTGCTGATACCCGTCTGTCACAAATCACTCCTGACATTCTTCTCCACCCATTCTACCCTGCCTGCACTCTCTTTTTCACCTCTCTTCCACAATCCCTGTTACTCTGTACTGTTGATCCCAAGTATTTAAACTCATCCACCTTCACCAACTCTACTCCCTGCATCCTCACCATTCCTCTGACCTCCCTTTCATTCACACACATGTATTCTGTCTTGTTCTTACTGACCTTCCTCTCCTGTCTAGAGCATATCTCCAACTCTCCAGGGTCTCCTCGACCTGCTCTCTACTCTCACTACAGATCACAATGTCATCAGCAAACATCATAGTCCATGGTGACTCCTCCCTAATCTTGCCTGTGCATCACCATTGCAAATAAGAAAGGGCTCAGAAACGATCCCTGATGTAATCCCACCTCCACGTTGAATGCATCCATCACTCCTACTGGAGTTCTCACCACTGTCACACTTCCCTCGTACATATCCTGTACATCTCTTACGTACTTCTCTGCCACTACTGACTTCCTCATACAATACCACAATTCCTCTCGAGGCACCCTGTCATATGCTTTCCCCAGGTCCACAAAGACGCAATGCAACTCCTTCTGGCCTTCTCTATACTTATCCATCAACACCCTCGGAGCAAACTTTGCATCTGTTGTGCTCTTTCCTGGCATGAAACCAATACTGCTGCTCACTAATCATCACCTCCCTTCTTAACTATTCTTTCCCATAACTTCATGCTGTGACTCAATTTTATACTTTTAATTTTATATATTCTTAAAAATCTGTACCAGTACACTTCTCCACTCCTCAGGCATCCTCTCATTTTCCAAGATTCCATTAAACAATCAGGTTAAAAACTTCACTGCCATCTCACCTAAACACCTCCATGCTTCCACAGGTATGTCATCTGGACCAATAGCTTTTCCAGTCTTTATCCTTTTCATAGCTGTCCTTACTTCCTCTTTGTTAATCCTTTGCACTTCCTGATTCACTATCTCCACATCATCTAACCTTGTCTCTCTCTCATTCTCTTCATTCATCAGCCTCTCAAAGTACTCTTTCCATCTGCTCAACACACCCTCCTCACTTGTGAGTACGTTTCCATCTTTATCCTTTATCACCCTAACCTGCTGCACATCTTTCCCAGATCGGTCCCTCTGTCTAGCCAATCAGTACAGGTCCTTTTGTCCCTCCTTTGTGTCCAGTCTCTCATACAACTCATCATACGCCTAGTCTTTGCCACCTCTCTTCACATTGCACCTTATCTCCTTGTACTCTTGTCTACCTTCTGCATCTCTCTGACTTTCCCACTTCTTCTTCGCCATCCTCTTCCTCTGTATACTCTCCTGTACTTCTCCATTCCACCACCAGGTTTCCATTTCCTCCTTTCTCTGTCCAGATGTCATGCCAAGCACCCTTCTTGCTGTCACTCTTACTGCTTTTGCTGTAGTTGCCCAGCTGTCTGGTAACTCTTCACTGCCACCCAGTGCCTGTCTTTCCTCCTCCCTAAACTCAACCTTGCAGTCTTCCTTTTTAAACTTCCATCATTTGATCCTTGGCTCTACCCTCACTCTCCTCCTCTTCTTCTTGATCTCCAACAACATCCTACAGACCACCATCCTATGCTGCCTAACTACACTTTCCCCTGCCACCACTTTGCATTCTTTAATTTCCTTCAGATTGACTCTTCTGCATATGATAAAATCTCCCTGTGTGCATCTTCCTCCACTTTTGTATGTCACCCTATGTTACTCCCTCTTCTTAAAATACGAATTCACCACAGCCACATCTCTTTTGCAAAATCCACTATCCTCTGATCGTCTTCATTCCTCTCCTTGACACCATGCCTACCCATCACCTCCTCCTCTCCTCTGTTTCCTTCACCAACATGTCCATTGAAATCCGCTCCAATCACCACTTTCTGTCCCTTGGATACACTGTTCATCACTTCATCCAACTCCCTCCAGAAATCTTCTTTCTCATCCATCACACACCCAACTTGCGAGGCATATGCACTAACAACTTTCATCATCACACCTCCAATTTCCAGCTTCATAATTATTACTCTGTCTGACACTCTTTTCACCTCCAAAATACTCTTGATATACTGTTCCTTTAAAATAATCCCTACCCCATTTCTCCTCCCATGCACACCATGATAGAACAATTTGAATCCACCTCCAATCCTTTTCCATTTAGTCTCTTGCACACACAATATATCAACCTTCCTTCTCTCCATCATATCGGCTAACTCTCTTCCTTTACTAGTCATACTGCCCACATTCAAAGTTCCTACCCTCCGTTCCACTCTCTTTACCTTCCTCCTGTCCTTCTGCCTCTGGACACATCTCCCCCCTCTTCTTCTACCTTCATTCGGCCAACAGTAGCCCAATTTCCCCCAGCACCCTGATGGCAAACAGCACTGGTGGTGGCCGTTGTTAACCCGGGTTTTCGACTGAAACATTATGGAAATTTTGATTCAGGCCACTAGAGATAAGTGCCCTTCTCCCCTTCAAACTCTACTTATACTAAGATGCCTTTACCATTCAGATTGATGCAGAGGTCCTGCTTGCTGAGCTGATCCAAAATTTAGTTGATTTTTGATTGCAGTTTGGGATTTTTACTTCAAATATATATTTATTTAATGTAACAATTTAACAATTTATTTCTAAATTGTTTAATCTTACAGTTTACCAGAAAGATCTTTTGGCAGATTTAAGCACACTTTTGGGGTATCTTCAACTTGTGCCATCGGTTGCTACCAACAAATGTACTGATGCAGCCAACTCATCTGTTGCAGAGGGAAAACAACTGAGATCAAATACAGCCCTTCTAACTCTTGGAGGGAGCCCTCACAAAAGTAGAAGCTGTACTGTGTATGAAATTCAGATTCTGATAGTATTTGGTAATATAATAATTTTGTAAATTAAGGAGTAACACTCAGCTGCAAACCAAGTGCTGAAATTGAAATCTTCAGGGCATCTACTTATGAATCTTGTCCAAAGAAACGTAAATGAGATACTTTGAAGTCAGCTTTCTTCCTGCTTAAAATCATTGATACACTGCTTTCAGTTAACAATTGCCAACTTGCTGCCCTCACCCATTTTCAAAATACAGTGTTGCATGGTGGCATAGTTGAGGATCAAATACACATGTGGACAATGTGGAGCTTACCAGCTGTAACATGGTTAATTTCTTTGAAAACTCTTTCTGATAGCAGATACTGCAGCCGCCTCAGGACCCCTATGTTAAGTCTTCTTTGTTAGGGCTGAGTTGTCTGCTGGTGGTCCATTTTACAGTGTGTCTGTTTTGGATTGAATCCCCAAAATGCACAATATGTGCAAAAGTGTCTTTTTATAATGTTGAAAAACAGCTGTTCGGCCACCAAATGGAGGGCCTCAGAAAATGCAATCCAGAGACACTGTACCAAAAGTGGGTCACTGATAATAATAGAAGCAGGATCTTTGCCTACAAAAAAAGAAACCACAAAACCAATGAAGATAAATCACACCTGCAAGTGTAATCCGTTCCTTTGATGTGCTAGGAGCATCTGCTTTGTATTGTGCTAAGCATGGATATCTGTCGGAATGATTTCCATAATACTGTTTCCAATCTACAGAGAAATCAGTCTGCAAAAGAACTGCATGTTCTCATTAAATTATTTGAAAAGCATCAAAATATAACTCAGTTGTTTCTGTTGCTGATGACTAATTCTTTAGCTATTTAGACATATACTTCATCTATCAAACAAAAAGGTATTAAGAATCAAAAAAGAAGAAGCAAACAATTACATTTACAGAATAAAAGCCCCAAAATTATTTATGGCACTCTAGTGTACTATCTTGGCTAAAAGATTTTGAAATATTATCTGAAAAACTAAGACTGTGATATTCATCATCCAGTTAACAATACTACAACTTTAGTCAGTTTAGGTCATCAGGACATAAGACATCATAAAAGAATATTGTCCGGGAGGTTGTAGAGTAGATGCCATAATAAAATGATGTTTGAACTATATTTATTATGTGTACATCATTACTGTACTAAAAAAGATAATTTCAACTGTGTAATGTCTGCGCTTAATTAGTTAAAAGAAAGCTCTATTAAACACAAACGATGTGCAGTGAGGATGTAGTCTACTAAGAGGACAAGATGAGTGCACTGCTGGTGGCTTTACTGAGTGATCAAAAGGTTTGTGTATGTCTCCAGAATTATCAGCGCCTGGACCTGTTAGAACAGGATATGCATCATAGAGATATCAACTTCACGTAGGAAATTCTGTTAAGAGCTTTAGGAAAAGAGCACTGTAGCTCTCAGGAAATTGGGATATTTCTGTCCCTCATTAGCAAAGACACTGGGCTGACAGTCACAAGGTCAATGTTATGTGTCAATCAGGATGTGTTCCGTGTCTTATATATGTAGTACATTTTGTCATTTCTCTTGATTTTGAATTATTATTTTTTATGCTTTTTTGCTATTATGCACATTTTGTTGTTATTGTTTTACTTAAGTATCAGTAGTTATTTATTGTACATTTGTGTCTCCTGATTATATTCTTTGGATTTTTGTGAGTGAAACCCCAAGAGGCGGGGCCATCGTAACATCACTGCTGAGGGACAGCCCTCAGCCTTTATATTCAGGTCCAAGAGACGGCCCCTTAGAGTGTCATTCCGTGTTGTGAAGTTAAAAACATTTATTTTAAGTACTGTTCTGATTTTTTTTTTTTGCTTCAATTTTATGGATTTTGACTTTGGGCTCATAGGCTGGATTTGTTAGATTTGGGTTAACCCCTTTTTGACTTGCTTTGCTATTATTGTTCTTCTTTTGTTTATTTCATGAATTCTTTAATATTTAAAGATCATTGTTTTGTTTTGTCCTTCAAACCAGAAGGTTTACAGTTCTCATCTTCCTTGAAGGACAATTTTTGAGTAGTATTTAGTTTTTTTAACTTGTAAAGCCTGAACCTAATTTTGAGCCTATGCAGGCTTGCTTTTGAGTTAGGGACAGGCTACACCAGTGGTGCTCAATACGTCGATCATAATCGACCGGTAGATCAGAAAGGGAGTGCAGGTAGATCGTGTTGCATTCAAAAAAAATTTTTTTAAATGTTAGTCTATCATATATCCTCCCTATGGCATTTGCCACTTGATTGACATACAGGACGGCCAGTCTGAGATCTTTCTTCTAACACACAGGTCATCCCGCACGCACAATCAAACGCGTGAGCTAATGCAAAACTCCAGCTATCTAAGTGATCTAGTTAGCCTTCCAATTTATATCGACTAAAGAAGGGATTTAAAAAAAAAAATTGTTGTTTATGGACTGGATGTGGAATTGGAAGATGATTTTTTTCTCTCACAATGTCACAATCGAAGTGCGTTTGTCAATTTATCATTGCTATTCAAAAAAAGGAAAATGTGGAAAGGCATTTTCAAACTGTTCATAAAAACTACAAAACTGACTTCCTTCCGAAAAGCGATCAGAGAAAGAGAAAGGAGAGGGAACTAAAATCGCAGTTAATCGGACAGCCGTCATTTTTCACTAAGCTGAATTCAAAAGCAAAGGCAGACGCACCAAAGCATCGTTCTGGGTGAATCACTCGATCATTAAGCATAAGAAGTCCTTCCAAGATGGAGAGATGATAAAAGATGCCTTCGTTGAGGCAGATGGCTAGGGAGAAATTCTTGCTGAGATTTCAAGACCCCTGGCCGGAGAAAAAGGAGTTTCTCCTTGTCATTAAACATGCAGAATACAAGCAACTTAATAACGATCAATGGCCGCTAGACTTGGCATTTTTTTTCCGATCTGACCCACATGTTGAATGAGCTTAATTTACAGCCGCAAGGAAAAGAGAAAACCGTGGTCAATATGATTAGCTTAGTTAATGCTTTCAAACGAAAAATGCAACTTCTGTCCTCAAAGCTGCAGTGCCTTGATTTGGGGAACATCCAAAACCTCGCGTCAGAGCTGGAGATGCAATGGAAGGCGTGTGCGCAACTTGACAGCATACGCCACACAGAGCAGATTGAAAATTGTCTGTCAGACTTTATCTAATGGAAAAAAGTAACGATTCCAGTGTTGCCCAATGTAGCAGAGTAAGAGTAGCGTTTCTTCTTCACAAATGTACTCAAGTAAAAGTAAAAAGTATGGTGCAGTAAAACTACTCTTAGAAGTACAATTTTTTTAAAAAGTTACTCAAATTAATGTAACGGAGTAAATGTAACTCGTTACTACCCACCTCTGATACTCAGTATATATATATATCATTTTTAATGTAGGTAGATCATTTTGACCTGGTCATTTTAAAAGTAGCTTGCAAGCCAAAAAAGTGTGGGCACCCCTAGGCTACACCGTTTTGTCAAGAGAAAGTGAACAAAAGAAGAATTTAATTTAATAGCATGCTAAGTTAAATGCCAAATGCATAACTCATGAACCTTCACATGACCTTGCCAATCATCATTCTGCCTTTGTCCTTGTTTTAATTTTTATTGGCTTTGTTATTTTCCCCCAATCCTTTCCTTTTTGTTTTGTTCTGTGTTTAATTTATCTTCATTTCCTTACCGATAATTATGTCTTTTGTGTTAAATAATGAGTCCCCTAATTAATTGTAAACTACTAATTAATTGTACCACATTCTTCTGAGAGAAATATATACAAGACAGAAGCTGGATGCAGAGGTATTAAAGAGCTGGAGTTAGGTTCTCCACACTCTTTGTTCAGTGCTGTTTTTTTTTTTTTTTACTCCAGCGGCCTTTTGACTATTTAGTTTGGGATTTGCTGGTTTTGAAATGTATGTGCTGTAAAATGAACAGCCTCAACACACACAATAAGGTTTGGGGCAGCCACCCATATATTGTCCCTACCTGCAAAAGGGTTTTGAAAGTGCACTCATGTGCATTGTTTTGAGTCCTAAACTGAACTGACGGGATGTTGAAATGATGGCGGCTTTAAAGGCCAAAAACCGAAAGTTACGTCATCTGTGACTAGAACCAGCAGTGACGTCACCCGCAGTGCCAGAACTGGAAGTGACGTTGTCCACGGCACCAGAACCGGAAAGTGATGTCATTTGTGGTGCCGGAAACAGAAGTTACGTCATTGATGGTGCGTCTGGTAGGTTTTCCCGTATCTGGCCTGTACAGATAACACAAGGAGGATTAGTGCACCCTGCCACCCCCTGGCCTGGTGGGTAATTACCTCCACTTGGTCCACTCAGCATGTGTGACAGTGCTTTTGTATTTTTTGATTTGTGCAAATTTTGCTACTTTTTTGATCTTCTTATTTCAATTAATAACATTACAAATTATAAATGTAAGAGAAAAAATGTAATCATAAAGTTTCATTTTGTGTGACCTGGGTTTTTGACAGTTTCATTCCCGTTTGGAGTACTAAATCATAACAGCTGTGATGACAAATACTAAGTAAGTCTGAGGATAATTGTGAGCATGGAAAATAATAACCAGGAGGTGATTTATGTGAAATGAGAATTATTGTGAGAGGGCAAGCTGAAGATGTGATCAAAGGAGATAAACGATCAAGCAATCAAAACGTGAGAAATCTGTAGCTGAAGTCAGAATGGAGATCACTAAACTGAAATGTAATTACACCCTAGGTACTACTTGTTTTCAAGCTATCACAGATAAGAAAATTCAAGCATTTTACCTAACTGAGTGATCAGGTGTCATGTGACTGCCTCCATATTTATATAGTCACATCCGATGACGTAACTGATGCAACGATCTCGGTCACATAGTATATCCTGCCACACTGCATTAACAAAGAACAAGATGGAAATAAAAATCAATATTTATAAATTAATTCCAAGAGAAAAAGCAGAATCTACACAATAGAAAAAAATCATACTAGACCTAAAGGTATACAGGTATGCATATAATGACTTATTCATTACATTAGCCACAGGGAACCATTAGAAATATACTTTGGCAGCAAGGTTGTGCAGTAGCATAACAAAATTGACAACACCAGAAGCCTACCCTTAAATATGAATGATCCAACAGGAAAGCTTTGCACTTCACCAACTTATATGTAAAATTGAAGCAATTTTGCCCTTTAACAGCACATATGCATGCCAAAATGATTACATTGCCTACACCAATGCAACACATGATTCACATGCAACCCTGAACATACAAAAACATAACAGGACAAGAAAAGAGTCAAAAACAGACAGGTGTCAGAAGTTGATATTATTTGTTAACAGTTATAAATTAGTAGCAAGAGAGAGAGAAAGAGAGAGAGAGTGGTTGGGAGCATGTGCACCCACCACACAATGAACCATCCATGGTTTAACAAAATGTTTTAAGAAACAAAACTCACAGTGTATGCTGTCATATAAAACCAGTTGAAAACCAAAGAAAAAAAGGTAGGAATACTGAAAAAACGTAGATTGAATATATTACATTTAAGATATAAGATGTCTCCATAGGGCAGTCATTGTGCCCACTGTGTGTGTGTTTTTAATTGATTTCCTTTTATGGCTGATGCTTATCTGCCATCTTCTGATTACCTTATGTTTTTATATTGCAATGATGTCACCACAGTGATCATCAAAATTATGCCCAATGTAGGTTGATCTCCAATATCCATGTGCTGGTGTGTAACATTACTGAAGGCATATTTTCAAAAGATATACCAGGTAAACATTTCACACTTCTGACCTATTTTTGAATTACTAGATACCATCTTCATGACTTACTAAGGGTTGCCTGCATATAACTTATTATTATCTGATTTGTGTTTCTGCTTATTCATTGTCTTCCTTTAATATTTTGCTGTTAGTTTTTGGAACTGTTTTGTTTGACAACTCTGTGTAGCATACTAATATTGTGACTTATTGTGTAGGTCCTGACAGAAGAAGAAAGACCTTGCAACTTACTATGTAGGGATTATGTTCATTTCCTTCCTCTTAACCTAGTAATAGTTTACTGTTCCTATCTGCTTGCACTTGGCATACCATCTTATCACTACCAACCAACTTCTACAGCAATGTTTTCAGTGGATCACAACAAAGAGTTGATTCTCCTTATGGAAGCCTCACGTGCTGCGGTGGGCTGGCACCCTGGCCAGGGTTTGTTTCCTGCCTTGCACCCTGTGTTGGCTGGGATTGGCTCCAGCAGACCCCCGTGACCCTGTAGTTAGGATATAGCAGGTTGGATAATGGATGGATGGATGGATGGAAGCCTCACATGCCTCTCTGACAATGAAACCACTCCCATCTTCACTCTGCTTACCTGTCTAGCATTAAGATACTGAATTGAGGTATCTCAAAAATGAACAGAACTAAAACTCCGAAAGCCAAAATCATTTCCAATAAACAAGAACAGAGAATCCATAAACCAATTAATTAAAAATGGTCTACTTACAAAATCCCCAAAAGTATCCAAAATGGAAAACAACATAAGCAGGAACTAATGCTTCAACATTGGCTTGAAGTATCGCGGGCCTTTAACTAGGCCAACTGCAGCTATCACTGCAGGGGCCTCACCCTTTGGCTTAACATACAAAAGACAAGGAGGACATCTAACAGAATTAACATAAATTACAATAACATCATAATTTGAACAACAAAACACATAGTGCCATAACAATTACATAGAGAGCCATTTGAGAAGACAAAAATGTAAACTTAAAACAATTTTTTGGAGAGATTTGGGGAAGTTTAATCATGATATTAGCTCCTGCTGTTTTCCTTTCTGATACTACTTTGAAACCCTGCGACAGAATACAAAAAAAATAGATCAGTGAATAAGAAAACTGAAATTTGATTTAGTATGGCCCACAAATTACCAAAAAATTGCCAATACATCCTTATCTATATTGTATAGTGAATGAGTAAATGTGCCAACAATTAAGTAAAATCTAGAAAAATGCATCCATTTTTTTCCTTAACCACAAAGAAGAAACCAGTTTTGTATTGGAAAGCAGTTCATTGAAGGGAATAGTCATTCAAGTATCATGTGGAAGAATACTGTTATAGCCAGTGAAGCCCCGTATGCACACAGAAAGTATATTGAAACCCCACACAGATAGACACTAGGCAGTGCGTCACAGCAAGAAAACCTGAAGTTGACTGTTACTAATTATTTGAAGGTGGTGGCTGATTCAAGTGCTCTTCACATCATGTACATATTACACAAACTGTGCATTTAGATTAACATACTTTAATATATTTAGATGATGAAATGATGGTATGGCTCTGAAAGAAGCTACATTGTCAAGATGTATAAGCAGACATTACATATGGTGTTGTCTTGCATGATTGATGTGACATTCTAACTAACATGTCAAATACAAGTGGTCTACAGTTGTTAACCTTTGTATTGGTAAAAAATTCTTGTTATATTATTTTCCTTTCCTTCTGCTTATTTCAATATTGCTAAGCAATTCTAGGCTTACACAAATATTGGGCCAATACAGCCTAAATAACAAAACCACCATAGTTTGTTTTTCAACACAGTGAATTTTTGATCTTTTGCTTGGTTCCTTCTTCTAATGTTTTTATTAAATTCCTTTTCTGCAAACAAGGCTGTGTCAACACTGTTTTTGTGGCATGGAGAGGAAACTGAACAGTGTGAATCTGGAAAGAGTTTTGCACCCAGCACTTTCCAGTTAGTAATCCAAGCCACAAAAATATTGGCCATTATGTTCCTGAGAGCTTTGCAGGTGAATTCAGCGAAATAGGGTTGCGGGTTTGGAAAAGCTCTCATTACAGTCATCTCGCGAACGCGTGTGTCTATTTTGGCATCTTCATGAAGGATTCTCTGACAGGAAACTATGACTCCTCATATTAACATTTCTTGACTGTAGATTAGAAATACCAATTTGGATTTAATAGGCATAAACATCATGAATGTAGATGTACTTAACCTGATCTCAGACTTCTTATATTAATTTGTTTGTTACAAGTAGAAAGCTAGGGTATTGCCAGTGGTTTGTCCTTAAGCAATCAGGTTTGTGATATAAGGAAGAAACTGCAGAAAGTTTGGGATGAGTCTAGAGCACATATTATGTACAAACGTTAATGCAAGTAGATCTCAGAAGACAAAGTAAAACTTAAAAATATTAAGTATTGGGTCAAGACCAGCACTTCTTATATATCCGCTTCCCTGTGTAATTCATATGAACACCATACTGCACCAGCACTATAGATCTGAAATGAGTTTTGTATCTAGACCTAAATATGCAATGTCGGCCATCTTACAAATTTTGTTTTTTTGTTTTTTCATTCCTAGTAGACTTAGTAGTTTAAAGAAAATGTACTGTATATCAGATTCTTTATAATATTATATTGACCCAATCAACCTTATATCTGAGACATTTGATCTTAAAAGAAATGGGTTCAGTTCACAGCTGATAGTGTGTCCCTATACACTTAACTTCCTTGTGCTTTAAATAAAAAAATATTTATCTAAGCATTTATTCTGTTGTTCTGCACTTACAGACTGCCTTGCAATGTTAGTCTCTATATCTCAATACTATTTTAAAAAAGTGTTTTATTTATAGGTGGCGCAGTGGTAGCACTGCTGCCTCACAGTAAGGAGACCTGGGTTCGCTTCCCGTGTCCTCCCTGCATGGAGTTTGCATGTTCTCCCCGTGTCTGTGTGGGTTTCCTCCCACAAAGACATGAAGGTTAGGTGGATTGGCGATTCTAAATTGTCCTTGGTGTGTGCCCTGCGGTGGCCTGGTGCCCTGCCTAGGGTGTGTTGGCTGGGATTGGCTCCAGCAGACCCCTGTAGTTAGGATATAATGGGTTGGATAATGGATGGATGTTTTATTCATTCAAGATGCTATAAAATACTACACACTAATTCTGGGATCTGGAACTTATTCCCATAGCTTTACAAATCTGAAACACACTTTGAATAGGATAACAGTCCTATGCAGAATATACTCAAAGTGTGAGATAATAGGGGGTCCTGAGGGGCCCAGGACCCACTAATAAATCCTTTGGACCTCCCTGAAGGTTTTGAAAATCAAAACAGTGGGAAGGGGGCTCTCATTATAAATTTTAAAAACATGTCATGTTTTCATAAAACCAATCAGTGCTGATTACTGGGTTTGTAAGGACTTGAGCTCAAATAGGAATTTGGAAAACGGTAACTGGTGGGAAGTTACTTTCTTCTTAGTTGGCTTTACTATTAAAATGGTGTGTTTCTGTCTTCCATGCTCTTAAATAAACACAGCTGCTGCTGCGGCACTGGTCTAGGGCAGGGTAACACTGTGAAAAATTAGTTTGCAGCATGCAGTCATCTTAATCCATATAATAATATTACTACTTTAGCAATTAAAAAATAAAAGTTATGTTTTTTTTAACAGTTTCTGGATGAAGACTGGGAATGTCCTGTTACTATAATCTAAGCAGCTACATTTGCTAAAGACTTCAAAAATACATTATTATCACAAAGCAGCAGGTAAATTTGCCTGGGAAATTTACATTATATCGATGGCAACAATGAGAATTCAAAAGTGTCACATTTGTATTCAGAACAAAATTTAAATAATCTACAATAAATTACTGAAATTGTGTGTTTTCCACTATATTCTGTACACAATAAAGAACAGTTCCCTGCATTCTGTATAGGTGACAACACTATTACTACATCTGCTATTACATTACATTACAAAATTCTCAAAATTTGCTTAATCTAATTCAAGATTGTAAAGCCTATCCTGACAGGATTACAAAATACATTTTCAAAAAATACAAGAACATCATTTATTTTAACAGGTACTTTATAGTTTTTTGGTATTTCAGCAATATATTTCTTTCTATAAACCTCATAAATCTCTTTGAGACAGTTCCTTAAAATAAAACTACCATTCTACCTAAAACACAGAAATCAAAGCTGGGCATATAAAAATTGACAGTACTTTCTTTTAATATTAGTTTTTAAATGAATGCCAATACTTCCGGGCTGTACAGAAAATATAAATCCCTGGGCCTCCCTGCAGTGACTCCTGGTGGCCCCCATGGTATCCAGCAGGGCTGTGTATTATGACTCCACTGTCCACAATTCCCTGCTGGCATTCGGGGCACCTCTATGCTGCAAGGAGGGCTCCATCTGGCAGCCTGGAGGTATTGGCCGGGATGAATGGCCGGCCATATCTCACAATGTTTATCCCCATATCTATGCTAGTTTTCATAACTGCCATGCACAAATTATGTGGAGTATGCTGCTGACATATTGGACTTCTCTGCTTGTCAAGTTTTGTATCTATAAACACTGCCTCAAATCAGTTTATTGTCATTTAGCACTCTACACTGAGTACAGGCGCAGAGCACTGGGACAAATTCACAGGTAGATATCAATATAAACTTTAGAAATTATATGTACTAATGATGAAATTAGTAAAGACACAGATTTGTTTAACACTAGAATTATCAGAGCCAATGAAAAAACTGTAAATCGTAAATCCAGCCCACTTTAAATCCCTTCACACCTCTCCGTCAGCCTCTTTTGTCTTGTAAATGTGTCGATAAGCCCAAGCAGCATGCAGCCTGCTATACAATCCCCCCACTGCCTCAGAACAGGCAAGAGGTTCTCCAAGTTCCTGCCTTGATTCATTATCTGGGAGTGAGCTACCCAGAATTGTAAGGGGAAATAATTTGATGTGTGTTTTGCGTTTACAACAATCTATGTAAACACATCGTTAAAACAGAAATGTTTTTCAAGTTTCAGTAATAAATTACAAAATGTAGACATGAACTATATAATGTGTGAAGGCTGATGGCCAAATATCAAATAAACACTTTGACAAAAGGTGCAAATACAATATGACAGCTTCCGTGGTGCAGTGGTTAGAACTGTGGACTTATAATCCAGAGGTTGTGAGTTCAAAACCATCTCCCCCACAAATTTACCATTTTGAGTAGTGAGCTACTCTTATTGTTAATATTATACAATAAAAACATATATTTTATTTGTGTCTGTAACAGCCGGTGTAAATTTATAGCACTTGTAAAAGTTAGCATTTTATTTCACTTTTATTGTATTCTCTCAGTCATGATCATGATACAACAATCACCCCCCACCCCAGATCTGATGCGGTTACGTTTTATCTGAAACTGGGAATAACTGTAGATGTGAGTGATGTTTTGAGACAATGGAACTGGAAATTCTTTGATTTGGAGGGATAAAAGCTGACACACAAACGCTGGTGAATCTGCCTTCTTTGTATCTCACCATCACTTGAGTTTTTTTTTATTCAGTTTTATTGAGTGTTCCTGCTCACATTAAATTAGTATGCAACTTACGGTCCATGATGTCAAAGCTGCACTGACAAAATAACAGAGACATATGTATATATGATATTTGTGTCATTAAACAAAAGAAGCTGGTTTTGCTAGATGTTTTGTCTTTTCCAGGTAGCCCTTTTCTTGTGTTGCTTGAAGTGTCAACCGGAAGTCAGAACATTCTTGAATTCTCCTCCCCCCTCCCATCTTCTTCTCTCTGATCAGCCTTTTACAGATCTTATAAAGCTAATCTAGGTATGATGTGCTCAATATGTCTCTAAGACAACTTTGCCTTTTATATGATTAAATTTCTTGTCTTCAAAAATACCTTCAGAGCGCGTACGCCTCTGCCATTAGAGTAGGGGTTCCCAACCTGGAAGGAAGATTCAATAGAATTGAGAGAGGTCCGTTGTCCGACTTTAATGGTTCAATCAGTATCTTGCAGTGTACCATCATTTGTGGGTCATCTTATATATAAAGCAGACTGTAACATTCTTGTGGTCTTGTATGTTTGTTATCATCAAGTTGACGCTTGGACCATTTCTGGTGTGCTCCATAAAAGTAACCGACAGTTTTATGATGAAAAATCTGTACTAGTATTATTTGCTTGTATTTAATATTTGTTTTTGTTAACTATATTTTTATTTTGCATTATTCTTATTGTAACAATGTTGTAGTGGTAATAGAATTAAATCAACCTAATAATAATATTAATTTAATTGACTTTTTTTGTTGTCAAAAATTCTGCATGTAAAATCTTACTACACCACAAAACAAAAATTAATCTGTCAAGTTGTGTTTTTTTTAATTATCAGTCAGTCAGTTATTGTCCAACTCGCTATATCCTAACACAGGGTCACAGGGTCTGCTGGAGCCAATCCCAGCCAGCACAGGGCGCAAGGCAGGAACAAATCCCAGGCATGGCACCAGCCCACCGCAATTTTTTAAATTATATTTTTCTCAAACAATTTAAAAAAAAAACTTTATTTTCCTCCCGGGCAAAGTTGGTATTTCAGCTAGCTTATTATATAGTGCTCATCTTCATAATATGAAAAGAATCAAGCATTGAATGTACAATTATCACCTATGAATGAGCTGCAGAAATACGTGTTCACATGGGTTCCTTTGCTTTAGGTGGAACGTTTGTAAAGGTAAATAACTTTTTTTAAAAAATTGAATTTAAATGATACATAGAGAAGGGCGAGGTCTAGTTTTGATTTCTGTGCCAGGCATGATTGTGAAAGGTCACTTATGTTGAAGTTTGATTGCCGTTTTTGCCAGGGGGAGACAAGGGGCTTGAATTGGATGCAGCACTTGCTGCTTATACTCAGTCCATCTCTGATGGTGGTCCTGGCAATAGTGCAGCAATTTTAACTATGTGGTGCGTGTGATTTGAACTGCATTACAGGTGTTATTGGGGTACAAACTGTGTTTCATTGCTTAGCAGCCCACCAGGTGTCCAATCCCCCAAACTCCTGGATTGTCGATTTCTTGTCATTTCCTCATGGTGCTTTATACTTTGCAGGATACCCCAACCCCTGGATTGTCAATCGAGGTCCTAAACTTCATGAGGAACACATTTACAAGATTATTGAAATTTATAAAGGTAGAGGTTATATTTAAATGTTATGCACTGAGTTAAAAGCTTATTTTTTTGGGTTCAATATGTTCACCCACACTACTGCATGTGGTTCAAAAATGAGAAATTTCACATTTTCAAAACGATATTACTTTTTAGTGGGTGTGAACATAAATCAAACATTTTCTAGGAGTGTGGGAAATAGAAAAGGTTGAGAATCAGGAGACTTCAGTATGGTGTGCTTGTGTAACTCACAAGCATGGGTTGTAATAAGTGCTCTCTTGTGCTCATCCAAAGTTCATAAAACTAAAATCATGTTTTTGTATTCAGCTGCTTTAGCTCACATGTCTGACATCATAAGTGAGAGCCAACAGCACAGCATGCTTGTATAATTCAGAAACAGCTTTTGCACTTAGACTCATTATACAGCAGAGGAAATCACACTTTCTGCTTATACTAATCAACAAACATTGAAGTAATTCTTAAGCAAACACCAAATCATTAGTGGGCAATGTATGTATGACAAGTAAAATGTCCAGCTGCATTAACATAAAAATAAAGCATCTTTGTCTTTGAAATGGTCCACTTTTTAAAACATTATAAGAAAAGTCTTTTCCTTTCCAGAAAAAATGTATGTTTCTCCAACAAGCAGTGTCACCAAGTTGGCATCACCCTACATTTCTTATAGTGTCCTTAAAAATATTTATTTTCCATTTGACATTTGCAGCAACTAATATCTTAGGCATCACCCTGAGATATGTAAAGGGGAAAAAGAAGTGCATTGGCTTTATCTAGTGACTATAATTAGAAACAGGAAAAAAGCAATGATTCTGGGGTTTTAATTTGACCTTTTTCATTTTTTAAACTTAGATGGTACTTTTAGTTTGATATTGAGTCTGTTGGTTAACTTTTATCATATTGTGACGAGTGAGTCCCAGTCTTGTTCCCTAAAACACGTAGCTGAGTCTCAGTACTTTAGCAAAACCAGCTTTTATTCAGCTTAAGCCCGGAACAGCACGGTTATTTATTGTAGCGTGATCTACCACTCTCCTATACACAGACACAGCAGTCAGGGTCGTGGCCAAGTAATACAGCTACCTGCGTTTACAATTTTCCTTGCATCACCTATCGACAGCAGGCGCTGATAGTGTGACTGCGGTCTTTTTGGATTTGCTTTCGTGGAGAGTTGCTACAGCGCTGGGAGCCTGCAGTTGCCCTGGCAACTGATAAGCTGACTTCCACTGATGCGGCTATCGCGCTTCAGGACAATCTTCAGTGTTTTGTTCTATTGTGGGGAGTCCCAAAAGAGTTTATTAACATTACAGTATAATTAAGTGTTATTATTACAATTATTAGAGGGTTTGATTAATGCAGAATTTATTAATTTAACTGTTTGTGGTTTCATGTTATTCTTTCCATCCATCCGTTATCCAACCCGCTATATCCTAACTACAGGGTCACGGGGGTCTGCTGGAGCCAATCCCAGCCAACACAGGGCGCATGGCAGGAAACAAACCCTGGGAAGGGCGCCAGCCCACTGCAGGGTATTCTTTCCATTTTATTTCTAATTTCTAATCTACCATTTTGTTTATTGCCAATATGAGGCATATACAGTATATTGCTAGAAAAGATGTTTCGTTGTCACCACATGACAGCTGGAAATATTATGACTGGCCAATCACTATTTAAAGATGGCAGTGTTATACTATTCTTATCCAAGCTTTTTCTAAAGTTATAAAAATTTTACATGCAGTAGTTTGTCCTAAAAGCTCACTAGGAACATTACTTGCATGTTTTTTGTCAGTGATTTTTTGTTTTATCTATTGGGCTTTGGTATAATAATCTGATTGATATATTGGCGTTTCACATATTTTTTGTTATATTTTTCCCTTTTTCATCTCCTGGTTCACAACTCTCATTTCATTTTGCCTGCCATTCTTAACATTGTCAAAATAAAATAGAAAGTGAACAAGCACCCCATGGAAAGTAGTTTCATAATTTTAATAGCTAAGCCTTGGTTCCAATTTTATAGATCAGAGTTTTAACTCATTGACAGAGATAGGCTTCAAAGATGGCAAAAGAAATAATGCAATGATTAATACTGCTGCCTATCAACTACCGCGTCCTAAGTTTGAATATTGCTATGGACTTTGTCTGTGTGAAGTTTGAACGTGTGGGTTTTTATCTGTGTACTCCACCTTCCTCCAGCATTAAAAATCCATGTACATTAGGTTAATAGGTTAATAGGCTCAATATGAGTGAATGTGGGAGTGGAAGTAAGCGTACCTGGCAGTCAACCACTGTGTCATTCAGGATTGGTTCCTGACTTTTACTTGATGTTGTCAACATAGACATTGGCTCCCATGAACTGAAAGTATGGGTATGAAAATAGATGGACTGAAAACCTATAAACAAAACACAATGAAAAGCAATGAGGCCTCCATTGCATGGTCCACTACTAACTGATAACTGCTCTTCCTTTAAATTGGTGAAATTCTTATGTGTTTCTTACAACCCTGAATGATAACTATTTTTTGCAAACATATATTATTGTAACCTTTAGAATTATGAACTGACACAACCGTGAAGATCGAAAGCAAAACTGATTAGATCATTTGTTTGATTTCCCATTTTACTGGTAGAAAAGAAAGGCACAGTTTGCAAAGATGCACCCCTACAATTTTAAACTGAACAACCAGTCTGGTGGAGAAAATGGTAGCTTGCCCCAGTGGTTATAAAAAAAAGCTTTTTTGGTTGCTGCACACATAGAGCTTTCTCGGCACAAAAATAAGCCATGAATGCCAAATAAATTTAGAAATCCTTTATAATAATAATAATGACATAATAATACATTTTATTTATACAGTATAGCTCCTTTCCCATGCTCAAGGCACTTCACAGAATTTAAGAAAGAATGGCAGGGTATACAGTATATAATTTATAAATTTATTTGTAGCAAAAGGGACTATACAAACAAAATTTTGATAATATTACAAAGGTTACCTTACATAAGTGGCTCAAATACACGCAAAAACGTGCACAGTCATGTTGCTTGATATATATTTAGGATTCTTAATACTCCTCATACCTTTAGTGTACATCTTTTTATAGTGGCAAATCATAGCCTAAAACCAATCAAAAGCAAACACATCAGCAAAAAGACATGGAAAAGAAATCAAATGTATACAACAGATATAAAGACCTCCATTTATGAAAGCTATTATTACAGTTATTGCTACTATGGATTCAGTAGATGGATGAATAAAAAGTGACTATAGACAGACAGACAGACAGATAGATAGATAGATAGATAGATAGATAGATAGATAGATAGATAGA
>JANRMT010062831.1:37233277-37248684 GCA_026402145.1 Polypterus bichir lapradei | reverse complement strand
AGATAGATAGATAGATAGATAGATAGATAGATAGATAGATAGATAGATAGGGACTATTGATTGCTGGACAGACAAGAAGATGAAAGCATGATTTAATAAATATATTGCCTAACCTCAGCCCATCCTGTTATTCTTATTATTTAGTCTCAAGAAGATTCAAATGTTTCAAGCTTCTTAATGAATTAAGACATCAGTTTTCTACATATAGTGTAATTGTTTTGATTACTATAATTCATTTTCTCCCTGCAGTTAGACTAATTATATGGCACAATTTAAAAAAAAAAATAAAACAGAACTGGTCACGATGCAGGTGGATAACCATAATATAATGCAAACTGTACACTGTCACATCCCTTAAGTGTCTTTGTTAGCGAAAATGTAAGAAAGCAAACAATAATGACAGCTTGCTACTGAATGCTATACGGGTGAGTCTATAATTATGGCTCAAGAGTCTTATGTTTGTCCTGTTATTATATATGTCACTACCATTCATGGTTTATTTATTCATAATTCTAGTTTAATAAGTACCTGTTGAAGCACTTCAGTGTTTGATCAGCTTTCATCTGTTCATTAAGCGACACTTTAGAACAATGTCATTTTTTCTTTCTTTATCTCAATTCTTAGATGAAAGCTTTCCAGTGATCAAAAGCTTTGTAGGAGTTATGTATATAGTTTTTATGAATTGTTTTTGGCTGTCTCCAGTATATAATTAAATAAAATAAATTGGTGTTTTCAGAAGGCTTAAGGAAAAAAATCCTTCTAGCCTTATAGAAGTGAGGTTGTTTGAGCCCATATACAATATAATGAAGTTAAATGTATAAGGTAAAGCTCAAGGAGTTTCAGATCCAAACATGTGATCCATTGACACAAACACTATAGCACATTGACATCTAAATGGACAAAGAAATCAACAGTAAAAATTAGTTTCACAACTATTCAATACTTAACCTATGACAGATGTAGTATATTGGAAAGATGGCTAATTTCTTTCCAAATAATGGTATCTCTGCTTTACTAAGTAGATTATGAAAAAGAAAACACTCAACCCTGTATTTTATTGTTGTTTTTGTTAGTTTTGAATGATTATTTCTCATGTCTTTGTATTATTTCTGTTCATTTTATATGTGATGTTATAGTTACTGTATATACTAGCCCCTTAAACATAGTTCTGTCGCCTGTTCTTTATGGGTTAAGGTCCATGAAGTGGGACCATCCTCCCTCAGGCTGAGTGAAAGTGCTCAGGAGTCAGATGTATAAACATGCCATTTGCACAAAAAGAGGCCTGAAATGTGTGTACGCAACTTTCAATGCAAAATCAAGTTTTATAAAGGAAAACTTGATGAGAGAATGTGCATACGTTTATGAAAGCTCTGACCCTTCTGAGGATGATAACATCCTTGAAAAAGTAGGAAATGCAGCCAGACCAGCATAATGACAACTCAGTTGCACAATAATATGTATTACCAAGCCATTATTGTAATGTGCATTATTATAATAATATGTACTACCAAGCCATTATTATTATAATTCTCTTGAAACTATGTGCTGAATTGTGCAAAGCATTAGAAAATCAGAGTACACCTGTTTATATCCAGACTTTAACAACAGTTGGTTTTCTGGCAACAACTGCCTACCGGGGGGACTGGCTGACAGCTCAGAAAAATCTCAGCCAAGCTTCAGCTCCATAATGCCTGCTCTACTGGAAGCCATAAACGACTGACAAAAAACTACATTTACTTTGAATATGGTGTGATTGTACAGGCCAACATAAAACAATTTTTCAGCAGTGCCCGTTTTTCCTAATGTAATAGTGGCAAATGACTGCACTCATATTGCAATAAGGCCTCCTAGCAAGAATTAAGCTTCTTTTATTGATCATCACCAGTTAAATTCCATTAAAGCATAAGTCCTCTGTGGTATCAAGATGAGACTGGCAGACATCAAGGTTCAGTAGACTAGGTCAACACATAATAAATTTTTACTTTGAAGCAAAGTAGTGTTGGCAGATGACTTGATGATAGTGCTGTACATGACGGCTGGTTTGTTGGTAACGTAACTGACTGAACCCACAGTGTGTCATATTGCGTATACTATTCAGTGTAACAGCAATCAAGTTATCACACGTACCAGGTGATAGCTGCTAATCGCTCAGACACTGGCGCCTTATGCATTTCCTCAACTTCCAGAGCACAATTCCATTCTAGATGTGCTCAGTTGTGGAAAGCCACACGGGATTCTTCAAATTCTGGTGGCGATGTCTGGAGGCATCAGATGGGAGACTGATTAACGAGCCAATGAATGTCTGTAGAATTTTGATTGCACATGTATGAGGTTGACTACCATAGTCCATATATGGTTGCTTCCAAATAGGAAAAACAAAGGAATTGAAGCATGGTTATATATACAAAGTTACATAATGATTGAGATTTATAAAGGGTAATCTCCATACAAATGTGTGTATTCCAGATTTTATAATTTTTTATAAAATTTTTATATAATTTTTAAATTTTTATAAAGTAAACTCCTGTAGTGGGAATCATTGGTTCTTAATGAGTTTTCTGTGAGAATTTCTGTTGTTTTGTTTTTTCAATTATGTTACACTTCATTTTAAGGATTTTCATTTCTGAACTGTTATTTGGGATTTTGCTTATGATTGCCTATTAGGCAACTCCTTTGTACTTCTTTTTGCTCTGTTAAGCCTTTGCGCTTTATTTTCTATTTTTTGTCAGTAAATCTTTTTATAAAAATTATTCATTGCCCTTTTTGTGCACAAGCTGGAGGTTGACAGTTACCCTCCTCCTTGTGGAGCTTTCATTTTATTTCTTGTAATACTTATAGTTGTTTTGCCAGTTCTCCATTTTTGGGCCTTCTCCAGCTAAAGCCAGCAGGTGCCTTAGATCACTGGCTGAAGTCAACTGAATTTCTGCTGGGCAGATCAGGTAACATTCTGGCCGGCTCCCTAGCTTGTTTTATAGGCCTCCCTCATTTTTGCTCTGGAAGAAACTTTAATCGAGAACACACTTTCTTCTTTTTTTTATTTGTTTTTTTTTTATTGATTTTATTGAAATCACACAACATTCAATACAAATAAATACATTTTTTACAAAAATAAGATCAAAAACAAATCAACCCCCGCCCCTGAGAAAGAGAGCTAAGCCAGCAGAGTAAAACTTAAAGCTAGTAAAAATAAGTAAATAGATTAATTAATAAGTTAATAAAAATAAATGGAGAAGAAAAAAAAGTGGAGAGAATCTGCTTCCTTGGTGCTTTTAACAGCTTATTCTAAAATGTTATTGATTGGATCCTGCCAGGTTTTGAAAAAGTTCTGCACAGATCCTCTAAGTACGAATTTGATTTTTTCCAGTTTTAAATAGTATATAACATCAGTTACCCACTAACTTAGAATAGGAGAGTTAGGATTCTTCCAGTTGAGCATGATAAGTCTACGTGCCAATAGTGAAGTAAAGGCAATCACGGTTTGTTTGTCCTTCTCCACTCTAAGCCCATCTGGGAGTACACCAAACACAGCTGTTAATGGGTTAGGAGGGATTGTGACACCAAGGCTGTCTAAAATGCATTTAAAGATTTTGGTCCAGAATGATGTTAATTTGGTGCAGGTCCAGAACATGTGGCCCAGTGAGGCTGGAACATGATTGCAGTGTTTGCAAGCTGGATCTTACCCTGGAAACATTTTGGACAATTTTAAACAAGATAGATGTGCTCGATATATAATTTTGAGTTGAATAATTGTATGCTTTGAATCCAGAACACACTTTCAACCGTGAAGAGGAGACTTCAAACTGCAGGCTTGTCAGGTCGAGTAGCAGTAAGAAAGACTTTGGTAAAGCATAGAAAAAAGAAACAATTATAGATTTGTTATGGCAGAGCTGTTAAGCTGGGCTTAAAGCTGTTCTCCTGTGAATTGCTTATCATTCAAGCTGTTGACTCTCAAACTTGTTCCGATTCCGTTGTGACTGTCACACCTGTTTCTGTCAGTTGCCTCCTGTTCCTTTTGATGGTGTTGAAAACACTACAATTTTAAGGGTTATAATGATATGACTGTCTTCTTTTGTTCCTGTGTGACTTTTTCTCACCATTACACTAGCAATATACAGTACAATGCGATATTGTCTAGATAATACTTCAAAGCAATTGGCAACACACTTTGTTCCAACACTGCTTTTATAGACACAGAAGGCTTGTAAGTAATCTACAATTAGGACACCTGTAGAAACTGCTGCAACTTTCAAGACTTAATTAATTTCCATTGCTGCAGGAAAGGTGTAAGTTGTTAGCTCATTACTTATTCTCTAAAAAGGCCTTTTTTGTTAACCGAAAATGGTATTATTTTTTTAGTTTTTGGCAGTCCAGACTTTTTTTTTTAACCTCTGCCACTTTACCCCTCACCTTTTGACATTTCTGGTAATTCAATGGACTTAACCTGCTTAACTACTTACTACTCTGAAAATGGGGGAATTCTAAAACATTGACCGGCAGTGTATATGTTTTTTGAAAAGAGTTTACTGCCAATCAAAGCAATATTCATGCATCCTGGCAATCTACAGTATGTTTGGTGCACAAGTGTAATCATGTGTATTCATCCTAAAATATCCTGCAGGTAAAAATATGAATGAATCATTGGATGGAAATTATCGCTAATTTTCAAGGGTGGGAACGTAAAATTTTAATCGCAGCAATTAATGTAATTAAGAATTTTTTACACAGTAAAAATTAACAACCACAGGTGTATTAATGTGATGCAGTCATAAGTATTTTGTGCCAGAGGCAGGTTTACCAGTCATGAGCTGTGTGACGTCTAACTTCTTAAATACTTGTAAATGCCAGATTTTGTTTTGCTTGCTTACAGTTATTACTTTTTTTTTGTTCTTTATTTCGCCTTATACAATTTCTCGTATTAGGAATTTGTTAATTTTCGCATACCCCTTGGGGTCAGAGCGCAGGGTCAGCCATTGCACAGCGCCCCTGGAGCAATTACAGGTTAAGGGTCTTGCTCAAGGGCCCAGCAGGGTAGGATCTCTTTTGGCAGTGAAGGGAATTCGAACCGGCAAACCTTCTGGATACCAGCACAGATCCTTAGCCTCAGAGCCACCACTCCGCCCATTAACCCATACTTTGCAAATTACAATTCTATAGATATATAAGAATAAGTAGCAGCATATTTTTTACAGAACCTGATTAAGGGCATGACAGAAATTTTTGAATGCATTTTTGTAATTATTGCACCAGTGTGACATCAATGTTGCCAACCTCATATGGCTCAGTTATATGCCAGGGACAAAGAGGCCTTGTAATGTGCTTTCAGTTGCTTTAATTACCACCATGGGAGCCAATAAAAACACACTGTTCTACCTGACAAGTAGCCCTGACACACCAGGGACAACTTAACATGGCCAAGTTGTGCTTGTGAGTCATTAGTTATGTCATCATTTCCTGTCTGTCCTCTCCAATTCTTGCATCATTATTTCAAGTACATAATGTCAGTCATTGTTGGGTAATGTGGCTTTGCCTCAACAATGTCGTAATTCAAATGGCTTTTTCTCAAGAGACACATACTAACTGCTGGCAGCTGGGTCAGTGTAAATAGCACAGGAAAGGAAAGTTCATTCTTTACTTCATTAGAGAACCTTCAAAGCTTCAAGGAGGGCTCAATGTATACAGTAGGGCAGCTGTCTATTGAAGTAGAATGCAAACATCTTATTTCATAAAACACATTTGCTTTAATGACCAAATGTTTACAGTGTTCTATTAATTAACCCCATGGCATATACTAGTGCCATGCCACAGTGCAAAAAAAAAACACTTAAAAAGGCAACAAGACATATGATGTCACCAGTTCTGGCAAATGTGAAAGACAGAACCACACACAGCTAGGTCAACTGATGTCCTACATCCCAAAGGAAGGGCAAATTGCTGTTTGTTTAAGAAATTGCTGCAAATTGTACATAGGGTGACTAAAAATGCTGGTGCTCTTTTAAGGAAGTAAGGCATTGGATTAAAAAAAGGTAGCCCACTGGCTTGAACAAGTAAATCGTACTTACTGTAGAAGTAATATGGCTTAACTTTCTGGAGTTCCTTTGTAACTGACAGAAAAAGTGTAGTGTCCAAAAGGGTGCATTCAGAGTGGCAAAGATAAGGTAGCAATGCGCATTGCTTGATGACACTTTTAAGTAATCAAGATAACAGTTCTACCATTATAAATTTTAGCAAGCAAAAAATAAAAAGGACCAGCAGATGAGAGGAACTGAAAGGTCAAAACATCAATCCTACCAAAAACACCAAAGCCCAACACTCTTTGTCAAAAAGCAAGCAAAGGCATGACTCCTGAAATAGTTTCTTTCTAAGTAAATGACACGAAAATGTTTTTTTCACAAATCCAAAATCTTGGATGCCATGAGCTCCATGCTGCTATTTTGTAAAGAATCAGGCCATAATGAAAAAAAATGCAATACAAATACAAAATGGCGAGGTAATGACATCATCAAAATGATGATAAAAATATTAAAGTGAAAGTAAAAGTACAAGGGTAAATAAAAAAGTAAAGGCAATTTGAAAATTATGTGGTAACCACAACAAAGAGAATCTGATGCAATACAACACTTTCATGATGGCTCATGGGTAATCTGAATATACACAGAGTTGATCTCTGCCACTAGTCTAGTTGAAGCCAAGATTAAATTAACATGGACACTACCCTGTGGGATTGCACCATAGTGATATTTGTTTGGAAAAAGGGAGTGAAAACTACAGAATTTCACACTCCATGTTCTCTTATTTTAGTTGGTCAAATCCTTAAGGCTTGGTAACACAAGGTAAGATTTCAAAGGTTTGCTTCCACCTGGTGATGTCTATGAATCACAGTCTTCAAGGTGTCACTGCATGCAAGGGATATGTGAGAAAGTACTAAATATGACTGCATTAATATACCCAGAACCTGAAATGGGGGGCCATGTAAAAAAGTGTTGAAATTTCTAGATGTTGTAACTAAAATGTATGCAGAAGCCCTTAAAGTAAATTCTGCAATGTACATGTTAATCATGCCTGAATTGTTTCATTTTATATTAAACTGTGGAGCAGACGGGTAAATCAAGGGACAATGTGTCTTTGTCCCAAACGTTATGGAGAATGCTGCAGATTAAAGGCATTATTCTGAAGATAATTCAAAAATAAGGTGATAACTCTTTGGCAGTTTTTAAAACAGCTGCTGAGAGAAGAGTGTGGGTGGATAGTTTTCTCCATCATTTCCAGCTACCCCTTCTTGCCCAAACAATAGAAAGTAGCAAACACACACTGGCACCAGAACATGACATTATCTTTGGCAGTTTCTCACAGCCAATGTAGAAGGAAAATTTTTTATATTAGCATAGAGGATAGCAAATTAACATAACGAGCCGTAAAAAGTAATCAAAAGCTTCTAAAATATTAGATTAAGCATAAATTAGAATGTTAAGCAAATAAGATAGGTCAAGCAAATAGTTAACTAAAAATCAGTTATATTGCATTATTTTTTAAGCTTACAGCAAAATTTCCAGAGTAAGAAAAGAACAGAAAATTGACCCACAGAAACCAGCTTAGAACAGGATAAGAGGTTGAGAACACCTGTGTTCAAAGCTAGGAAGCGATAACACAGAGAAGATGGCTTTGGAAGGCGCGTAGCGAAACCAGCTGGGTAGATGACTCAGCAGAAAGGCAACAAAAGGATTTTGCTGTAAGCAAGGTCACACTGTAATGCATGAAGAGAAAATCTTAGTAAATTCAGGCTTTAGCAAAAATATTAGAAGAATATATTAGAAATTAGCTTTAGTGTAGAAATTAAGACAAATCAAGTATGCCAAGCAATGATTAAATGAAAGCATATACAATATTTCTTTTTAATTAAAGTTTAGCTTTAGGCCAATATTATAGTATAGCTTGAAAGGCTAGAGGAGGAAGTGACACCATGAAAGACCAAATATGGAATAGAGGACATCTGCCCAGTTGAAGAACCAATCAGGAATAAGAAAATCAGAAACTGAAATAAACAATAGACAGTAGGACCAGGTGCAGAATGAGCTCATTGAACAAGGTTAAAATGATAAGAAATTGTTATAAAAACTTCGATTATGGCAATGTTCAGGGCTCAGCTCAATTTGGCCGTATTGGGTTGAGTCTGTGTTGTTTTTTGTGTTGTTTTATTGCAATAAAGCTTTAAAACTCTGTCTGTCTATCCCGAGTCCTAATAGCCTTTATTTTTAGGTAAAAAGCCTTCTGATGATGAATTTTTCGCCTCAACACCTGCGGTGGGCTGGCGCCCTGCACGGGGTTTATTTCCTGCCTTGCGCCCTGTGTTGGCTGGGATTGGCTCCAGCAGATTCCCGTGACCCTGTAGTTAGGATATAGCGGGTTGGATAATGGATGGATGGAGTTTCTCACAACGCTGTGAATGTTTCAGACATTGTTATCAGAAGGCTCAAGGTTGGTTTCTAAGATACCTAGCTAAGTAAAAGTATAAAATAATAATAATATATAAAAAAAATTGCTTTGTGTTCTAATTTCCCCAGCATACACTGCACTTCAGTTCAGCTTGACAAGACCTCAGACTAGAAGCAGAAAGGCCTCTTACCTATACAGTTTGAAATATCTCCTATACATACACAATGTTCTTTAGGGAACAAGAAGTCACAATACAATAACTGATTTCACTCTTTTTGTAAATAACAAGGTAGTCTTCGCCACCTTTATTATGCTTTTAGACTTAAGTGCTGCTTTTGACACGATTGATTGTACCATAGAATTCTTCTACAGTGCTCAGACTTGACAATTGTGTTGGCACAAATACCTATGGGTACTACTGTAAGTTGGTTTACTTTATACTTATTAAATTGTTTCTAGTACTTTTAGACATCATTCACCCCTATCTACAGTTAGACATTAGTGGATATACAGCAGCTCAAAAACATGCAATTAACATTAATGTGTATGCAGTTAACACACAGTTTATTCATCACTTATACCAAATGCTACTTCATGTACTGACTATATCATTAATTGCCTACTTTGGGTTTAAATTCAGACAAAAAAACTGGAAGTTCTTTCAGTAGGTGGTAATTCTACAAATAATATGGACATTCTTAATACTTTTAAAAAGCATGCTTTCTTTTGGTGGAATCATTGAATGATTAAGGTAGGATCCTGAAAAGCTACTTCACTTGTCTCAAGCATAGCTGACCATTGTAATTCTTGATCCATATTTTGAATTAAAATACAATTCTTCTCAGTTCTTTGTTAGCATTGATTGTAATATAAGGAAAGAATATATCTGCGGTGGGTTGGCACCCTGCCCAGGATTGGTTCCTGCCTTGTGCCCTGTGATGGCTGGGATTGGCTCCGGCAGACCCCCGTGACCCTGTTCGGATTCAGCGGGTTGGATAATGGATGGATGGATGGATGGATGGAAAGAATATATAGGTGGCCAGGATTTATGCTTTTGTTTTTCCAACTAAGGATTTTTGCTTTCCAATTTGGTTTTGAGCTCCTGCACATATTTCAGCTCTTCTTTAGGTCTACTACATTAATATCACCTTTATTTCCTGGGCTATTTGATTATCTATTTTTTAAATTAGAAGCTTTCATTTTCTCATTACACAAAGGAGGGAACTGAAGGCAGGCTGCAGACACAAATGTTATGTGCCAACATTGCCAGACACTAAAGAACTAATCACTCCACTTTATCCCAATGCAGGCAAGGCTTCAGCAACCCATTAGGTCAGATGACAGTTCAAGGACAAGACACACTTCAGTTAACCACACCAGAGTAGGACCAACACATCATACTGATCCATATGATAGATTGTTTCAGATTTGCCACCCCACTCTACTTAAACTGTCAGCTGACACGTTGCCTGCATCTGAGACAGTATGGTGATGGAAGGCTCCATGCTACCGGTCTTAGAGCAATTCCAAGATCCTCTGCTCATAGTGGGTCTCCAGTCTCAGTTCTTGAGAGCTGCAGGTCTTTGCTCCAATCATTTTCAGTATTAGACGCCTACGCCCGCTGTTAATGAAACATGTTATTTAAGTCTGTGCCTCGCGATCTCACTTAAGCTGCCTTGTCAGGCATTTCTGATATTATAGATTGTGTTTTTTGCCATGCCATTCAGGTTTGTTTGTTTTTTTGTTTTTTTTTTAATTACAGCAAATTAGCACTTCTTCTATCTTCTAGTTTCCTTTCTGAGCATTTCAATGAAAAGATCACTTAATAATGAATCTCAGGTGTGGATGGGACCACCAAGTTTAGTTAGCTCTTGGTTTCTTTGTTATTTGGCAGCAATTTAAACAAAAAGGAAGAAAAAAAAACTGTGAGTACATCCATTGTAAAAAATAAATTAACAATGAAAGGTTGTAAATCTTAATAAATGAGCTAAAATTAAAATCCAGAAGAATTTTGTGTTAGCAGAAGTAACCGGCTTCTAATCAAAAAATTGGCTGAAAAAAAAACAACAAGCAGGCACTGTGACCCTTAGTGACATCCTTAGAAAAATAAACAGCTTTTCTTCAAGGGCTTTTTATTCAAATAATGTTTGTTAAAGTTGATATAAATGTCCTTTGATCTTTCAACAAGGTTCAGGGGGCTAAACAAAAGTTGAAGTAAAAAAATAATATTTTTCCTAAATTGTTTGATCGTTCAAGCACAAGTCTCTTGTAAAGCCATTTGTTTAATTACTCAAAATTTAAATGCTGTTTTTTGGGGTGGCCTCTTTTATAACGTGTCCAGCATTACATCGCCCAACATGTGAATCTTGTTCCTAACAGCACACAACATAACCATAATGGTTGCATCCATGAGAAATAAGCATAGAAAAAGGCAATGACCCGATATACCTAAAATAACATTAATATGTTGACTGGTGACAATACGAAAATGTGTTCCTAACAATACTGTAAAATCAGGGTGGCATTTTAATATACTAATTAAATGCAGTTTGTTAATGAGCAAAACTCACAATTAAAATGTTTTTTCTCTAAAATTCGAGGCATATGGAACAGAAAATTCTTCCACCTTGTAGTTGGCACTCAACATGTTAATAATATAAACAAGTGTAGGTATAAACATTAATAACTCATTCCAGACCATAAATAAACATTATGAATTAATTAACATGTTATTGACAATATGAATTTGCTCTTGCTCTCAGAAAGGCTTTATTTAGTTGTGTGATAGAAATTTTGGCAAATGGCCTGCCAAATTTCAGCCTTCTACCTACACGGGAAGTTGGAGAATTAGTGACATTGGAAAGTTCAATATGGCGGCCGACAGTGGCGTCATACCACCGATATAAGTACGTACATCGGTTTCGGTTAGCGCAGGGAAGCCACCTACCAAATTTCATGAAGATGGGGCCATAAATAAGAAAGTTCAACATGGCGGACGTTGTTGACCGTTATGACCGTTACGCGTAGAATTTTGAAATGAAACCTGCTTAACTTTTGTAAGTAAGCTGTAAGGAATGAGCCTGCCAAATTTCAGCCTTCTACCTACACGGTAAGTTTGAGAATTAGTGACATTGGAAACTTCAATATGGTGGCCGACAGTGGTGTCATACCACCGAAATAAGTACGTACGTTTTGGTTAGCACAGGGAAGCCACCTACCAAATTTCGTGAAGATGGGGTCAGCCTTCTACCTACACGGGAAGTTGGAGAATTAGTGACGTTGGAAAGTTCAATATGGCAGCCGACAGTGGCGTCAAACCATCGAAATAAGTACGTACATCGGTTTCGGTTAGTGCAGGGAAGCCGCCTACCAAATTTCGTGAAGATGGGGCCATAAATAAGAAAGTTCAACATGGCGAACGTTGTCGACCGTTATGGACCGTTATGACCGTTACGTGTAGAATTTCAAAATGAAACCTGCTTAACTTTTGTAAGTAAGCTGTAAGGAATGAGCCTGCCAAATTTCAGCCTTCTACCTACACGGGAAGTTGGAGAATTAGTGATGTTGGAAACTTCAATATGGCGGCCGAAAGTGGTGTCATACCACCGAAATAAGTACGTACATCGGTTTTGGTTAGCACAGGGAAGCCACCTACCAAATTTCGTGAAGATGGGGTCAGCCTTCTACCTACACGGGAAGTTGGAGAATTAGTGACATTGGAAAGTTCAATATGGCGGCTGACAGTGGCGTCAAACCATCGAAATAAGTACGTACATCGGTTTCGGTTAGTGCAGGGAAGCCGCCTACCAAATTTCGTGAAGATGGGGCCATAAATAAGAAAGTTCAACATGGCGGACGTTGTCGACCGTTATGACCGTTACGTGTAGAATTTCAAAATTAAACCTGCTTAACTTTTGTAAGTAAGCTGTAAGGAATAAGCCTGCCAAATTTCAGTCTTCTACCTACACGGGAAGTTGGAGAATTAGTGATGAGTGAGTCAGTGAGTGAGTGAGTGAGTGAGTGAGTGAGTGAGTGAGTGAGTCAGTCAGTGAGGGCTTTGCCTTTTATTAGTGTATATATATATATATATATATACTGCATACACACACACACATATGTATATATATATATATATATAATGTATACACACACACACACATATATATATATATATATATATATATATATATACTGTATATGAAGACACATTTTATTCCCGTATGCAGTTGCCAGTAGAAGCACCTGTGTAAGTAACCTTAAAACTGTTTCAGAATCTGTTGGTGTAAATGCAAATAGTTTTGTACATTTTGACAGACTAGGGTACTGAGAAAAGTTTTTGTGAAGTATGGCTGAGATCTTTAATAATACCATTGTATTGTTGTTAAATATAATAGATCCTGAAAAGATGGGGGTTGTGTCCCAGTAATGTTTTGTGCAGACTTCACTACCCCATGATGCTTTTTGGTCTTGAACTGAGCAGGTTCCATATTAGGGCACAATGGAGCCACTGAGGAAGAACTCCACATATTTAAAAACAGGCATGAGTCTAGACATCAAAGTCTTTGTCAAAAATATGAGTAAGTAAAGGCAATGGCAAGCCTTCTTGATGATAGCTGAAGTATATTTTGCTTGTTTAATGAGAGATGGAAACATCCCACTCTGTAGGAGGGATTATGGTCTACCTCCTGCTTCCTAAATTCTGTGACCAGCTTTGTTTTGCTCAAATGACAGAGATTGCTGTTAAAAAGTAGGCGCGCTGTGATATGAACTTAGGCAGCAGCACTAACCACTGCCTTAAAAAACATCATAAACCTTAGTTGTTTGGAACAGACCATGTTTATTTGATTTAATATGCATTTAAATCTATACTAATAAAAGACAAAGCCCTCACTGACTCACTCACTCACTCACTCACTGACTGACTCATCACTAATTCTCCAACTTCCCGTGTGGGTGGAAGGCTGAAATTTGGCAGGTTCATTCCTTACAGCTTCCTTACAAAAGTTGGGCAGGTTTCATTTAGAAATTCTACGCGTAATGGTCATAACTGGAAGCTATTTTTCTCCATTTACTGTAATGGAGTTGAGCTCGAAAGCCGTGGGGGCTGAGTTTCGTGTGACATCATCATGCCTCCCACGTAATCACGTGAACTGACTGTCAACGCAGTTCGTAGAAAACCAGGAAGAGCTCCAAAAAGCGCTGAAGAAAACATGCATTATATAATTGAGAAGGCAGCAAAACAATAAGAAGCGAGCGAGTGACATATACAACCATATTCATGAGTGCTGCTACTTCGGAAACAAAGCACGGTGTAAACCTAAAGTTTAAATTAAGTTCATAGACAGGCTGCTGCTGGCGTTTGTCATGCCCACGGGTAATGCGGGATACAAGTTTAATGAGAAGACGCAGGATATAAACGAGAGTTTTGATCACTTTGTAACTAAGTTAAAATTGCACGTGAAGGGCTGTGCTTATGCAAATTCCGAGAGACTGTGTTTGTGGGGGATTGACAGTTAAGGCGGGTGGGGGAGTCACGTCATCATCTCCCCTCCCATTCACCTCATTTCGCTCTGAGGTGAGCTCCGCAGCTAACGCAAACGCAGTGTTACGGAATTGAAGCTTTATGAATAATCGATTCGCCATCAATAATTGTTTTGGTAAAGCCATACTCAGTGTAATCCTCCTTCCATTTTATAATTTTTCCGCCACTAGCCATGATTAAATGAATGGTAAAAAAGTAAGAGCGAAGCAAGGGTGACTTATTCAGGCAGGCAGGCGACAGCTCAATAGCTCGAATTTGGATATAAGTAGGTTCAATTTAGTCGCCAGAAGTATCTTTGTTAGGAATGGAAGTTGAATTTAGTTTTTAAATTTCTATAGTAAAGAAAAAGTTATGCAATGATGACTAAATTTAACTATATAAAGTCAAAACTTTTATATATAAAGTCATTCCCGAATATATAAAGTCAAACCTTGATTATATAAAGTCACTGTCGGAATAAATAAAGTCAAAACTTGAATATATAAAGTCAGCATCGGTATATATAAAGTCAAAACTTGTTTCTGAATATATAAAGTCAAAACTTGAATATATAAAGTAAGCGCTGCAATATATAAAGTCAAAACTTCAATATATAAAGTCAGCATTGGAATATACAAAGTCAGCGCTGGAATAGCCATCCATTTCCCAGCCCGTTGAATCCGACCACAGGGTCACGGGGGTCTGCTGGAGCCAATCCCAGCCAACACTGGGTGCAAGGCAGGAACCAATCCTGGGCAGGGCACATGCATCATTTTCAAAACATTAAACAAACAGTGTTTTTTTTTATTTATTTTTCTGAATACGTTTTTGTTACCTTAGTTCAGTTCAGAATCGTTTCAATCAATATATTTTGACTTTCACTTTATGAGTGAGTTTATATACTCCGATGTTCACTTTATATAAACAGGAATGACTTTATAAATTCCGACGCTGACTTTATATATTCAGGTTTTGACTTTATATATTCCACCGCTGACTTTATATATTCCGACTCTGACTTTATATATTCAGGTTTTGACTTTATATATTCAGAAACAACTTTGACTTTATATATACCGACGCTGACTTTATACATTCAAGTTTTGACTTTATATATTCCAGCGCTAACTTTATATATTCAAGTTTTGACTTTATATATTCAGAAAAAAGTTTTGACTTTATGTATACCGACGCTGACTTTATATATTCAAGTTTTGACTTTATATATTCCGACAGTGACTTTATATATTAAAGTTTTGACTTTATATATTCGGGAATGACTTTATATATTCATGTTTTGACTTTATATATTCTGACGCCGACTTTATATATTCACAAAATCAATGTATTTGCCTGTTTGGCACCCCATAGTATATGTGTATATATGTACACATGTATGTATGTATGTATGTATATATATATATATATATATATATATATATATATATATATATAT
>JANRMT010062831.1:37157983-37218939 GCA_026402145.1 Polypterus bichir lapradei | reverse complement strand
GCCAAATTTCAGCCTTCTACCTACACGGGAAGTTGGAGAATTAGTGATGAGTCAGTCAGTCAGTCAGTCAGTCAGTGAGGGCTTTGCCTTTTATTAGTATAGATAAATTGGAAGGCTAACTAGATCACAGCCGGAGTTTTGCAGTAGCTCGAGCATTTGATCGTGCGTGCAGAATGACCAGCGTGTTAGAAGAAAAGAGATCTCAGAATGGCCTGTATGTCAATCAACCCTGTTTTAGATGATAATTCACAGCCTTTATACCTACCCTTGAATTGTAAGTGTTTTTCATTTATTATTGTTGGTTTAGTTTCCCAGTTTAAGAAGTAACACAGCCACATCAAGATAGATATGGACATGAGTGTAATTCTATACCATGAAATTATTTAATATATTTGTGTTTTTCTGCAATATATTATTCTCTACAGTTGTACATAGTAATGGGATAGGTGTCTTGTTCTCTGTATTGTGCTATTAATTGTATTTACTTTTGCTATGTGCATGAATAGACAGCAAGTGAATATCCTTGTAACTATGTTGCCTAGCAATAAAGCTCAAATACAAATTTTAAATTCAAATAGGCTAGGTCTAACCAAAAAAAAACTGACTTTGCTAGTTCATTTGACCTACATATTTTGTAGTACTGTTTCACTTATTAATCCATTTTCATTTGACAATGTTCCACCATTGTTTACCAAGTGGTTAAGCATGCTTTGACAAGTCTAAACCCACCTTCTAACTGTTGGCACATGACAAATGTTGCTGAGGGCAGTTTAGAGTCATGTCATTCTTGGTACCATGGATTTGAAATCTCTAGGGGCGTAATATCTGGACAGAAAGACACTGGCACCCTTTGAGAAAAACTAAATAGATTGCCCAGAGGATAATAAGGGTGCAAGACAGTCTTCTTAAGAGTGGCCTTTGGAGGCTAACAAGATTCCATTAAATCGGTACTATTATGTTTGGCCTCTAGACTGGAAGGAGGAGGATTAGGACTATGTTGACCCTAAAATGGAAAGGGAGGCATAGGCAGAGAACAGTCTTAGATACTAACCCCTTTTTTATTGCAAGTAAATTACAACACAAATACAAATAGATGAGATCCTATACAGAATTGGAAGCTTACTCTTTCAGAGACCACTGATAGCTTCCGGTACTGGGGCATTTGGGATTTCTACAGGGACTTCTACTCTGGTGTCTTGGCAGACACTGACCACAAACGTGATTCTTGTCTAGGCCTTGATGTACATCAGTTAGGGGTTTAAATTTGATTCAAGACAGAACAGCAATTGAATTTGGAGTTGTGGGGAGAGCTGGGAAGAAGAGCCCAAAAAGGAATGAGCAAAAAGGGAAACGAGAGGTAGAGGTTGGAAATGAAATGGAGGAGTACTTTGATAGTAATGGTATACTGACTCAAACCAAGAGAAAGTAAATTGAAATAGATGAACCAGAAAATGAGACGCAGCCATAATACACACACAGAACGAAACTAAAAACCAAAATGCAATTTTGCCAAGCCAAAAGCAAAACCCAGAAACTGGAATTTAAAAAAAATTACCAAAAAGTGGTCAGCGTAGGAGCTTGAAAATAAAAAATAGTACTGTCTTTTCAGAAAATATCAGCAAACTCAGACGAAAACATGACCGTCAGTTCAGACCTTTAAACCTGTCACACTTATGATGTCAAATATTGTGAAACATCCCTGTCAACTTGCAGCCACATATTGACAATGGGATTCACGAAATGGGGCCGCCAATAACAAAACAAACTGGTGTCAGACACTGTGCAAAATAGTTCTAACAAAGTGAAATAAATTTTTTGTGCAAAAATAAACTAGGTATTTGGAATCATTTTAGTCAAAATCCCCAAATACACATAAAGATCAGAAAAAGCTAAACACAAAATCTAAATATACCAAATGGAGAGATGGTAAAGTGTCAGAGCTTTCCTGACTAGAAGAATAGAGTTTTGTGTTACATCTCAAATGTTTCTTGGGCTTTCAGCTTTTTCTTAAGAAGGGTATCCATTTTGATATCTTTGGCCCTCTTTGCATTATTCGTTTAGAGAAAGTCACCAGGAGGTCCCTCTCTCCTATTCCACAAGCAAAATAAATGTGATTGTAAGGGAAGAAAAAGGGAGAAAAAAACACACCCTCAAGATATCCAAGAGGTTTGAAATAAGAATTTGGCTTTGGAACTGAGTGTGTGCTTAGGTGCCAGAATTCTGGTTAAATATAGTAACACTTGGGGCTAAAAGGAGGCCTCAGGTGACTGCCAAGAAGGGACGGGTGCCAAGCAATGGAAACTGGAAGACATGACTAAGAGCCTCTGGTGTAAATAGACAGGATGCATTGTGAAGCACAATATGCGACTTATGCCAGTCCAGAGGTTCCCTGTAAACATGTCAAGGTTGCTAAAAATATTCTTTTTGGGACATTAAAAAGTGGACTCGGATGTGATGCAGTAATGGTTCACTAGAGATAAGATGTTATCTAAAGAATATACAAGAATCCACTCAATCATTCCAATATAACTAAATTGGTTGCCTTCCATGCATAACTATATAAAATCTAAAAGTGATATGAGGCAAAAAGTGGAACTAAATTTTCAAAACACACTTAACTTGCTGGTGGAGATGATGCTGCAATTATAAACACTGCTGTCTCACAAATCCAAGAACCACAGGTGAACAGGAATTAAGAGGTGAAGTTTTGCAGAATTTCCTTGATTTTGTGTAGCTTCTTTAGTTCCTGGGATCTTAGGTTTCCTGCCACTAACCATAAGATATCCATGTTCGATTAACTGAGCTAATAAGGGTGGGGGCATTAAGACCTAGAATTGATTGCTATCATATCCAAGGTTTGGTCTTGCCTTGCACTTGATAATGCTGGGTTTGCTCCTGCCATCCATGCTGGATATATCTTGATATCTCCCACTACTGTGTAAGTATTCCTTATTTATCTAAAAATAAATTTTTAATTGAAAAAGCGCATTACATTTTGAAAAGATGGATTGACAAAAATTTCTGCTGACACTTTTGAGTACAATATAGTTTTCAATTATTATAATTTATTTTAGTTTCAAGTGTTATCATTATACATCAATCACTTCTACTGATGCAACTTTGGGATACACAATGTACCATGAGTGACATGTTTCAGCCAGGGTGTGTTCCCCGGCTTATGTTTTTTATTTTTTTGTGGTTTCTTTGTTCATGTGTTATTTTCCAAGCGTTTGTCATATTTATATCATATTTATTGTAACCAATGTTCCGTTTATTTATTATTTATTATTTCCTTTCTATGTATTAGATGTTGTTCTGTGTTTCTTGTGTTTTGGGATTGGAACCCATGAGAAGGGGCCACCCTGACATAATGGCTGAAGGATCACCCTTAGCCCGTATATTGTGCAGCATATTCATTGACTGATGGTTGAGGTATGTGCATCATTGTGAACAATGCTTTTTTGAGATTCTGGATATTTTGCTTCTGTTTTGTGACTTCAGCTTACGATTTCATATGGGTATTTGCTCAAATTTGAGTGCCTTTTAGACAAATCCTTATTACCTATTTTTTTTTTACATTTTTTTATGTTTTTATTCTAACAAAAGATAGCAGCACTTGCAAAGTATGTCTCCAAGTCAGAAGTTTTCATGGTTCCTCTCCCAAATGGGGCATTTGTGTACACTTCCTGGTGTATATCTGGAATACTTATAATATTTTGAACTTTTGAAGGTGGGTCCCCATTTGGGTCTCTGCAGACTAAAGCCTACCTGGGAAGTCAGGCTGCCTGGGGAGAGGCCTATTCTTAGCAGGCTAGAGAAGGCCCTGGCCTGATAAATGGGTCTTTTAGAGGCCTTACACCCCTTTGCTACTTTTTGTGTACATATACATAATTATGGGAAAAACCCTGTCCTACACTTCTTCCACCTAGATGGCTTTCTGTTTCTCCCCTATCCTAGCATGCACACTATTATGCAAGGCTAAAACAGCATTTCTCATGACAGGGAAACTATCAGTGATACCCTTCTTTAATAGCATTTTTTATTTGCTGATTTCATCTTGCCCATAGTGACTCCTGATTACCACCACTGCCTCACTGACCAAGCATCCTGACATTGATTCCCATGCCCAATCATTTTATTTGTCAACTTGGTAATTCTACCCATGTCTACAGTGGGTTTCCTCTGGTTACTGTGGTGTTCCTCTCACAATAACATTCATAGTAGGTGGCCTATGATGGAGTTGTGCCCTGTCCAAGGTTTTTCCCGTCTTGTACCCAAGATTGCTAAGATGGGCTCCGGAATCCTCTAACCCTGAATTGGGCTATGAAGGTTAAAAAATAATTGTACACAAGCATTCACCATTAGTGAGTATTTTAATTGTGTAAAGTTGCATGTTGATGAATTAAATTCATGTGTCCTTTTATTTTAATGTTAAAAATATCAATACATTTGTTTATTGTAGCAGAAAACAGTAAAATTGATTCTGTAGACATTTTATGCTTTTTTAAATAGGATACATTGAATATTCTATTTTTACACATATGATTATGATGAAAATACATTGCAGAAACAGCTTTTTCAGCAGAAGTAGAAAACCATAAGATAATGTTACCGATTGTTTAGAATTTCACTTACTGTATTTCTACCCTCAGACCACATGTATTTTAAAAAGATGTTATATTAAGTACATTTATAACAACTATGAGATAGCTCCCTTTTAAATTCTGTGCTAGTCAAAGGGATAGCTTTCATAATACCCTTTAGACACTGAAGGAGTCTCCCCATTCAGACTCACTCACTTGCTTGCAAGCAATACAAAGCAGCTGTTTCCATTTTCCACAAGTGATCTGTGTCTCCTTTCCTGATGGACATTCGAGTACTGATCAAGAAAAGATAGCAGCAACATAATCTAGCTGAATCATGGCATGCTACCCCAGAGCTAATTGCTAACATCTGTGCCATTCTGTTTCACTGGTAAACTCCCATATTATAGGCAAATATGTGATCAGAGGTCAGCGTTCATAGAAATAAGTCCTACAGTATATTTATTTAAAAGTCCCATGGTACACAAGCCTTTTCAAGTAATGGAGTAAAGGTTCAGCAACAGAACTGTTTAATCCAGTTGTTCCCAACAAACAACTTTGTTCTGCTATGTATATTTACTTTGATTGACTCACACAATACAATCAAGACTACTTTATTTGGTGCTTTGGATCCTTTATCATGGTCTTGTTTGTCTGCTCTACGCTGAAATTGAGAATTTCTCTTAATTAACAAGCCAGAGCAATCAAAACCCGAAAAGGATAACAAAAATAATGACTTTAGAAAATAATAAAATAATAAATCAAATTTAAAATAATAAAAACAATTTAATTCAATTCAGCTTAATACAAAAAACATTAAATCCTTAACATAATATAACATTTTCAAACCTGCTTAATCCTTTCAAAGGCCCAGGGAGGTCAATGTCTATCTTTACAGTAGCGAGAGCAAGACAGGAACCAGCGCAAGACAGGCTTCACTCCATCAATGGAACCACTTGTGCACACACCCACACTGGGGAAATTTGGAATTACTAATTAACAAAAAATGCATATTTTTGGAATATAGAAGGGAAATATTTGCATTGCATCATTGGTTAAACTAGATTCATTTTAGTAGAGTTAAGGATTTTATTTGTATTCCTTTATGTTCCAAGGAAAGGAAAATAACAAAATATGTTTCTCAACCATGCAGAAAAAATATGATGTTTCAAGAGTATGACCTTAAATTAATTCTGGATTCACTTCTATTAAAAAGATAGAAACTCACACTGGATGCCCAAACTGGCATCACGGGTGAACAAGGCCTACTATTTAATATTGTGAACAAAAAAAATAAACATATAAACATTACATAAAAAATCCTTAAGCTTTAAAACTCTAGTTTAAATGTAGTCTTTTTATTGAAAATCTTGATGAAAACAAAGAGAGAAGCTGTCTATAATGTACATCTTTATATAACATAACACAGTATGCATGTATTAAAATACTACTTTATGTTTCTTCTTTTCATTTGGTCTCAGCCTTCTTTTTGCTTATGGTGTTTATAAGAATTACTTATGAACAGTATGAAATCACTTCAAGTTTTTTGCATGAGAAAACCCACACATATGATATACTGTTCAACTCATCTTGATGTATAGTTATGCAAGACGTCAAGCTTTTTGGGTTTCCTGCTATTTTTGGCCTTATAGACCATTTCTAGGCCATTTTTGTATCACTGTGTAGGAAATTACACTAATGTGATAAAGAGTCAATGTTATGCTAGTTTGATTTTTCTGATCACAAATATAATACTTTTGATATTTGATTCTTTACCAATAATCACTCTAAAACATATGCTATAGATGCCACATGGGCTGGACCGGCATTGCAGCCAGAAGAGGGGATGGTCCCTTACCTGGGCAGGAGGCTCCTACAAGGCAGAAAGGCATCCTGACCAGGGAAAATAGAGGATCCAGAACAGATGGCCAGAATAAATGGATGGACAGCCCATCGGAAATAGAAGAGGTCACGGGGGACTTGCTATTCCCCACCAGATGATAGATGGCAGCAGCCCTCCATGAAGGTGCCCATTTGGGAACTAACAGGGAATGCTGGGAGATGTAGTCCGGTAATGCAGCCCTGCTGGGGACCATAGGCGCTGCAAGGTGGCGCTGTAGGGAGATGCGCTCCCCAATTTATGGGACTTCCATGTGATCCAGAAGTACTTCCAACTGCAAGTACTCTGGGTCCAAAATAAAAGGGACCACACTCCCTTATCCAGGTGAGTCGGAGCTGGGAGGACGTAGGGCAACATTCAACTAGAGGAGCGCGGTGCAGTGGTAAGAAGAAGAGAGGTATTGAAGAGAGAAAAACCTGTATATCAAGTGCTTATGTTACTTTGTGGAGGTGAATTTAATTATTCCATTATTCAAACCTGGGACTCTTGGTGTGATCGTGTTTAGGGGTTTGGGGTTTGCTGATATCCTGGTTTCCATGACAATGGAATCTAAGTGTAAACCAAGGAGCTGGTGTTGGATTTTAGGAGGACCAGGCCCCTCATGGACCCCATGATTATCAGAGGTGACTGTGTGCAGAGGCTGCAGACCTATAATTACCTGGGAGTGCAACTGGATGATAAATTGGACTGGACTGCCAATACTGAAGCTCTGTGCAAGAGAAGACAGAGCCGACTATACTTCCTTAGAAGGATGGTGTCTTTCAGCATCTGCAGTAAGATGCTTTAGATGATTTATCAGACAGTTGTGGCGAGCTCCCTCTACTACGCAGTGGTGTGCTGGGGTGGCAGCATAAAGAAGAGGGACACCTCATGCCTGGACAAACTGGTGAGGAAGGCAGGCTCTATTGTAGGCACAGAGCTGGACAGTTTGACATCAGTGGCAGAACGACGGGCACTGAGCAGGCTCCTGTCAATCATGGAGAATCCACTGCATCCACTGAACAGGATCATCTCCAGACAGAAGAGCAGCTTCAGCGACAGACTGCTGTCACTGTCCTGCTCCACTGACAGACCGAGGAGATCGTTCCTCCCCCACACTATGCGATTCTTCAATTCCAGGCGGGATGGGGGTAAACATTAACATTATACAAAGTTATTGTCTGTTATACCTGCATTTTTATTAAACTTTAATATTGTTTTTTATCAGTATGCTGCTGCTGGAGTATGTGAATTTCCTCTTGGGATTAATAAAGTATCTATCTATCTATCTATCTATCTATCTATCTATCTATCTATCTATCTATCAATGCATGTGGAGTATCATTTTAGACTATTTTAAGGTCCGTGATTTGATTATGATGTTATTTTTTATCCTTTACTATGGATCTAGCCCTAAATGGACATCTATCAGAGGGTGAAAAATGACAAATCTCTGTTACAATTGAGAATATTTAGATTTTAAACATTTAAATTGAAGCACCCATTTTAATATTTCAAATATTTGACTTTTTGTTTATTATTGTTCTTCTACCTCATCAACTAAATCATATTTTTTATGAACACCCCAAATTAGGATGACTTACCCTAAGTCAGACATTTTTTTGTTGTTTTTCTTTGTTAATTATGCTGTGATATTTTTCTGTTTTAATGTTTTTGTTAGGTTCTTTTATATAAGATATGTTGTTTTGATTTGTCTTACAGGTTATTTTGTCATTTTAATCTTAATTCAGATTGTACTTGTTTTCATTTTTATGTTTAGCCTGTTGGGTGTAGACCACTGATACAGAGGCCTATTTCAGAGCCCAACATACTTCAGGCAGGCCACTGAGGCATTTGCCTTCCATGTTTAAATTTTTTGGCTTCATTTGTGATCGACACTGTTAAACAAATGTTCTTAATTTATGATTTTGGATTTGCTTTGCTTGGTCTCTTAGATTAGTTTTACCAACTGCAGACTACATGCTTTGTTTTGGAATGTACTTTTGTAAGTGTTTTGACCTTTTGTTTATTTTCAGCCTTTTATAACTTTACCTTTGTTTTTGGTGATTCACTTTAGGAAGTTGTTAGATTTTCAATTGCTTTTAAATTTTGCATTTTTAATTAAAATAAATTCATTAAACTATTTGTTATTTTGAGCCAGGTGTTGTGGGGTTCCCCAATCCTTTTTGGTTAAGTTTTAGGCATCAGGCCTTTTTGAAGTCTGCATGCCTAGGTCTGTTTTGAATTTGTTACAGCTAACTATAACTCCATTCTACCCATTAATTATTTTGTTAAGTCAACTTTTTTTCCTTAGTAGAATTCTGAAATTTGTTTCAAAAAGAGCAGACTGCAGGATCTGTAGATTTTTGAGGCATCATTGTTGCTTCCTGCGATGTATTAATTTTCAAGTATTTTCTTAATTTTACTTTTGCATTTTAAAATAAAATATAATCAACCATCAATATAGTGGCTGTTTTAGGGTAGATTCTATTTTGGAGGCAGTGTCATCATAAAATGTTCAGTAGGGATCTGTCGGTGAATCTGTACAGTTATTATCCATGCTCTATTAAATAAAATCTGTTTACTAACCAATATTCTTGTGTGTAATTTAAAGTATCATGTATTGATAGAATTATATTGGTAAAATTTTACTTTTTACTTCAACAAAGACACACAAGGCATAAAAGTGATTGATCATTTATTAATTCACATCTGCTTTCTCCATCATTTGGAGTTAGATCCTAATATTGCAGTGCTGGGTTCAAGAAAGAGACCACACCTAGATGGGCATAACTATGCTCACAATCAAACTAACTCAAACATGGCCAGTTTCAAACTCCCAAATAACCTGTTGTTCACATGCTGTACATGTAGGATGAAACCTGTACCTGGACATTTGCCTCAAGTGTAAAGTCGGACAAATACAGAAACTAACAGAGCTCCAGAAACAGCATGAAACAGCATGAGTCTCTACATTATCATGCTGCTTAGGATGACTGTTGAATATCAGAACAAAGCAGCATGAAACAAAGTGCCATTTCCCATCTAAATTTAGAATAAGTATTTTTGTTCCTCAAACTATGCACATTTCCCCAACATTATATGCACACCTTCTCCACTTCTGCTAAACCAGTAATGAATCTAGTCTGAGCTCTTCATTGTTGAAGACCTTTGACATTCTTCACACGTTTTTCTCCTGCCTTCCAATCCACTACATGTCACAACTCATTTCAATCACATTTAAAACATCCATCTCCAGTTATGAGAAATGATAGTCTAATTTTCACTCAAACTACTTTAAATACAGTATAAGTGAGGGAAAAATAAACAGTACAAATGAAGTTAACCTGAAGCTAACCTTACCTCTTCCTGACAAGGAAACTTCACATTTCTTATAATTAAAAATGAAATAACAATCTGGCAAAAAGCTTGCTTTTTGGAACCTCCTAAAAGGATAAAAGAGCATAATCAAAAAAATTAACAATAACAGCTGTTTCCATCAGATAATTGGTCACATTTCCATATTTTTCCACAATAACAAATGCCACAGGTCATAAATGTATCCACTACAGAATTCGGCTGAAAATTTGACTAGTTGAGGCAGCAGCTGGCTTTATTTTTCCAGAATTCACAGCACACCATCTTTCTTATCTTCACATCTTCACATCTCTTTCTTCTCTTGGCACACATCATTTTCTCAGGGGACTACAGCTTACTATCAAGTTAACCACAGCATGGACATTATGCTTTTAAAATGTAATTTCAAAAGGCAGGAAGTTATGCAGTAAAAGGGTATGACCACCAGACAGCGTTGCCTTCATGTGAGTCCTGCCTTCTCTGCACATGCACAATGTTATGTTTTAGTCAAGGTTTTTTTCCTGGCTTAAGTTTTCAATCTTTTTATATGTCTTTTCTGTTTATTTAAATGTGTTTTTCAGGTGTTTATATATATTTGATAGTATTAAGTTTATGTTTAATATAGTGTCTACATGTATACATTGTTGCTGTTTGTGGGTTGTACTACAAGAAGAGGCGCCTCCCTGATGCCTCCACTGCTGAGTCCTTCCCTTGGCTATTTATTTAGCTAGTAATTGGGGACTGGCTGGTTTGGAGTGAGACTATTTTGAAACCAAGCAAGTGGAAATTCAGTACTGGAGTGTTTCACATCACTACTTTTTGTTTAAGTTCAAATGAGGCATAAAACACCTCCCAAATTCACTGACGGAAAAGTCTGAAACTTTCAAAATCAGGGGTCGTTCTTTCAGATTCACAAAGGCACAATGCTGTGTTGAAGCCTCAGAGACCATTACAGTCTAGGCTGACTTCAGAAGGTAATGACTAGCTTTTCCGCACTTGGTTCCCTTTTATTATTTCAATTACTCTAGATAAAAGGAACATCATGTATAACAATGCCAAGCTATAAAAAATATGTTTAATAAAATTGATACCGAAGTCTAGATATAAGCAGTCTTAGAAAACGTTACTGAAAATTAGAAATGTCAAGGACTGGATGTTGTCCTGGGCTGCTTTTGATTTAGCAATCAGTGTTAGTCATAGATTACATTCTTCGTCGTCCTGATTAAATGATTAAAGATGTCTTGATCTCTGATGTCGCTTTCTTGGTTGCCATTCCTCTTTTGGTCCCTCAAGGAAGCCATATTTATGTTAAAATGCAGATATGGAATTCTGGGATTTGTTACACTATATGCATTTGATTGGCTGTCTTGTCCTTATGATGAATGCCTCTGATCAGAGTGCTTGTTCTTTCAAACACCTCCAAACATCATCCTTTCTCAAGCTATAAACTAATTCTGTAACTTCTAGTCCAGTGGCATCCATCTGCTCCCAGGTTATAAACTAATTGAAACAGCTGCTGTTATAAACGAACTGAAACAGATTTACTAAAGTTATAATTTACTCATGCAATACAAGAAGAATGTACCAGAAAGGATAATGAAATGCCTGTAATTAAAATCCTGTAAATCCACTTCATCTTAGTTCATTTTAGAAAAATAATTAAAACTTAATATTAGCAATCTGTAGTTTGAACAAGGGGCGGCATGGTGGAGCACTGGGTAGCGCTGCTGCCTCGCAGTTAGGAGACCCCGGGTCCTCCCTGCATGGAGTTTGCATGTTCTCCCCGTGTCTGCGTGGGTTTCCTCCGGGTGCTTCGGTTTCCTCCCACAGTTCAAAGACATGCAGGTTAGGTGCATTGGCAATCCTAAATTGTCCATTGTGTGTGTGTGTGAGTGCACGCCCTGCGGTGGGCTGGCGCCCTGCCTGGGGTTTGTTTCCTGCCTTGCGCCCTGTGTTGGCTGGGATTGGCTCCAGCAAACCCCCGTGACCCTGTAGTTAGGATATAGCGGGTTGGATAATGGATGGATGGATAGTTTGAACAACTGAAAAATTTCCACTTCAGGACAACAACCAAGTGTGTTTTGAGCTCCTTGTACCAGTCCTTGATGGCTTCCCTCTCTCTTTCTATGGTCAAGAACATCCTGAAATTGTGAAGTTACCTGCCCTTTTGCATCCTGGAAAAATATTACATAATTCATGACATAGTTTTATTTCCTTTACTTTGGCCTTTACATTTCCAGGACCTAAATTATATACATGGACCTTACCTTGGAGGTAGTCTCCCTTTTATACTGACATGACAAGTAACATTGCCACTGCCAATATGTGTTTTTCCACTATCTTCAAGCCATGTCCCTGTCCTGTATCACCCTTTCCTGCCTGGCAACCCCTTCTGCTGTCTTTATTTTACCTAACTAGCCTAAATGTATCTTTTAGAGTGATTGTTACCTCTCTGCTTTGAACGGTATTCTTATGTGCTGTGTAAACTCTGTGATAGACCTATAATTAGGGTCAAAGGTCCATCCATTTTTTGAACAAGCATTTAAAATTAGGCACAAGACAGGAGCTAAGCCTGAATGCTGCACTTGTCTATTACAGTACTGCACACTCATTCATATTAAACCATTAAATCCATGACTTTTGGATGTGGAATAAAAATTAGAGAACCTGCAGAATCACCCATCCAGACTGACAATGCACTCCAGAAAGACCATGTCGGGGATGGATTATTATTGTTCTTTTAACTAAATGTATTTTTATAAATTACATGCCCTTGAAATGAGACTCTTTGAATTATATTGCTTTATTATATACTGTTGTAGCATGAGTTTACTATAAGCTTTAGTCACTCATGACTACTGTTAGTAAACCAATCAAATATGTAGTCTTTAAATAGGAATTAGAGAAGACATTATTTTTATATAGCCTGTTATTCACAGCAAGCAGTTTCAAATGGTTACAGCACAAAAAAAATTGCACATCAATATGATCAACAGATCAGAGCACAATTTACAGTAAACAAATCAACACTTAACAGAACATTGGCACACATTTAGTTTCCTTTTCATTTTTTCTTTACGGTGCTGTAATAACATTCATTGTTTTATGTATGGCAAAGATAATTTTCCGATTCTCACTAATGACTGACATCCCAAATGGCAAACATTAAATAACCTTTTCCAAAAACTGATCCTCAGGTGTCCTGGCTTGCTGGTTTCATGTCCACAAGCTCCCACTTTTTAAAAAAAAAAAAAAAACTATGACTGTTCAAATGACAGGAAAGTGGAAAACGCATTACTGATTTCTTCAGTTGTCTGTGACTAAATAACAGCAGTGTTATAACCCATTAGATTACTTAATCCCACTCTGGTGGCAGACAGGGGAATTGGTATTACACCAGACTAAGTCTAAGACTTTAGTGTAAAGTACCAAAAGCATTTAATTCAGCATCTGCTCATTCCTGCTACAATTTCTTACTCCCAGCTGAATGGAAGAATTTGCTGGGAAGCCGTAAAACCTGCATGAGTTATGGTTCTTTTGAAGAACTGTAAGGTATCTGTGAAAATAAACAACCAGAGCAGAAAGGTAAATAAGAAAACGTAGCAGTGCATTTGCATTATCCATTTAGTGTTGAGGGTGGTCTACCACAGAACACAAGAACATAAAATGACAGTTTACAAATGAGAAAAGACAGTGTGGCCCATCTGGCTCATCCCATTGCTACTTTGACGATGGAATGGCATCTGCCAGCAGAACAAGACAGGGAGGTTTTTCCCCCAGGCATCCACTAACCTGTGTGAGAAGAAATACTTTCAACTTACTGCCTCTTTGCACATGTTCGTGAGTTACATTTGCACCCTTGAGGTGGTGTTTTTATATTGCTGTATTTATCAAGGTGGGCTGGGTTCACTTTACTGATGCATCAAACATCATGGAGATCCTTTATTAGGTCCGGGCAATATGATGATAAAGTGGAAAGTTCTGTGTCTTGCTAATACAGCATCCTGGATTTGAATTCTACCCCCAGATGCTGTCAGAGTGGAGTTGCACCTACTTCTTACGTATGTGTGAAGGGTTTATGTCAGTTATCCTCCCATATGCCTCGGACGTGCTTGTTAAGCTAACTGGTGAGTCTAATCTGAGTAAGTGGGCTTTGTGATGGACTACTGCATCATCTACAGTTGCTTTGCATTTGATGCCACCAAGGCAGGTTTCAGTCCTCTACCAATCCTAAAATTAAATTTCACGATATATATACTCATTTTGTCTCTTCAAAATGCAGGGAGGCACTTTTTTGTTATAATGGTGTCTTATTTGTTTTAAAAAAATAGGAAAAAGAAAAGCATCTTTATTTTAAACATGACTCCTTAAATTAAAATTCTTTTACAATAAATGTAGCATTAATGCAAATTTCAAACTAATTAAAAACAGATCAAAATATCATAGCAGTACATCAGTAGTACTGTTATTCAACAACAAAATTGTGTGTGTTTTTCTTTTTTACATTTTATTTGAAGAAATACAATCAAGTTGAACTTATACAACAATGAAAATAACATTACATTCAATCAAGCAGAACTTAACAAAACAGAGTTCAAACCCCACCTAAGAAAAAGAGAGGAGAACCAACAGCATAGGCAAAAATTTTAATTGTGTGTTTCTAATCTTATTATTTTTAGAGCATGGAATTAACAATTGGTTCCATAGTGTTATGGTAATCAAAGCTTATCTCCAGAATCATGGGTTTATATCATATTGTACATTTTCTTCATTGTTTTTAGGGTTTTTCTCTGGGTACTTGTATTTTCTCCAACATCCCAAAGACAAATCATATTCACTGGCAGCCCTAATAGGCCCCCGGAGACAGAGTCAAGTGTAGTTGTAACATGTCCGTGTCCGGCAATGGCCTGGCATCTTATCTATGCCTGGTTCCTGTGTTTTACCCAATGTTGCTAAAATAAGCTGTGGCTACCTGAAAAAATTGATATATTAGATCAAACTAAAAGTATTTTTCCAGTTTTATTCATCAATTAATTGTTTAGTAATTAGCACAGCAACAATGGGGCTCAGCCATAAAGACTTTCCAGATGATCATTACGATATTTCAGCTACAGTTTAAAGTCATATTGATGGTTTTCTTCTTCTTTCAGCTGCTCCCGTTAGGGGTTGCCTCAGTGGATCATCATTTTCCATATTTTCCTGTCTTCTGCATCTTGCTCTGTTATACCTCTCATCTGCATGTCCTCTCTCACCACATCCATAAACCTTCTCTTAGGGCTTCCTCTTTTTCTCTTAGGCCCAACTCTGTCCTTAGCATCCTTCTCCCAATATACCTAGCATCTCTCCTCTGCACATGTCCAAAGCAATGCAATCTCACCTCTCTGACTTTGTCTCCCAACCGTCCAACCTAAGCTGACCCTCTAATGTACTCATTTCTAATCCTGTCCATCCTTGTCACACCCAATGCATATCTTAGCATCTTTAACTCTGCTACCTCCAGGTCTGTCTCCTGCTTTGTGGTTGGTGTCACCGTCTCCAACCCATATAACATAGCTAGTCTCATTACCGTCCTGTAGACCTTTCCTTTCCCTCTTGCAGATACCTGTCTGTCACAAATTACTCCTGATACTCTTCTCCACCCATTCCACTCTGCCTGCACTCTCTTTTTCACCTCTCTTCCACAATCCCTGTTACTCTGAATTGATCCCAAGTATTTAAACTCATCCACCTTCACCAACTCTACTCTCTGCATCCTCACCATTCCTCTGACCTCCCTCTCATTCAAACACATATATTCTGTCTTGTTCCTACTGACCTTCATTCCTCTCCTCTCTAGAGCATATCTCCACCTCTCCAGGGTCTCCTCGACCTTCTCCCTACTCTCGCTACAGATCACAATGTCATCAGCAAACATCATAGTCGACGGGGACTCCTGTCTATATTGCTGTAATTATTGATTATTGGTTGATCTTCATTACATGCTGTTTAATATCCAGGTATAGGCGTCTGTACAGTTCATCCTATTAAAACCCTCATGGTTTGCAAACCACAGAATACCAAGAAAATTTAAACAATAAAAAAAGAATGGATTTACTTGAATAAAAAAATAGCCATAGAGAAAGGTACATGGCTTTGGAGGCTAAAACTACAAAAAGTAAAAATACAGTAAAAACTTTTCACATCACCCCCTGTCTGCTCTTTCTATGTTTTTTTCATTCTTGTACCTTTATTCCTTCTGCCAGTTAAACCTTTATCCAGTCTCCAACCAACTCTTAATTCAAGAGGCATGTAGTCAGGATGGTCTTTTAAGTCCCCTACTTTGGATTACTTCAAGGTGGGGAACCCAACTACTTCTTCTGGGGTCAGAAAAGAACAAGGGAGGTCCTGGGATCATCCAAACAGAACTCCTTCTAGTGGCCTCAAGTGTCTCTTTATTTCTGTATCCCAAACTCCCTATAATGGGCCGAACAGAAACAGAAAGACGCACATTAGATAAAAAGATCCCCTGCTGACATGATGGAATTCAGGTTTGCCACCTAATGTCTTCCATTGCTCTGGATTTAAACTGGTGCCTCAGGAGTCGTTTGTACTGGGGCTCCATGCAAGAGATTTCTGCTCAAGGATACTGAACTCAGTGCCAGTGTATATGCCACCTCGACACAGTTTAGCTGGACACCTGCCCTGCACTAGGGAAGCACAGTTGCTGTTATAGTCCTCACCAAGTCCCATTTTACTACCTGTATTTTCAGTTTTGTCTCATAAGCAATTCCAGTGTTTAATTGTTATGTAATAAACACATGGAGGATCTGAGGTATTTAAATATTTGCATAATTTGTCTTACTAATGAATGCTAATTTATGCAAATAATGCACGGTGTGATCTACATTTTTAAACTACAGTAGTAGTTATAAACTGTACAGAAGGGCAGTTTGAATCAAGATGCACACGTGATTTATTTGTTTCAATAAAAAAATGGATAACATTCTGATTTTTTTCTTTCATTTATGTACATTTCATACAATGCTTCCCAGTCCACACACAGCCAATGTCTCAGGAATCTGCTTCAGTTTTTAATACATTTTGGTTAACAAGGACACAAATACCTTAAACCCAGATTATCAGAGCCTTAGGCTCAGACCTTCTTATTCCATTTTTCTTCACCTTCACTTGGCAGGCTTTATGCAACCATCCTCTTACAAAGAACTGACTTCAGATTCCATGATAATGCAGTATTCTGATGCTTGCAGCAGACATGGGATTGGTTATGAACTATAATCCAGGAATTAGGTTATGGGCATGTTCTGTTAGAAACAGGGAAATAAAGATTTAGAGTTTGAAGAAATAATAGGTCTCATATCTTCCTTCACTGTCAACATGACAGTGTCCAGCAGAAATGCAGGTCTCTGCATCATGACTTTGTATACACTGTAGATACAATTGGCTAATCCATCCTTGTTAAAAAATATGGCCACTCAAGCTATATGTTATACGGATTATGAATATAGATTATCAATTCATATAAAGATACCCATCACCTCCTAAGTATGTGAAATCTATAAAAGCTCAAATCATTTACTTGTTGTTTTTAAGAAATCTACATTTTATAACCATTCACTTAGAAAGAACTCTCATTCTCATTCAAGTGAAAGAATCTGTATAATATACATTTTTGATCTGGTACTCTTATATAAGGCACTTTATTTAAATCTGGTTAACCAATCGAAAGGAGTAGTGAATGCCCAAAAGGGGAATAATGCCCTGTGTCTTATCTTGATCCTCCTTAGCCGGAGTATTCTCTCTTCCATGTCAGTTCTATCCAGATTAATCCAGTTACATTTTAGGAAAAACAAAGTCTAGGGGTGGCCAGCTCACCGATTTTTTTACCCACAGAAAAAAGACAAAAACTCTTCCCTCAGCAATAATGGTGGCTGAATAAGCATTGCTGCTCTTTTCTAACTGTTAAACCACTATAACCACATTAAGCACTGCCTCCACATTCACGTTTAAATAAGCAAAGTTTAAACCATTCATCCTGGAAAAAGTTGTTTGACCGGAAGTCCCAATGCTGCAGCACTGGCTGCTGATTTCAGCAGTTCTAGTCTTCACTCCACAATAATAGTAGTTTTTGTTCATATTGTTCTTTTTCATTAAAAGTCAGCTTAACTTCAGAGAGAAAAACTATAACACTGCCAAAAATAAAATTGAACACTACTTTGATCATTATGAAGTGGCGATGCCACAAAGTTTCTACTATATACTCAATTCTAAAACTCTTTGTGGTGTGATATAATAAAAAGCATTTGATATGTGTAATTTGGTCTATTACAGTTTCTTTTTTTGTTATCAGGATCCCTTTTCTAAGGTTTAATTTGATCAAGTTTTATTTTTATGCCATCTTGTTTTTCATTGTTTACACAACATGTTTTGGATGTATCATGTGACTGAAATTATCACAGTAATAATGGCAATGAAATAACACTATGAATATGGCAGCACGTCTAGCAGGCCCTGTCCCCAGTGGCTCAATAATACAGGTGGAATCCTATTGTAATGAAATTCATGGAACCGTAAATTAATTTTGTTATAACGGAAATTTCATTACAACAAATATAGGCAAAACAAGTACACTATTGTGACCGTGTTTGCCCTTAATTCACCATCTCTAACGGCAGAGTCACAAGGACAACTCCGTAGCTGCACTGCTGCATCTGGTATCCAGTAAACCAAGGACAAAGTAATTGGTTGTCCTCTTCAGGATCAGCCTTACCGCATAAAGTGCTTGTGGCACAATGTTTAGAACATTTAACACCGGGCTTTGACCTGCTCTTCCTCACAAATCTCTTGGTCTGCCAAGAGCCATTGGTATTCTTCTAACCTGAAGATGGGAGCTGAAACAAGATGATTATCTGTGTCGTGGCCCCTATCTCGTGTGCTCGAGTGCTGAAGTAACAGTTTCTGTTTTTAATGAAGTCTTGAGACTGTACCTGCCTTCTCTATACAGTAATAAAGTCGCTGTATTTTTATTGGAAACCTGGACTCACCTTTCTGTCTCTTGTATAACTCTGTGACCCAAGCTTGACAATGCATTATAAAAAAACAGCGCTTCTTAAATGCAAAAAATATTTTATTTGAAAATGAGTTGCTAGCTGTAACTTTTTTTTTAATAGAAATACAAGTATGAATACAGAATGAAAATGAGGCAATAGATGTAACTTTTTTATAGATATGCAAATGCTCTTCTAATTTTTTTTTTGTTCAGGTCCTAATACTTGATCTTTAACTTTTTCTTTAGTTTTACAGTGTTGAATTTGTGATTCTGAATGCTTTCACCACATCATTTTACTTGTTTTTATTCCAAAATCAGCTTTTTCCAGGATTGTACATTTTTCTTTCAGCATAAACTGATGCTGTTTCACACCTTTTTTTTAATCATTAAGAAATCTAATCTTTTATGAATTGTTCTTCAGAGTGATAACATCTGTTGATGTAAAAGGATCAAAAAGTAACGTTTCTATGAATGGCTGCAGACCACAAGCCCATGTGGTAACTCTTCTGACACCCCCGCTTCTTCATGGTTTATAAAATGTAGTGTACCAAGATACCATACAGTTAGAAAAGGTGGTGTGTGTCTAATTTACCGCAACATTTACCACAACATTTCTGATTTTTCCATTTTCAATTTTGGATCTTTATTAATGTTATTTTGGTTATTTGTTTTTGTGACTGGACCAAATCATAATGTTAAGACTGCTCTGCTAAACAGGCGCTGCTGGATCAAGGTTGGATAACAGAACCCAAAATGCGAACGGTAATAGTTAAAGAGAAGGGAATTTGTGGCCAAAATAATCACATTCGCATAAATTCTGCAAAGTAATTTTGTTTTTAGTTATATCTGGAAACTTGGACAGTGAGAGTACTTAGTTTCTGGGCTTTTATTGCATTGAGTATGTGACATCATATTACAGTATGTGACCTCTAGAGGCAAGCGTTGAACAACCAAACCATTTGTCCTTGATGACAACCTCAGAAATGACAGCGCCCAAAAGAAAAGCAAAATGGCATTATGGGCTAATATGATTTATTTTTAATAAAATTAATAAGGTATCCAATTGACAAAGAAATGTTGTCTCCAAAATCCCATGAACAAATTTAAAAATATTTTTTTAAGATCAAGGTTAAGCTTTGAAAAATTTCAACACCAGAAGATGACAGATATCAGCACACCCCCATTATAAAAGGTGGTGGCACACACAGAATAATGTTTGAAAGTTAAAGATACATAGGGGTGTTTTGTGAAAAGAAAAAAAAAAAAACTTCATGATTTTGTTTGGTTTTGTCATTAGATATAAACTTTTGACTTAAGATTTTGGTTTTGGTCATTAGGAGTTTTAGTATTTGGTAAATAAAACCCATCTGTTCTCTTACTTCACTTTTGAGCCACCACCCCCCAAAAAAGAATAATTTCTCTGTAATAAAAATATAAAATCAGGTCATTGAGAGTTCCTTATATTTTCAGTCGATCATTACAAAGAGAATATAGGAATGAATTTGTAGGAGCTGTCTCATGAAACACTGGATGCCTGGAGATTCTGATCATTCATTTACTTGAATGATATAATTTTATTCACCAAATAATGTTAAGTTGACTTGTGAATGCATGCAGGTTTCTGAAAAGAATATGTGCAAGAAAAAAAGTCTCCACATGGTTAAGTATCAGTAGGTATGTTACAGCCATTTTTTGGAAATGTTTAATGTTTATGTTTTCACAGCTTTTACATGTATTACTTGGAAGATACTTGGAAACCAGTTTGCCTGAGGGTTGCTTAATACATAAAACTATATAAAAACACTTTTGGATTTTGCAAGATTTTTTATTATCTTAATGTTTTTACAGTGAACAGTTTCATCTGTAAGTGATTTAAGTTTGGGGAATTGCTTTTAAAACCAATATGTGTGGCATAGTAGTATAACATTTCATAGAACATTTATTTTTACGCAATGAAGCCAGCTACTTATTTTGATAATCATTAACACATTGTAAACTCCATCTGAAACAAAGTTAATATGTTATTATCAATTAAATGTTTAGGCTTATCCTGATTTAGCTTGTTAGCTAAGAGTACCTTTAAGATCGGTGAATTTACATAGGTATAATATTTAAGAGGTAGCATTCTGACTGCTGTCTCATATATTCAAGAACCTCGTGCCAAATCATAGTCCATCGTAACAAGGTCGAGAAAGATTTACAAAAAGGTTTGGAGATGGTCGCCCCGTATACTTGAAAAGTGTTGTGGAAAAAAAACAAACGCATCTTTACAGACAGGAGTCCAGAACAGAACTGACTAACATGTTGAAAACTACTATAAACTACTATAAATATGTCTGCATGGAGGAAGAGGTGGAGTCTGGGAGGCCAGGACCGGAACTGATGTGGCAGGGAGATGGGTTCTGGGTACCGGATATGATGTCATCAGAGGGTGCTGGAAATGACGTCAACAGGAGCTGGACTGGTGGTGATGTCATTGAGAGGTAGGGTCTTTGGCTGGTCTGCAGAGGGAAAAAAGGAGAAAGGATCAGGTGACAGCACCAACACCTGACCTGACTGAGAAATAACGCTACTTGAACCTGTAAACCGTGTCCTATGTGTTCATGTGTTACACGAGTCATGATCTGTGTGCAGTTTTCACATTCTCCACATGACTTCATGGGATTTCTCTGAGTTTTCTTGTACATCCTAAAGATACACAATATAATTTTGGTACAGGGTTGATGACTCTAAATAGGACATGTCTTGTGATTGAATACCCCTCATTTATGTGTCTGTCAAACTTTCTAAGATTTATTTATTGTAGCATATATTTTTCTTCAAAGTGAAATACAAATTACAAGCACATGAAGAAATATTTCATGTTGATTAGCACATGCAAGTAACAATTTGATTGTACCTTGTATACATGACAATAATTATGCTATAAACCAATATAACTATGACTGCTCTTCCAATGGTTGACTCTCATAGTCGAGGACCCCTTCACACATGGTTATTCTGAGATTGTGTTCTAAATGAGATACTGGACTTTCATAGTGCACAAGATGCAGTGGATGCTGTCACATGCTTTTCCTGGCAAAGATACATAGAAATCTGTAGCTAAAAGAGAGCACATTCATCTCATTTTTCTTTGTCTTTTAAATATAACTGACCTGGCATCAACTTCAGAGTTTGATTTATTCTTTTATGACTGTTGAATGGAGTTTCCATGGCTGACAGATCCTTTGTCTTAGCTGCTTTTCTTGTGTAGCACAATTTAAGATCCTGATAATTGCAGTGAACAAACTCAGTTTTGTCACAGCAACCAACACATCATTTAGCTCTTTGTATTTAGGCTAATAGGTTATCTTTGCAAAAAAGTAGAACATTGCAGGATATTTGTTGACAGGATACTAAACTGCATGTGAAAATGTACAAACATTGCATATCCTATATAATATTGCATAAATAATAGACTTTTATATTGGCAAACTAGCATAATAGGAATCAAGTCTGATTCATTGGTACAAAATACTGATTTAGCTGAATTACTTACAGAAAATGCAACATTCCAATGAAATTGTAAGGCTATTATTAAATGAAATCCAGATGTTTTAACTGCTAACTTCACTTGAGCTCAATTTAATATTTCTAGAACAATGTGCTGCTGTAGGAAATGGGGTTAAAAAGAGTCAATCATGGTACCACTCTGCCAGAAAGATATATAATGTGTTCAGCTTTTTACAATGTGTTCTACATACTAAAAGATTAATCGTAAAAACCTTGTATCATTTTATGAAATGATGTGTATAAAAATATAGCCCTCTATTAAGACTGAAGAATAAATTTGTCTTTATAGTCTGATATTGAATGGTTAATATTTGTGGCACAATTTAGTGTTGCTCCTTCACACCTTTAATTTCCTAGGTTCAAATCCTGGATCTGTCATTTCCTGTACAGATTCAGCATATCGGTCCTCCTTCTCTGTGCTTTTCCTCATCCAAAAAGTTTTCTCCTTCATCTAGAACAAGTATTGATCAGGTTACACAATGATTCATGTTTGGTTTGCAGTGTGGATCCCATCCAAGGTAGGTTTCTCCCTTGGATCCAAAGCTACTAGGAAACTGCAACCCTGGAAAGAAGTAACTGAATACATAAAATGGAGGAAGAGACAAGTGTCTAATAAAAGGGAGTTTAAAGCAATTTCAGTTTCTTTTAATTATGTAGCAGAATTGTTTTAAATGAAGGTGGTATAGAACTTCTATAAATAAAGTGGTAAATAACTGATGACATGCCTGTCGTGAAACAACCTGGCATGGTGTTCATGAAGTACTGTATGGGTGTGTGTACTAAAAATGTGAATGTACACATGTATGTTTATAGTGTGCAAAAGTTTAACAGCAGAAAAAGCTAACAAATCAGTTGTCACGCACGTGCGAGTAGGAGGATGTTGTATAGACCAAGTGAAGGTAATTCCATGCCAGGCCAGGGGGTGACAGGGTGCACTAAACCTTCTTCTGTTGTCCTAGCAGACCAGCTGCGAGAAAACCTGTCTGACCCATCCTTGAAGACGTCACTTCCAGTTCTGGCGCCTTGGATGACATCACTTCCAGTGCCTAGGCTGAGGCCACTTACGGTTCCCGTCCCTATGATGACGTCAGAAGAAGGCCACTTCCGGTTCCTCTATGTCACTTCCGGTCTTCCCCGCTTAAAACCGCCATCTTCCCAAACCTTAATCAGTTCATGTCTAGACTCCAACCAAGACACTTCAGTTAAACAAGTCAACTCAATGCAGCCAGGGATAATATATGGTTGGCTGCCCCAAATCTTTTTAAGTGTGTCGAGTCTAATCTTTAAAAAACTTTATTATCCCAAAGCACAATGTTATGAACAGTGCAAACTAATACATTCATTTTGAATTATTAAAGATACTAGAAAAAGAAAAAGTAAAACTCCCAGATTAAATGAAGAAATGAATAATCATACTTCAAGATCTGAGTTTCTTAGAATCTTCTTAGAAGTTTCTGAACCCGTCCCCTAATACACTCATACACCCAAGTACCCCTCATACTCATTTACATTAAACTACATTGTATGCTCCTGCTTCAAATAGTGTATTTTTCATTATGCAAGCCCTCAACGTGCATATGGACATCTACATATCATCGGAGATGCTACAGTTGCTGACATCCAATGGTATGAGGTTTGTGAGTGTGTGACCTATTGAGTCAAAGCAAACGACTCGGAAATGTGAGGTTTACTTGCCAAAGTTTGTCTCAAGACTCCTCTTATTTGGCAGATATCTCAGGATTGACAATAATATGCTTGGATTTGTTTTGATCAGGATAATCTACTGTAAGCACTGACTGTAATCTACTGTCACTTTTAGATATTTGCTGTTGTTTTCTGATTGTGCAGAACACTGTACTCAGTGGCACATTGATTTTTTTTTGCAATTTCTCTAAATGGAAGGCTTACATTTCTAAGAGTAATAATTCTCTCTCTCATTTCATTTGTTAATTGCTCTTTTCTTGTCATTATCACTGAACTTTACAACTTTCTACAGTGTAATATTGTAGAAGCAGAACTTCAGAGGGTGTGGTAACACTGTGTGTTCTAACTCTGCTTTAAGACAGAGTATTGTTAAGTAATCAGCAGAATTTGGCACACCTATGTAAATTGCTTACTTCAACTTGTAAGACAATCTACTTTAATTGTTACAGAACATCTGTAGGGTGTAACCTTTTAGTTGTTCCCTGAAGAAGGCCCATTTGTAATATTAAGATTATTTTTTCAGTTTTTGCTAATCTAAACTTTCAGTTTTAACCTCTGGCAGTTTACTGTTTAGCTTTGCTGATCAATGTCTCTGGCTTCTCTACTAAAAATAAATATACTTAATTCCTGTATCTGCCTTTGACATTTTACGAGTATCGAAGCTATAAAGCACCAGGAGCCTAGATAAGGCAACAATGAACATGGAAAACAACATTGATACAGCTTTTGAACCTTCTGTGTTTGGTGTGCTTTCTCTAAAAATAGTTGGAATTAAATGGCCTTATCTGGTATTGAGGTTTGTTAAAAGCAAAAGCAAAACTGCTTGGTTCAAGTTTTCTGTTGCCAAATATAAACAGTTCAGTGTTTCGGAGTGATTAAATAAAAATTCTGTATTGGTTAATTACCTCTGTTTCCACACTGGCATTGATGGTCTGTTCATGGCTTTGGAGTGTGAGTAATACTCATAATAATGGTGTTTTACTGGCTTGACTGAAAGTTGTCTTGTTACAATATGGCAGTGCTCACCCTTTAATACTCATGCTCAATGCAGTACACATGAAAGACACTTATGAAATCATGGAACTTTTGTTCAAACATGTACAACAACTGTCTCGATGCATGCTCAGTAATCCAAGTAAGGAAATTCTAGAAAGTTGATTCTGTTCATCTGGACATAGTTTTTTACCACATCAACTTACGGATCAGTATTTAAGGTTTGACTTCACCATCCGTTAGAGCACAAAACAGGTGTCATCAGGACTCTACAACACAGAGTAAAAACCATAGCCACAGACACAGCGGCCAGGGAAGCAGAAGAACATTATATCAAAAAGGCCCTGAGCAAATATGGTTATCCCAGCTGGACTTTTGTCAAAGCAGGGAAGACACCTAATGAATGCTCTAAGCCAGGGATGGGCAAACTACGGCTCGTTGGTATTTTTAATCCGGCCCACCGAAGATTGGTACAAAATTGCCCAAATCAAATCATATCATAATTATGACTGCATTCATTTCACCTTGTCCTTTAATGCCTGGCGTTCCACCAGGTAGCACATTAGACGCAGTGATACATTGACTTGATTTTGCGGAGCCCGGGTTACTCTCTGTTATTACTCTGCTACTGCTCTGAACCCATCTGCAACAATGAGTGGGCCAAAGAAAAGAAAAGTCGACAGTGAGCGCTGAGTGTTTAATAAGGAATGGACATCTAAATACTTTTTCACTGAAGTCCGGTTGAAGGCTGTATGTCTTATTTGCCAAGAAACCGTTGCAGTTTTAAAGGAATACAACATCAGCTTTCACTTTTCCACCAAGCATGCTAATTACGCTAGCAACCAGTCAACGCAAGAACGGATGGCTGCCACTCAGAGGTTGGCAGCTAGTTTGCAGGCTCAGCAAAACACCTTTATCCGACAAACTGCCATCCAAGAATCAAGCATGAAGGCAAGTTATGTGCTGGCATTCAAATTAGCAAAGACCAGCAAGCCTTTCTCCGAAGGGGAGTTTCTCAAAGAGTGCATGATAGAGACAGCAGGTACCTTGTGTCCTGAGATCAAGAACAAATTTGAAAAAATTAGCTTATCACGCAGGACAGTGACTCGCCGTGTTGAACTAATTGATGAAGACTTAGCTAGCAAGTTAAACAAAAAAGCGGAGTCATTTATATTATATTCCTTGGCACTGGACGAAAGTAATGACATGAAGGACACCGCTCAGCATTTAATTTTTATCAGCGGGATTAATGACAATTTTGAGATAACGGAGGAGTTTTTGGCCATGGAATCCCTAAAGGGGAAAACGCGGGGAGAGGACTTGTATGACAGCGTGTCGGGGGTCATCAATAGGCACAAGCTACCTTGGAGTATGCTCGCCAACGTTACCACAGATGGATCACCAAATCTGACTGGAAAAAACATTGGGTTGCTCAAAAGAATCCAGGAGAGGGTGAAGGAGGACAACCCTGAGCAGGAGGTAATTTTCTTACACTGCCTAATCCACCAGGAAGCACTGTGTAAATCCGTATTGCAGCTTGACTACGTAGTGAAGCCAGTTGTAAAACTTGTTAAGCTATATTCGAGCGAGGGGACTTCAGCATCATCATGTTATTAAGTTTCTTGAAGAAACTTAAGACGCTGATCACCTGGACTTGCTTTACCACTCCAATGTCCGCTGGTTAAGTTTGGGGAAAGTATGTCGACGAGTGTGGGAGTTCAAACAGGAGATTATCTCATTTTTGGAGCTACTTGAGAAAGCTGACGATTTTCCTGAGCTGAGTGACACAGATTGGCTTTGTGATTTAGCTTTTGCTGTGGACATACTGACACACATGAATGAACTGAACATGAAGCTACAATGAAAGACCAGTTTGTGCATGAAATGTACACAAATGTCAGAGCCTTCAAAACCAAGCTAGCTTTATTCACAAAGCAAATGTCAAACAACTCATTTGTTCATTTCCCCCACACTGGCTACACTGAAAGAGGCCCCTTGACTTGTGAAAAAATACAGGAAATCACTGGACGACCTGCATGGAGAATTCTGCCGTCAGTTCTCTGATTTTGGAAAAATTTACAAGTCACTTCTGTTGGTGTCATGTGCCTTCACACAGGACCCTGAAACGGCACCACAGGAGTTGCAGTTGGAACTGACTGATCTCCAATGTGACACCGTCTGAAAGAAGTTCAACTCTCTTTAACTGGATGAGTTTTATGCTTCATTAAGCGCAGCCAAATTTCCAAACATCCAGAAGATGGCACAGAGGATGCTGGTGTTATTTGGCTCTATGTATGTGTGTGAACAGACTTTTAGTGTGATGAACACCAACAAAGCACCCCACAGATCCCAGATGAGCGATGAACACCACAGATCTGTTCTGAGAATTGCCACAACAAAACTAACACCAAACTTCGATGCACTGGCAAAAAAGGGTGATCAACATCACTGTTCCCACTAAAAGTGAATGTAAATATTAACACTATAATGCCTTTTTTATGTTTATGTTTGATATGTATGCATCTAGTGCTTGCCCGGCCCGTCTGTCAAATTTTAAAAGTCAATGTGGCCCCTGAGCCAAAAGGTTTGCCCACCCCTGCTCAAAGCAATCCAGGAGAGAGGAAGGACAACCGCTGCCTAAGCGAAAACCTTTAGTGATCCCTTATATGTCAGGAGTATCAGAGCAGCTGAGATGCATTTATTCAAAACACCAGTTCACGGTGGCTTTCAAACCCCAAAACATGATACGGCAAAAATTGGTTCACCCCAAGGATCGGGTGCCCCAGGACAGACAGAGTAATATCGTTTAAGCAGTTAAGTGCCAAAAGGATTGCCGTGAATCATACATCGGGGAAACCACACAACCACTTGCGAAGCGGATGGCACAACACAGAAGAGCTACCTCGTCAGGCCAGGACTCCGCAGTCTATTTACATCTATAGGACAGTGGTCAGTCTTTCAGTGATGAAGATGTGCACATCCTGGACAAGAAGGAATGCTGGTTTCAGTGAGGAGTCAAAGAGGCAATTTACGTGAAAAAGGAACGACCATCTCTAAACCGAGGGTTGGGCCTAAAGGTACATCTCTCACCATCTTACAATGCGGTGATCGCAGCCGTTCTCCAACTCTCTGTGAATAGTACTCATGGCCATTGATCAATGGACAATTTGCATATCATTGATCACACGGCCCATTGTTAGTCAATGGTGCTAGTTCGGTCATTAGGCCTAGGTACTGTTTATAAGGTTGGAGAAACCTGCAGTCAACTGAGACTGAGGAAGTCACTTGGATGAGTGATGAAACATATCGGAAAAAAAACTATGTGCAGATGAACAGAATCAACTTTCTAGAATGTACAACAACTACAACTAAAGCCTCTATGGGGATCGAAAAGTAGTGGCTCTTCCACTAGGAAAGCAAATTAGATCCACCACATACTATTGTTTTATTTGCAAATGGGTCATCATTGCTTTAGAGTCTCATTACATTATGAAGAATCATCCACTCCATAAGCATTCAGTTTCAGGGAAGAAAAGTGTGGCACATAAAACATTGGCTCACCCAAATTTACATGGAAGTCTTTCAGGATTTTTTTGGAAAATTTTCTTGGCAACTATAGACTCATTCCTGCTTCAAGCATAGAAAACCATGCACTGCAAAATGTTGCTAAAGATTCACTTTTTTACATTCACATTTGGACTTCATCGCTGCTAATCTTGATGCAGTCAATGACGAATGTGGTGAAAGGTTTCACTAGAACATTGCAACAGTGAAAAATGGTATCAGAGTATCAATGCCGGCTAACCACTGCTGAACACTGAAACGAGAAACATCAGATGCTGACTACAAATGTAAATCAGCTGCAACACATTTTTAGCTCAATTGGTAAATTCAATAGCGGTTAATTTAATGTCACTCCAAATTCCTATGTGACACAATCAATCTGAAGTTTCATTTCTGGAAGCAAAACTTTTGAAAAATTTGTTGTCCCATGTTTTTTTAAATGTTGGTACATAAAGAACAGTGTGTATTTGCAAAAATATAAAATAGCATTTACTACAACCAACCACCAACTTTTAGTACTTCTAAAATAATAAAATCAACCTCGATTTTGTTTCTGTAACTACTTCAACCATTGTAGGGACATAAAGGTTAGTGTCTAGCATGGAAGCAATGTATTGTGAGAAGAAAGTAACTTAACTTGGAAGAAAAGTAACCTTGAACAGGATGTGGCAGACAAACACATACCCCAACACTTACTTATATCGAGTCACCATCAACATAACGTTCAAGTTTGTAAGGGTGGTCTACTAACCACTGCTCCACTTTTACATTCAAAATGAAATTAAATCAATATTTTCTTTTTTTATTAACTTGGGAAATTAAGGCAAAAATTATGGTTGGATAGTTAGCTAAACTAGAATAACTAGATATTGAAAATGAGGCCTCTTCCAGTGTGGCTTTGGCAGGTGGATAAGAAAATAATAATGTTAGACCTTAAGACCTTATTGATGTTCTACTACGTGAATCTTTCTGGGATTCTATAATCAGCCAAACTGTTAACATTTTCCTAATTGGTGCAACAAGTAAAAATAAAACACCAGGAAGCTTATTCAACCAAACAGTGTATTTCTTTTTAATAATTGGAGTAACTGAACATTCTACAATCGCCTTTTCAGTCAGCTCTGAAGACCGACTGAGATTACAAAACCATTCAAGTTTTAATGAGCATTTTTGTATTTCCTACAAACAAATGTGGCACAACAAAATTTTGTAACCTTTCATATTATAAGAATTTAAGCCACAGTTCCACTTTATTGTAGTATCCATATGCCCCAATTATTGCAGGAACTGCTGCAACATGCGTTTTCAAAGCACTTGATTTTAAAGATTATTATAATGAAGCCTGCACTTTTCTCTAGCAAAATTAAGAAAAATGCTACTTAAATAAAAAAATAAATAAATATAATAGTGGCACAGATCAGTTGTATATGGTAACTTGCATGGCTCAGTTCTAAAAGTTTTTTTTTTTCTGGTGAACTTTCCTATAAATACATCATTTACAATAGTAATTAAATGATTTAGAAATTAAGAATCAAAGATGATATTTTCATCTAAAATTCTGAATATTTGTGATTGACTCTAACAAGTGGTACTCCCAGGATGGTCTCAAATGAGGCTGTTTGGATTGCTTTGTTTTGTATTTCTAATGCCTCTGGCTTTAATTAACCATAACATTTGTGAGTGTCATATACAAAAAGTAAGTATTGAGTCGTTATTATTAAAAAAAAACACTTTCAAGAAGATATAGTATATTATTGAAGATGTGGGAGTGAGTGGAAAAGTGTGAGTGCTTTAATTGCTGTATGGTACTTGTGACACTTTCATGTCAGTTGTACATGGGCACAAAGCATGTATTAAACAAAATGAATAAGCAACGTGAAGCTGACTCCCTGCAGGGTGTTTAATTTGCAGTAAAATTCCCGATGTAAAGACACATTTCACCTTATAACCCATTTAAAAATCTGACAAACTGAACACGACCATTTGCTAAACAAATGACGGATAGTTGTAGGTTTGAAAAATACATAATGAATCTGTAATAGCTGAAGCATTTCTAATCTTGTTTTAATTTTTTTGTTGCATGAGTTGTTAGCAGTGTTAAATACTGTGAAAACTGTGTTGTGCAAAGCCCCAGGCCTGTGTCTATATAGGATCTCTCTTAGTGCTTTAGTTTCCTCTTAAAGAGAAGCATGTTAGATGTTTTGGATTCTCTAAGGAAGTGCAGTGCATATGTGAGTGTGCATAAAGGTGTGCCATGCAATTAAGTGACACCCAGGCAAGTTAGGCCCTGCCTTGCACTTGATGTTGTCTGAATAAACTCCAGTCCTACACAACACACTAATGGAAAAAGCAACTGTAGAAAATGTAATTTAAAAAAAATCTAAATGGAAAGGCACTTACACTGCTCTTATGTAAATTATAGATTAGATTAGATTAGATTAGATTAGATTAGATTAGATTAGATTCAACTTTATTGTCATTACACATGTACAAGTACAAGTCAACGAAATGCAGTTTAGGTCTAACCAGAAGTGCAATTAGCAGAAAGTGCAGGATAAAGGTATAAGTTCTAAGTACACCTAAAAGGGATATGTGCAGGGAGAGGCTATGGGTAACTATTACAGAATGATATTATGTGAGCATAATATACAGATTGCTAGTAACTATACTTATAAATTTACAATGGATGAACAGTATATACAAGTTGCTATTAACTGTAGTCAGGAATTTCCAAATAGATATGAACATAATATACAGGTTGCTTTTTTTCTATAGACTGGAATTTACAAGTAGATATGTACAGATAGATATGTACATAATGTGCAGGTTGCTATTTTCTATAGACAGGAATTACAAGTAGACATGTACGAATATATACTCAATCAGAAGTGTACAAATGTATTGTACATGGATATTTGTATTTTCAAACAGGTATGTACATTGTAGCGCAGTCCATATTAAATAGTGTAGTGGTAATGCGAAGAGTATAGGTGTGTGTGAGGTGTGGGCAGGTGTCAGTAGGGGGACAGCTCTGGGAAAGAAGCTGTCCCTCAGTCTGCTGGTTCTTGACCTGGGACACCTGAAGCACCTACCAGAAGGCAGGAGAGAAAACAGTTTGTGGGCGGGGTGAGAGTAATCCTTAAGAATACTGCGTGCTCGACACACACAGAGTTTCTTTTGAATGTCCTCAATGGCTGGAAGTGGAGTCCCTATAATACGCTGGGCAGTTTTCACCACCGCTGCAGTGCCTTACCCTCAGCAACAGAGCAGCTTCCGTACCAAACTGTGACACAGTTGGTTAGGATGCTTTCTATTGTGCAGCGATAGAAGTTCACCAGAGTAGTTGAGGACAGCTGGTTCTTCTTAAGTGTTCTCAAGAAGAATAGGCGCTAGTGAGCCTTCTTGACCAGGCTAGAGGTGTTGGTTGACCAGGATAGGTTCTCCGAAATGTGGGTCCCCAGGAATTTAAAGGATGAGACAGGCTCAACAACCATTCCGTTGATGTGAATGGGTTCATGTGAACCTCTTCTTCCTTTCCTGAAGTCCACAATGAGCTCCTTGGTCTTATTGGTGTTAAGGAGCAGATTATTGTCCATGCACCAAGTGGCCAGGTGCTTGATCTCCTCCCTGTAGGCAGACTCATTATTGTTGCTGATGAGGCTGATCACTGTAGTATCGTCTGCAAACTTGATGATGTTGTTAGATCCATACACAGGCCTGCAGCCGTGGGTGAAGAGGGAGTAAAGGAAGGGGCTCAGCACACAGCCCTGTGGTACGCCAGTGTTGAGCGTGACGGTAGTGGAGCAGATGTGGCCTGACCTAACATGCTGGGGTCTGTTGGTCAAAAAGTCCATAATCCAATTACAAAGTGAGGTGTTAATATCCAGATCTCTAAGTTTGGTGATTAACTTAGAGGGTAAAACAGTATTAAATGCTGAGCTAAAGTCAACAAACAACAGTCGTGCATAGGTGTTTGTATTGTCCATGTGTGTGAGTACAGAGTGCAGCACTATGGAGACTGCATCATCTGTGCTCCTGTTGGCACGGTAAGCAAACTGGTGTGGATCTAGTGAGGGCTGGAAAGAGTCCTTTAGGTGTGTCAGGACCAACCGCTCAAAGCACTTCATAATGATGGGTGTGAGTGCTACGGGCCGGTAGTCATTCAAGCACGTTGGGCTAGAGTGTTTCGGCACTGGCACAATTGAGGTAGATTTGAAGCACGCTGGTACAGCTGCTTAGGCAAGGGACATGTTAAAAATGTCTGTGAACACCCCAGCGAGCAGCTCTGCACATGCCCTCAGTACGCACCCAGGGATACCGTCTGGTCCAGCAGCCTTGTGCACGTTGATCCGGCTCAGTACGTTGTAGACGTCAGATGAGGTAAGTGTGATGGGTGAGTGGTCGGGTGAGGAGGCGATCTTGGTGACATTTTCTTTATTGTCTTTCTCAAAGCGAGCATAAAAGTCATTAAGCTCATTCAGAAAGAAGACATTAGTGGCTGTAGGGGTGGGGTGACTGGGTTTGTAGTTGCTGATGGCCTGGATGTCCTGCCACATGCGCCGAGGGTCAGAGTTTAAAAAGTGCTCCTCTAGCTTTAGTTTGTAGCAGTGTTTGGCCTTTTTGATGCCCCTCTTCAGATTAGCCCTGGAAGTGCTGTAGGCCTGTGCATCACCTGATCTGAAGGCAGTGTTGCGTGCCTTCAGTAGGAGACGCACCTCCTTGTTCATCCATGGCTTCTGATTTGGGTATGTGGTGATCTGCTTCTGGGTTGTGACACTGTCTATGGTAGTGTTGATGTAATCCAGAACAGAGGAAGTGTAGCTGTCTATGTTTGTGTGAGAGCCACAGGTGGCCTGAGTAGCAAACATACTCCAGTCCGTGTGTAGAAACCTGTCCTGAAGTGTGAAGTCTACCCCCGCTGGCCTCACTTTGATGGTCTTCACTGATGGCTGCACACGGTTGATAAGGGGTGAGTATTTAGGAGTGAGGAACAAAGAAAGGTGGTCTGATTGTCCCAAGTGGGGGACAGGATCCACATTATAGGCTTCAGCCATGTTTGTGTATACATGGTCTAAAGTTTTGTTTCCTCTGGTGTGACAAAAAATGTTCTGGTGAAATTTAGGGAGTACTGTCTTTAAGTTGGAGTGATTAAAGTCCCCCGCAACAATAAAAGCAGCCTCCGGGTGAACAGTTTGTTGTTTGCTGATGGCTGCATGAAGTTCGTTCATAGCAAGCTTGGCATCAGCGTCAGGAGGAATGTAAGCGGCAATTATAATGGTGGAGGTGAACTCCCGTGGCAGATAAAACGGTCTACACTTAACCATGAGAAACTCTAGGTTAGCTGAGCAGTGTCTCCCAATAATAACAGAGTTTGTACACCAAGCATTATTAACATAAATGCACAATCCTCCGCCTCTTGTCTTACCGGAGTCATCCACCATTCTGTCTGCCCGGAATGTGTGGTGCTCAACTAGAGCAATAGCATTGTACGAAATATCACTGTTCAGCCATGTTTCAGTGAAAATCATAACATTGCAGTTCCAGAGTCTCTTACTGTGGTTGATGCGGAGTCGAATCTCGTCCATTTTGTTCATCAGCGACTGCACATTGGCGAGGAAAATGCTGGGTAAAGAGAGCCGATGTGGTGTTAGCCTTAGCTTAGCTCTTAGTCCTCCGCGCTTCCCCCGTCTTTGTTTACGGTCTCGACGCCGCCTTCGAGCACTTCCGCCCGGCCGGATAGGACGCGCAGCCTCGGATGTTATTAATAAAACTGTCGAGACTGTGCAAACCAATATCCAAAAGCTCCTGTCGGGTGTACGATGTAAAAGCACTACTGTTCTGCACGAACAGACCCGAGAAGAGCAAGTAAAATACTGCAAAACTGCAGAAACTGGAGAGACACTGAGCCTTGCGATGTGTACGCGCCGCCGCCATCCCATAGGTCATGACTATCTTTATCATGACTATCTTTATACTTTAGTAATACTGAAGAAATCACTCAATGGATGTGTGTGATGCTGTGTGTGCCTACATGTACAGTTATACATCGACTTACAATGGGGTTATGGACCGAAACACCAGTTGTAAATCCTATATTGTGTTTTGTTCACAGTACTGTACAAGTACCAAGACACACAGATGTAACATGCTAGTAACTGCACTAGAAAAAACTGTTGCTGAAAATACTGTATATTACTGTGCTATGTACACATTACATGTTGTCACGCACGTGTGAGTAGTAGGACGTTGTATGGACCAAGTGAAGGTAATTTCACGCCAAACCAGGGGTGGTGGGGTGCACTAAATCTTCTCCTGTTATTTCTACAGACCAGCCACGGGAAAACCTATTTGACTCAACCTTGAAGGCGTCACTTCCGGTTCCAGTACCTCGACTGATGCCACTTCCGGCTCTGGTGGCTTCACCGACATCACTTCCGGTTCTGGCGCCTTGACTGACGTCAGAAGACGGTCACTTCCGGTCTGACTATTAAAACCACCATCTTTGCAACTCAAGTTCAGTTCTTGTTTTTGACTTAGTCTTGTAAACATTTCTATTCCTTTCAAAACCTTTTGCAGCCTGGTGTAATAAAAAGGTTTGGGCCAGCCACCTGTATAAGTGTGTTGAGTCTGATCTTTTTACAATGTACAGTATGCTACTGTAAATAACCTAAACACAATATTAAGAAAGAATTCAAAAATGTATTGTATGATACTGAACATGTTCAGGGTACTCACCATGATTGACAATGATTTTCCACCATTTCCCACCTGCTCAGCACAGAGTACAGTTCAATATTCACAATAAAGCACTTTGTCTTTTTTTTCTCTCTCTGTGTCTCTCTTCTTCATCCACTTCCACTCCTCCTCCAGCAAGCATTGTCCACCTCTTCCTGACTCTGGTTCCTGGAGCAGTGGCGGCCAGCTCCTTTTATGCTGTACCTGGAAGCACTTCCGATGACCCACTAGTATGATCCAGAAATACTTCTGGGTGAGGCGGAAGCCCAACATAGTAGGGCTTTTCGGCACCTGCAGCACCACCTGGCAGCACCCATTTAACCCTACAGGGCTGTGCAAACCTCCCTTGAAGCCCTGTGGGAGTCAGTGGTGCAACAGCAACCCAGGAGGGGCTGCCCACTATCGTTCCAGGGGAGATAATGCACCTAAGCATGCTTTCTCCCTTGGCTCTTACATTATAAGAATGGTAAATTTGTGAATTTCCCCTTGGGATTAATAAAGTATCTATCTATCTATCTATCTATCTATCTATCTATCTATCTATAGAGGTGTCCCAGCTGCGTAAGGACCCCAGCTATCTGTCACAATGCATATTTTCACATAATAATTAATAAATTATAAGATCACATGTTCCTTCTTTCTGGGTTGCTCTTCTACAATTTCTACCTGTTTTTCACCTCATTCATTCCAGAAATATTTTACTCGCATGCCAGACTAGCTTTATTGTCCTGTAGTTGTTATATTTGGCTTCAGATTCTCTGCCTTGATACTATTCACCTGCAATTTAAAAGGTTCCTTGTCAGATTTCTTAAAGTCTGATGCACCTTTCTTGTATTTCATTCTCAGTGTTACATGTGAACCTCAGCACATGTTCCCTACATATCTATTTTTTTTCTTTTAATCTTCTGCTTGTAATTTATTATATTCCAGCTCTCTTTTTCTTTTTTGTCTTTTTTAAATTAGAGCAAAGAATCTTGTGATATTCATTGTTTTTTCTTTATATTCTTTGTAAATGCAACCACCTCTTCCATAGTGCTCAGTATGATTTCTATAGGATTCTTTCATATTTTTGCCAGGGGTTTCTCCTCCATTCTATTTTATGCTTCATGTCTAACTGCAATTTTCACTTTGAATTGTATCTCTTCTATCACCTTTAAGCCTGTCTTGGTGTTAACATAGTCAACTACCCACACATGGTGAGAGTCTTCAGTTTTAAGACACATCATGGAAATGTCTTAGGGCACTTACTAATCTAATGCAGTCTCTGTTTCCCTCATCAGAAAATAAATTATTGCATTTGAAAGAATTATTATATTTTTTAGAAGAAATTTATTCACTAATTCTGTTAAACTATACAGCAGCTGATACTGCATCCTGTGGTAAAACAGAGAAATGACTGACCGGCTATATGCATAAAAGATATAAACAAATATAGATTGTTAGCCAACTATTTTAGATTGTTAAATAATTGAAATGGGTTATTAAATTGTGAAATGCCAACTGAATATTTTAGGCTATTAAATCATCCAGCTGCCTAATGAAAGGTCGAACAACAATGTATAGATTCAAAATTGGTTTTATCAATACCTATTATGGTATTTAATTATATATGATTTCATTGTGTAAACATTGCCACGCATGTGTGCTTGGGAGACAACTTCAAGGTTCATATAAATATAATTACACTCCCAAGCAGGATTTGGCACTGTTACCTAATGCCTTTTCTCTTCCTACCTCTGCAGAAGCAGTGATTGACAGTCATGTCCCTAATGATGTCACTTTCCGTTCCAGACCATCTGAACTGGCCACTTCCTGCCCTCCCATCCTGATGGCAGCTCCATAGCCATCTTGAGGCCAGATGAAGATTGTCTCAACTTAATAACAATGCATATTTTGATTTTGTGATTTATTTTCAATCTTCCAGTTATATGAGGACCACTATGGTGCCCCAACACTGTTTTCTTGTTCTTACAACATCTTAAATAGATGAGTTTCTTGTGAGGTTAACATTAGAATGAATTTCCATCAAAAGTATAAATGCAAGTGTAATACGAGTAGCACAAGTAACTACAAATATTTGAGATTTTCACTTGCACCAGGTTAGAAATCATAAAATTGATATGGAAGATAGGTGGAAAAGGATCAACAACAGTGAACCAGAACTGAAGAGTAAGAGGTGCCCAGAACATAGTCGTAGCAAAGGACATAGACACAACAAGCAAAGTACCAGAATATTAAATGATGGTTTATGGTGTGATGCCAGGTAGTACCTCAGTAATCCCAGGAAAGCCTGGACCTGCCACTTGGTTTTTGGATGGAACCATCTTACAATGGTATCAACCTTTAAAACAATGTGGTTGGACCGTTCCCCTGCCCACCAGGTAGCCCAAATGCTTAGCCTCTGTTAGCCCAAAAAAACACTTCTTAAGTTTTATCTGGAGTCTGGCATTACTTAGTGTCAAGTGAATGGCTCAACCCTGCTAAACATGCTTCTCCCATGTGTCAGAATTAATGACAATGTCATCCAAGTATGCGGCACTAAAGGCGTTGTTGGATCGAAGCAGTCTGTCCACCAGATGCTGGAAGGCCGCTGGGGCCCCGTTAAACCCAAATGGGAGGACATGGTATTGCAGTGTCCACTAAGCGGTGCTAAACATGTTTTTTTCCTTGGTAGAATCTGTTAAAGGAACTTGAAAGTACCCTTTTGTAATGTCAAAGGTGGTCATACACTGAAATTTACCAAGCCGCTCGAGGAGCCCATCCACTTGCGGTATTGGATAAGTGTCGAAGCGAGAGACTTGATTAAGCTGATGGAAGTCTTTGGAATGGGGATAGACTGGGGCTAAAACTTTCCCCTATAAAACCTAGGACTAGCGTCCACTGAATCTCCAGCTCCACTTCTGCATGCTTTGCCTCAGGGAGGCTATACAGACATTCTCGGATGATAAGCCCAGGCTATATTATGATGTTATGTACAATCAGGTAGGTCCTGCTGGGTTTGCTCGTTCACCACCTCAGGGCATACAAGATAGCTGCTTTGAGCTCTTGTCGTAAATTAGGGCTGAAGTTAAGGGATGTTCCATAAGAAAAGAAAGAACAGCTTCAGCAAGTTTAATAGTATAACCATTCAGTTGAACAAGGATTTGGCTGTTTCTCCAAATAATCAACCAGCCCTTTTCTCTCCTTAACTTCGTAAGGGCCTTGTCAATACGCCAAAAGTTTAGAATGCGAGGTGGGAATGAGCATCATAACACAATCTCCCAGATGAAACTCACAGAGGCTCGTTCCACTTTCTCATTTAGTATGGATCTGATTGTATTGAATCTATCTTGTAACTGTGTGACATATTCCAAAATATTTTTAGCTGGGAGAACCTCTTCCTCCCATCCCTCTTTTAAGATGGCTACTAGCCCCTGGAGTTGCTGCCCATATAGTGATTCAAAGGGAAAGAAGCCCGTAGAGGCTTTGCGGACCTCCTGATATGCAAATATGACAAGGGAGAGTAACTGCCAGTTCCTTCCATCCTTGCTGACAACCTTGCGAAGCATTTGCTTGAGCGTTTGGTCGAACCACTTTACTAAACCATCAGTTTGAGCATGGTACACTGAGGTTTTAAGGTGCTTAACCTGGAGTAACTAGGCAACTTCACTGAACATCTCCGTGGTGAAGGTCATCCCTTGGTCTGTTAAGACTTCTTTAGGGATGCCGCAACACACAAAGTCTGCTACCAGTTCCCATGCAATATTTTTGGAATTGGCTAGTCTCAAGAGCATAGCCTTCAGATACAGAGCATGTACTCCATAAGTGTGGTGGTTCTATGCCCATTAACCACCATCACCAGGGTAAAAGGAAGGGATAAGGGAATGGCGCATACCCAACTGCAGTCGATCAGCCCACCAAGGTGAGGGCAGTTGGATATAAAGTGCCTGACCACCTCGTATTTGAAACAATGTCGGGGCCGTGTCTGCTTCTGCTTGATCCTGGACTTGTCATGGTGGCTGAGAGGAGGTTTAGCAACATGTCCTGTTGGAGAAGGGCAATCAGTAGACCATTCCATTCACTCGATTTGCTAGGCCACTCTACGCTGTTCGAGGTTTGCTATGAGAGCCTCCATGGAAGGGTGTGCTTGCCACCAGACTGGCTGGGAGAGAAACTCGTGAAGGGCGTTCAATAATACGTCGCTCACCACACTTTCGACTATAGTCTTGGTATCATGCAAATCTGGTCTAAGCCACCACATAATTATAACCAAAATCTCAAAGGCTTGAAGACAGCAAGCCTCTCTGGGTCAAAAAGCCACTCCCGACTTTTGACCTTGCCTGCTGGTCTGAGGATATGCCATATCGCAGCAACACCTCGGCCTTCAGGTGCTCATAATTAGCAGTGGCTCGCTCATTGAGGTCATAATAAGCCCACTGCACATCTCCCGTAATAAACAGCACCAGTATGTGAGCCCACTCCACATGCTCCCAGTGGTGATGAATAGCTGTACGTTCAAAGATTAGAAACTACACCTCAATATCATTGCTCAGTTGTAATGGTACCAGTACCTGGGACGATGCACATGACTGTTCCTCTTGGATTGTCAGGTGAGCTTGAGTACACATCTCTACCTTGTCAAGCTGAGTCTGCAGTTCTCCTACCTGGACTCCCTCAGGGAGTGCAGTGCAGTGTTCACAGTCATTTCTGCTGTACACTCCTTTTCCCAGCAAAACCCTGCCGACTACGTTACTGTAAAAGTGGAGTCAAACAAAGGTAATGTGTTGGGGAGCATCACCTTGGAGGAACCCTGCATATTAAATTCCAGCACAATAAACAAGTGCAGAAACATCTTTGCAGACAATAGTTCTAGACTGAACTGCCTAAGTTGGTGACCATCTTGAATTTGTAGGTCTTTGACAAGAAGGGGAGGGTTCAGGAGAGCGGGCAATGGAAGTGACGTTGGCACTGGAGTAGAGGTTAGGCTTCTGTTCTGCAGAGGGAGGAAAAGGGAAGGCATTAAACCACAGCACCAAACCCTAGTTCGACAGGTTATTACCATCACCTGAGCCCTTAAGCTATCCCCCATGACCTTGTATGTTTCAACATATAACTACTAACATGTACACAACATACTAGTATACAAAACATATACAGTCTAAATAAAATGATTTTATATTAAGACAAACAATAAAATACATAATATTTACATAAAAAAATGAACAAAACACATAAGAAAGATATTGATACATAAGCTAGAAGAGGAACCCCGACATAAATAGGACAAGCATCTCAACTTTCAGCCATGCTTTGTGCTAATGACAATTAGTTGCTAAAACAAATTATTTCTTTGGTTTGCCTAGTCTAAAATCTCCTTATTCTTCATCTACCAAGAAGTAAAATGCTGCCTAAAATGAGGTGCAATAATACTATAAATGTAATACTATTTAAGTAAATGAAATAGATTTTGTCTAAATAGTTTTTCAGTTTCATTTATTTATTCATATTGCATTGCTGTTATTTCTAGACCTTAATTATTGGTATGTGCAACACATGTAAAAACTGACAGAAACATACATGTACCATACAGTACCGAACACACGCATGCACAGACTGTGGAATGTGATTAATGGGTGTGATTAGTTTCAGCTGACATGAATTTGAAATTGTGTAAGGGTTTCCAGAAATAAACTTTTATGTAATTTGAGGTGTGTTTGTACTCTACTGATTTTGCCCAGTGTGGCTGGGAAATTTCAGAGGCAATCAAACAAGTAAAGCAGAGGATAATGAGCCAGATACCTTAAGTTGGCATCCTGTCAGCTCCTTCTAGTTTCCAAGTAGATTTTGCAGTCAGAGATGGCGTATTATCAATGTAAACTTTAAGTGACTCTTGGAGCAACAGTAATTCAACAAATTTAAAAAATTATTAATGTATATTTACATGTTTCTAACAGTTGCCAACTTTCTTTATATTCATTCATATGGGTTTTTTTAATGTTAACACAGCTAAGAACTTTCTTCAAATAATTTATTTTAAAGAATACCTGGCCCAGTTATTATTTTTCAGATCATTCCTTGCAGTTAGCATGCAAGAAACCTGTGATGTACATTAAATCCCAAATGTGACATCTTAGATAAAATCCAATCTTAAGAAAACTGGATCCATAACAGGTTAATGAACCACAATAAGAAAGAAAAGAGTAGAAAAGTTGGCCATTTATAAAGCATGACTGCTGGAAATCTTACAGAGTTGCTGTGGCTGTGAAGTTAAAGATAATGGAGCAACTTAATAATGTAGAAAATAACATTACACACTCCTTTGGAAAATGGATTGTATTTATAGATGTGAAACATCTCATTGTGGCTGGTGACTTTACAAAGCAAATTCTACAGCTAGTTTGCTCCTGGGTGGCTATAATGGGGTTTTGTTACAACCGAGTTGCTTCATTAGAAACCACTTTTTGCTTCTGAAGCAAATTGTCATTCAAACAATGTTTTGCACTTCATTTTAGTTAACTTGCTTGTCAAGATTAATTGTTTCTTCTAGTGTTAAATAATATCATTCTGATTTTAGGTGTTTTTTGTTTGCTTCACCAGCTGCCAATGATCAATGAGATGCACGTGACAGATCAACCGGAAGTTCACCATCAGTCTTGGTGACTGTTTATTGTGAAGTATCTGTTTTGATCAAATTTTCAGAAAAAGTACTAGAGAAAAACATTAAGGATAGAGAATTACTAATCTACTCCACAATAAAAAACATCTGGATAATATTCTCAGAAAAGAAAATGTATTGACATTGCAGAATAAATGCACTAATGAGTCATATAATTAAACAACTTATGTTGCTTTTTAAGAAATTGGGTTGAAGCAAAACTTGCATCCACTGTGCCCCTCTAGGACTGAACCTGAGTACCCTGGTCTACAATATACCTACATGTTTAAATGAGATGTATTTACAGGACAATATTTTTCCCCTTCTATTCTACTTATGCAATATACATTGTCACAGCTTGCTCTGCTTCTTTAGGTAAAAGGTATTTTAATGGTGCTAACTCTTGCATCAGGCTGGTGATGATATCAGTCGTTTGCTCTTGCATCAGCAGTGCACCTCCTAAGATTGTAGGGCAGCCAACAAAGATGTGTCTTCACAGAACACTCTCTACTGTTTTTGATTTTGCACAGCCGTAATCAAGTGACTGATTGTGAGCTGGATGCATTTTGCTTCTGCTTTAATCTGGTTAACCTAGGTCTTTTTGTGTGAAGTCAGTTGCAACTTCACATCTGATGGTTGGCACCTTTGGAGAAAGCATGGGCATTCATGACAGGTCCATTCTCACTACATGGCCAAACAATTGCAGCTGTGATAGTCTCTTACTAGAGGCATGGTGACGGTGATGCCCAGGATTGTGCTGAGGCATTTCATGTGGATTGTTTCCAGGGCTCGGTGGTCCCCCACCATCAAAGTCCAGGTCCATGTTTTGGAGATCGATTATAAAAATGATCTTTTTCATCATCAGGGATGAATTCCCCAGGTTCATACAATGCGATGATTGTAAGAGGCATCATTCCATTGAGGTTGATGGTGGTGTTTACATCTTCAAAGAGCAGGAAGCCTACTCCACGTACACGAGATGTACAGTGAAATACAACTGCATGTTCTCAGTGTTGGAGGTTTCTCCTTTGTTTGACTCTGGACCCAGAGATGAAACTCTTTGAGAACACTCAGATCCATTTTATATCTCTGTTTCTCTAAAAATGATGGCGTCACAATCTTTTAGTCATCGGCAAATGTTTGTAACCCACCCAATACTGTGGCTGGAGTACCCAGAAGCCCACTTCTCCTTGATGCCCTGGTAACTGCCGGCGCTGTCTGTGCCCCAGACATAATAGCATTGTACAAAGCTCTGGTTTAATGCATATGACATTGGATTCATGCCAGTAATTTTTACACCAGTAATGACAGTTCTTAGCCTTGTGGTGACCATCAATGCTGTGGTGCCTGTGTTTCAGAAGGCCACTTCTCTGAATCTCAGATGCACTCTAGTGGCCCAACACATGTTGTTGTCCCACTGGTGCTATGAGCCGACTGTGAATAGGGTTTTGTTTACTTCCAGTAAGCACTATTTATCTACACATATGTGAACATCTATATAATAAAACAGAATTGCACTAAGGCACAACCTTTTCTCACCTCAACAGTTGATGGTCCTTTTGCCATGCCAGATTCAGCAACCATGCAACTGCCAACTGGTCAAGTAGTTTTTGAGCTTCATTTCTCAACACAAATCTTACAGTTTATTTTGAATTCTAATTTATTTGTGCATCAGACCCTTGCCTGCTATATTTTAAAGACTCATGTTTGTTCCTTTTAACTGACGACTATCCATTGTATGGCTAGTGTGGGTAAGAGGAATCATTAATTGATAATGAATCAATTAATTACTGGTTTGACCTTTAGGAATGTTGGTAATTTTAAATAATTTAGTAACGCTTCTACTTCTATTTTCATTACCTTTCTCTGTATGTGGTTTCCTGGCCATTAGACTTATATCAATGTAACTAAAGCACACTTGTTTTAAGAAACTGAATAATACAATTTACTGAAATACACCAAGATTATAGAAATATGACAACTGCTTATGTATCCACATAAAAGAAGGATGTGAGATGGATGAAAGAAACAAGCATATATAACAGAAGAGGCTGGCTATTCTTACTTTATTTACATGTTCTCTACATGTTTTTAGTTTTACAAGCTTTTTTGCGTGTTTTAGAGTGAAATCATGGTCAGCTCGACCTTGTCCAAATGTTCAGCCTTGAGTGAGAAATGGCTATTCGTTTTCAAATAATATTGCATTAGTGTGATGATGTTTTCTGATTGGTACTATTCGGGTCATAAAATGATTTCTTCAAAATGTCACATATATTTGTCTCTTTCTTTTTTTTCTGGTGCTAAGTTGACATCGTGCACCAGAAGGCGTGAGCTTATTTAGTGTGGCAGGAGCACGCAGGTGGCCAGTTGCTTGTGCTACAGCAAGCTTGACCTGGCGGCGATGAATGCACATGTACTGTACAAGGCATGCACGGGGGCCACGGAGAAGAGAAGAGTGTTCATGGCTCACCTTGCAGAGGAACTTCGTTGTCACTTCTTACAAGAAAAGGCGATGGATAAAGCAAAAGAGGATGCAACATCGAAAAGCTTCCGTTCCAAGACTGCCGCTTCCCCAGTCCCTTCTATGTAGTAGTAACCACAGCACAGACAGAAGTGTGTATGTTGCAACAGGAACACATGTTATCAACGTAGAAAGGACGGTCCTTAGGTGTGTGTGAACTGTTAACATTTGAATCTGATGACTGCATATAGCGCGGAGCTGACCTGTCTGTACTGTTCTTTCCTCTGCATGTCCTGGAGTACAAAAGAAACAGCACCATGCACTCAAAAATGGACACTGGCAAGAACGAAAAAAAAAAAACGCGGTCACTGATTACAAGCGCAAGAAGGCGTGCGAATGAATATGAATAATGTTGCATCAGTGCCACAATGTTTTCCGAAATGTACTATACAGGTCATAAAATGAGTTATTCCAAATATCATATATACCTATGTCTGTTTTTTGTTAGTGCGGCTTTGACATCATGGACCATAATGTGCATACTAATTCAGCGTGAGCAGGAACACTCAATAAAACTGAATAAAAAAAAATTCAAGTGACGGTGAGATACGAAGAAGGCAGATTCACCAGCGTTTGCGTGTCAGCTTTTATCCCTCTAGATCCATTGATAAGAAGTAACCGCGCCAGATCTGAGACAGGAGGTGGGTGTTGTATCGTGATCGTGAATGAGAGAAAAAAAGTTTTACATGTACTATAAATTTACACAGGCTATTATAGTCACAAATCAAATGTATGTTTTTATTCTATAATATTAACAATAAGAGCAGCTCACTACTCAAAATGGTAAATTGAGTTTGAGCTGGTTTCAAACTCATGACCTCTGGATTACCGCTGCACAACAGAAGCAGTCGTATTGTACTTGCACCTTACGTGAAAGTGTTTATTTGATATTTGGCCATCAGCCTTCACACATTATATAGTTCATGTCTACATTTTGTTATTTATTACTAAAACATGAAAAACGTTTCTGCTTTAATGATGTGTTTACATAGATTGTTGAGACTCAAAACACACATCACATTTTTTCCCCTTACAATTCTGGGTAACTCACTCCCAGATAATCAATCAAGGCAGGAACTGGGAGAACTTCTTGCCAGTTCTGAGGCAGTGGAGGGGATGGTATAGCAGGCTGCTTGCTGCTTGGGCTTATCCAAGCCACGAGATTTTTCTTTGGTTTTGGTAATTCTAGTGTTAATAGCTGTGTTTGGTGTACTCCCAGATGAGCTTAAAGTGGAGAAGGACAAAGAAAGTTTAATTGCCTTCACTTCACTACTAGCACGTAGACTTGTCTTGCTCAACTGGAAGAATCCAAGCCCACCTTTTTTAAGTCAGTGGGTAACTAATGTTATATACTATTTGAATTTGGAAAAAGTCAAAGATCTGTTCAAAACTTTTTAAAAACCTGACAGGACCTAATCAATAGCATTTTAGAATAAGCATTGGTGGAAAAGACTATTTTCTCTCTTTACTACTCTCAACAGTTTTGCTCTGGTTGTTGGCCTTCCTCTCTTTCTCATGGGTGGCAACAAAGGGCTACAATATCAATTAGGACAACACAGAAAAAACAAAAAAAATAGGTACTCTAGTGCAGCTGGTTCAGATAGGTAGTCAAAACAAGACTTAATTGTAAATCATTAAGTTACCAATTAACTTATAAGGTAATACACAATAACAACAATAAAAATTGAAGAGTATTTACTTTTCATCTTGATTTACAGCTAAAAAAATTAAGGAACAAAAATATGTTTTGTGGGCACAGGTCACACTGATCTGTAATCCAAAGAATGTGAAGCAGCTAGCAGTTTCCATGGATACTATCTCTAGGGTTATCAGGTTATGACAATCTCTATACTCCAGTTCTGAATATTTTATTTTATCTAACTGATGTTCAATGTCAGGTTGCTGTCACCACACCAGTTTGACAAGGTCTGTTACCTTGAAGCAGCCTTATAATAGTTATGTATTTTGCTATTTGGAGTTAGTAATTAAGGATGAGAGCAATGTGGCTGAGGGAGTAACCTTAAGGTGCTAAAGTCTTCAAAATCAGTAAAAGACTTTCTCCTTATTTTTAACATCTATTAATCTATTTTTGTTTAGAAATCCAGTATCTAAAATGAATTTAGATAGGCATACCATAGATCCCGGAATACAAGCCGACTCGGTATATTAGCCGATCCCCTTCTCTACCTACTAAATTACATGTATTTGCTGATGACCGGTATTTAAGCTGACCCCCTTCTCCAAGCAAAATTTTCTAAATTTCCTTAAAAGTGTCTTTCAGGTATATTTATCATGTTTATCGGCGAGAATTTGAGACTGCCGGCATTTTTGATGGAAACCAGGAAGTGATTGCGAAGAAGTTTGGTAAAATGAAGCCTTTGTGTTGAAACTATATAAGCAAATACGGTACATCGGCGGGTGGATTTCCGGAGACTTGTTATAAATTTGACTAACTTAAATACGCAATACAGTGGACCCTTGACTTAAGAACTTAATTCGTTCGCGAAGGCTAACCCATAATTCGTTCCGAACCTCCCACTGCAACACTTACTTAACCTTTTCATAATAAAAAAGGGTTGTATAATGTGCATAATTTACCAAAACACCAATAATTTTTCTAATGTACTAACCAAAAACTTATAAAAAGTGCCTAGCCTACCAGAAGTAGGCTAGATTAAGCTAGGAGCATGGCGGTGCGCAGCGGCTCAGGGCTCTCCTTTTCAGTGCACTTTTTTGTTGTTTTTGTACTTTTTTTTTTTCCTTGTTTGTGCACGATCGGTTCGGCGAACATCCGCTACACCCGTCAGAACCTTATAGACATCGGTGTCCAGAGCCAGACATCTGTTTCGAGTGTTTTTCATCATACGCACAACATTCCAGACAACATAGCGAGACCAGCGGGCTCTCCGTGGATTGTTGTCGGGTCTAGGACACGACGCAGATGGAGGAGGGAAAGAAAGCAGAAGCGGGGCCACAGATCTGGCGTTATGCTAAGGCTAAAAAAACAACCATACAAGCCCTATACAGAACTTTTTTTCTGCACTGAAGGAGCTGCTTTTAATCTCATTGTAGATGTGTATAGTGACAATAAAAGGCATTCTATTCTATTCTAGAAACAACAATTTCATACTGTACTCATCATTTAATTTGACATCTTTGGGCTGCAGGGAGGAGGAGGAGAATGCAAATCTTTTCTTTGTAAAATTGTTGAGATGGTGGATTTCGACATGCTGTACATATTAGCGAGATCGGTCACACGAACAGCACTCTCATATTTCCACACAATTTCCATCTTCATTTCAATTGTGATCGCTTTCTTTACCTTCTCTTTCTTCCTTAGCAATTATATGTCTTGCTTGCATGGTCTTAGTGAATTATATATATAGGTAAATCACTGCAATGACCGAAATTACATCCACAAACACATGTATCTGGGCTCCAACTGACGCTACTAACGCTCTCGGTTATTTGTTTACAATCGTGCAAGCGGATACACGTGACCACATTCGGGTCGTAACGCAAGATGTTCGTCGTAAATCAAAAGAAAAATTTTTATTTTAAACTTCCCAATAATTTATTATAAATTTTATTAATAAAATCAACAACTAAAACACTTTTTTGAATAAATTCTTTATTTAATTTAAAGTACCGGCATGCAAAGTTACTTCATCTGAAAGATGGCTCTGTGGTTTCGTCATTATTTACTTCCGTATTGATCGGCAAAACCGGCATTGCGCTGGAAATCTTGAATCTGAAACTATGCTCGTTGTATAAACCGACTCCCAAACTCCAAGCCAAAAATCTAGGACGAAATTCTCGGCTTATATTCCGGGATCTACGGTAGTATGTGCAAACTTGGTATAGAGTGATTAGGATGGGATTCAAACTCAGAGTTCTGAAGATGTGAGGCAGGAGCATTAACCATTTCACAGTTCAGCATAAAAGAATCTGAAGCTCAAAGCCAGATCAACCAATAAATGACTTGAAAGAGGAAAGGCCCAGTCTGGAGCTCAACTCTAAAGACTTTAAACTCAAATGCAACAAAGAGTGGAATATGATTGGAAAATGCAGATGTGCATGCTTGATTAAGATCTATTTAGAACAGATTTACTTATTCAATCAGGGTATTTAAAGTTTTCTTTTGAAATATTTTTCTTAAAATGATCCATTTAGTTTTTACTTGTTGGTTACAAGATCATACTAAAGGTGAAAAAAGTCTGCTATGATTTGTCTTAATTTGAGGATTTGCATGAATAGAAGATACAATTTCAAAAAGGATATGTAGACTTGTATTCTAGCTTTCATGAAACCCTGTTCATCTGCAGAATACACTTTCAACCATCTTGAAACATTTCTCGAACACTGTGGGGCTTTGTTTTTCTGTCTGAAAATTCACTTTTTTTGGTTTCTATTTGTGTTTTTGTATATTATGCTGCAATTTGCAAATCTCTTTTTTTTAATTAAATCAGAAATTTTTCCCTTTGCCAAGAAATCCTGATTGGCAGAGATTCATTTTGGCATAATCGTCCTTGTGTGTTGTTATCATGGGTTGGGCAGTTTTTGGTTTCTACAATTACAGAAAAGAGAGAGACGGGGTTTAAGGTAGTTAGTGTTGCATATATCAGTTTTCAAACCACGATTTATCTGGGATGAAGGATCTGTTTCTAATGAGGAACATGCTAGGCAAAATAAAAACAGCACTGTGTTAGGAATTAAAGGAATCTGTGCCTCTGCCAATATTGAAAGTTAAATCTCTCTCTGTCAAAAAAGTCCAGAAAGTCATGAAATGCAGACATCCTTTTGCTTGTTTTTTATATATTTATTTTTTTGGCTTTTGCTTTTTTTCAATTTTTTTCTAATTTGAATGTTTACATTCATATTTCACGCTTGTACTATTTACTAAGGTGATTGGCAGGCTGCTAAAATCTGAATTGTATTAATTATCCATCCACCCATCCATCCATCCTCTTCTGCTTATCTGAGATCGGGTCGCGGGGGCAGCAGCTTGAGCAGAGAAGACCAGACTTCCCTCTCCCCAGCCACTTCTTCTAGCTCTTCCAGGGGAATCCTGAGGCGTTCCCAGGCCAGCCGGGAGACATAGTCCCTCCAGCGTGTCCTGGGTCTTCCCCGGGTCCTCCTCCCAGTTAGACATGCCCGAAACATCTCGCCAGGGGGGTGTCCAGGAGGCATTCTGATCAGATGCCCGAGCCACCTCATCTGACTCCTCTCAATGCGGAGGAGCAGTGGCTCTACTCTGAGCCCCTCCCGGATGACTGAGCTTCTCACCCTATTGTTAAGTGAAAGAAAGCCCAGACACCCTGTGGAGGAAACTCATTTCAGCCGCTTGTATTCGCGGTCTCGTTCTTTCAATCACTACCCATAGCTCATGACCATAGGTGAGGGCAGGAACGTAGATCAACTGGTAAATTGAGAGCTTTGCCTTACGGCTCAGCTCCTTTTTCACCACGACAAAACCGATGCAGAGCCCACATCACTGCGGACACCGCACCGATCCTCCTGTCAATCTCACGCTCCATTCTTCCCTCACTCATGAACAAGACCACGAGATACTTGAACTCCTCCACTTGGGGCAGGATCTCGCTCCCAGCCCTGAGAGGGCACTCCACCCTTTTCTGGCTGACGACCATGGTCTCGGATTTGGAGGTGCTGATTCCCATCCCAGCTGCTTCACACTCAGCTGCTAACCGACTTAGAGAGAGCTGAAGATCACGGCCTGATGAAGCAAACAGGACAACATCATCTGCAAAAAGCAGTGACCCAATCCTGAGTCCACCAAACTGGACTCCCTCAACGCTCTGGCTGCGCCTAGAAATTCTGTCCATAAAAGTTAGGAACAGAATCGGTGACAAAGGGCAGCCCTGGCGGAGTCCAACTCTCACTGGAAACAGGTTTGACTTACTGCCGGCAATGCGGACCAAGCTCTGACACCAGCTGTACAGGGACCGAACAGACCTTATCAGGGGGTCCTGTACCCCATACTCCCGGAGCACCCCCCACAGGATTCCCCGACGGACATGGCTGAACGCCTTTTCCAAGTCCACAAAACACATGTAGACTGGTTGGGCAAATTCCCATGCACCCTCCAGGACCCTGCTAAGGGTGTAAAGCTGGTCCTCTGTTCTGCGACCAGGACAAAAACCACATCCGAGGTTTGTCTATTTGACGGACCCTCCTCTCCAGGACCCCTGAATAGACTTTTCCAGATTGGCTGAGGAGTGTGATCCCTCTGTAGTTGGAACACACTCTCCGGTCCCCCTTCTTAAAGAGGGGGACCACCACCCCGGTTTGCCAATCCAGAGGCACTGTCCCCGATGTCCATGCGATGTTGCAGAGGCGTGTCAACCAGGACAGTCCTACAACATCCACAGCCTTGAGGAATCTCATCCACCCCCGGGGCCCTGCCACCAAGGAGTTTTTTGACCACCTCTGTGACCTCAGTCCCAGAGATGGGGGACCCCACCTCTGAGTCCCCAGGCTCTGCTTCCTCATTGGAAGGCATGTTAGTGGGATTGAGGAGGTCTTTGAAGAACTCCATCCACTGACCCACAACATCCCGAGTCGAGATCAAAAGTGCACATCCCCACCATATACAGTGTTGACACTGCACTGCTTCCCCCTCCTGAGATGCCGGATGGTGGACCAGAATCATAATTGTATTAATTCTTCATATTACCTTCAGGGTAAAACAAATTTTATCCAATGGAGTAAAGCCTTTGCTGTGTTTATTTTGTTCCTTTACATAAATAAAGTGTTAACATTTTTGGAAAGAGTCATACACCTTGGTTAATAGGATATGTAATCTTTACATTTTTTATTGATGTCATTTTTTGCTGGGATGGTACAGATAAAGCTGAAAGAGAAACATGCTATTCCTATGTTATGTTGTACACAATTTTAGTTACATCTTGTTTGCACAGTTTAGTGTGTTCTTTTTGCATTGCATCATCAGAATGGCTAAAAAAATATGAACTAGACACTGTCACACACGTGCACATGGGAGGCAGCTAAAGGGCCTGAATGAGAGTAATTCTATGCCAGACCAGGGGGTGGTGGAGTGCACCTCTGCATCTTTTTCTCTCACTTCTCTGCAGACCAGTTCCAAGAAATTTCGCCTGGGCCCGATGATGTCACTTCCAGTTCTGACACCAATGATGCCATTTCTGCTTTCAGCCCCACTGATGATGTCACTTCTGGTCCCAGGTCCAATGACGCTACTTTCAGTTTAAGCCCCACTGATGATGTAATTTCTTCTGCTTTCCTTTAAAGACGCCACCTTTGTGCAATCGAGTCAGTTCTGTTGTGGACTCCAGTCTGTACACATCTGTACGTTATTAATATCCAATTCTGCAGCTAGGAACAATATACGGGGGCTGCCACAAGGTAGTAGTTGCATGACAGAACAAAGTCAAGCAGATTTCCAGCCTTATCAGTGGGTGGGGATTGGAGCTGTGTGATATTAAGTGAGGAAAGAAGAGCAAGAAAGTCAGCAGCAGGAGGTCTGTTCAAATGTATGTTCAGGTCCCTGAGAATTAGACGTGGGCTGCAATTATACGGGTGGGAAGACATCAGTAGATCCAGCAAGGAAGATTCTGAGCAAACCTGGAATGCAATAAACAACAGCAATGGTCATGTTAATTGGAGAGTAGACAGTAATAGCATGAAAACTTAAAGGTACTGAAATTGCATACATTAATTACCCAGAGGGGTGAATTTCCAGCAGTTCGATGTGAGACGGTGGTGGTTTGACGCAGTGGACGAAGGTAGTCTGGGTTCCTCCTTCTCCAGTTAAAGGGATGAGAGAAACAAGGCAGAGCACAAAGCAGCATAAACATAAAAAACAAGGATTCAGACTCCCAAGAACAATAATACAATCAATCAATCAATAAATAAATGTATACTATGCAGCAATTTAAAAATGAACTTACAGTACATTGTGAGGAAGCACTGAATTGCTTGATAGCAGTGAGCAGAAAATTTACGGTAACAAGATTAAGATTTTATGCAGTTGCAGTGTGCTTCTTGGAGTCGAATAAAGGCAATAAAGTTGTGTACTATCCTTGTGAGCAGGTTTAAAACTGACTTAGTGTGGTAGGTAATGTTACAAAATTATTTTCATGCGCATCAGACAGACTGTTTTGGACATTAAAAGGCACAAATATGCCACAAAAAATATGGAAACCATATTTTAAATTTGGAAAGAAGTATAGCATGATACTGAGTCAAATATATTTAACTCATTGCCACAGAAAAAGAGAAACAGAAAAATATGGATCAAAATACATTCAATTATTAATCTTCAGAAAAAAAGGCATAGTCAATGTACCTAATTAAGAAATTGCTCAGCCGCCAGTTCAAGAAGTGCTTGTTGAAAAATGCTGCCAGTTTCTTCTAATCCTGGGTCTTTTCTGAGTGTTGTGGAGATATCTTTGTAGGTGGCCTCCATCTTGTGTTTTACTGTGAAATTTGCACTGCAATGAGACATTCTTTACTAATAGTGTCCCGCCTCTAGTTAGGTGTTTTATAAACTTTGGTTATTGTTGAATTAATTTAGTTATTAGGAAAAGCTGAGCACATAATGAATGACAAGCATCAGCTCTTCAGTATTGTCTATATCATTGGGAAATGAGTTACAGCAGGATCAGATTAAAGACCTGAACAGGCCACAGGGTGTCACAGACATATATTTACACTCAATTAATATTATATATAAAAATAAAATGAGCTGGGAGTGGTCTACCACAGAGACGTAAGCCAACAGTCACTTGAACATTAGACTGAGGAGTGCAGATATATTGTACGAATAAACACATGCCTGTGTTGCAAAGAAAAGTGTGAGGGACTGCTAAAACAGCAAACTGCTGGCATTACTTTTTTTCCCCCTCACATATGCCAAGTCCCCAGGACACACACCCAGGCTAACCTTATGGTAGATCCGCCCATTGTTTAGAAAGACAATTATGCTTTAGATATGCATCTACCAACACTTACCTTTTGTCATCATTACTTTCCATACATGCATTTCAGGGCCTTTTCATATGTTCAAAGTGAACAACAAATACAATAACGAGAGCAGCAGTTATTTTGATCTAATGTAGTATAACAATTGCAATTATTTTTTATCAAGTTTACATGAAGATGCAAGTTCTCCCTGTGCTTTGTCTCTTTAAATCAAGAGGAATGTGTAGTGGTGCATCATTAATTGAGAGGAGGATTGATGTTAATTGCCAGAATAAAGCACTGTTAACGGGCAATTAAATGGCGAGCTGAGCAAAGCAAGGAGAAACACAAAACAAAAGTAAGACTAGCTACAGAATGGTTAAACTTGATACAGTTCTTGTTCCACTGTTCACTGCAACATAAGTTAGACCTGAGGCTTGGCATAGTTTCATCTTTATACACTGTGGGATGGACAGCCAGGACCCATGCCTGGCCGGGACTTCTAGAAGGACTAGGGGGCGGCCACCCTGGATGTATGGGGACAACTGGAATGGAGCATGGAAACTCAACCCCACTGGGGCCCGTGGCCACCACAGGGGGGGGCACCTGGAAGATTGTGGAGCTCTAGGGGCACACGGAGTGCTTCCGGGGCCGCCACACCAGGAAGTGCCGACAGGAAATCATCAGAGAGCACCTGGAGCACATCCGGGTGATCATAAAAGAGGCTGATTTGAGTTAATATACTTTAATAGTTTCTACTTTATTCTACTGAGTGAGAGAGCTGAGTTGGGAGGAAGAAGGCAACACTCGGGAGGAGAGGTGGAAAGACGGAAGGAGAAGTCCAGAGAGAAGAGAAAAGGACAGAAGAAGGGCATTTGGTGCAGGGGTACTGTGTTGTGTGCTGGACTTTTATAAGTAAAGTGTGTGTTTTTTGGAACATTGTGTCCATGTCTGTCTGTGCCGAGGCTGAACTACCACAACTGCTAGTACATTACTCTCTCAGGTACACTGCAGCTGACCCTTAATGTCCAGATAACTTACATTAAAAATAATTTTCTTGGATGGCCTAAGACTTTGTCAGTACTATCTATAGTAAATTATTGTGCTCAATTTATATAATCTTATAATGTTATAAATGATATACCTTTTTTGACGAGCTAGTTTTCAACACAGGACTTTTCTGAACATAAACCATCAGATTCATGCATGTTAAAAAAAGGCATGCAGTCACAACAATGGGTAGATACTCAGTCTATAACATCTTATTACCACAAAGCACTTAATAATGAATCATATTTAAATAATAGTGAGACAAAAATTCAACAATTATAGAAAAATGTTAAAGATAATAGTGCCATCAATATATTTGCCACATATGAAGTAAATGTTTAATTAGGTACTGTATATAGCAATTAAATTATATATTTAAAAATCCAGTGTGTATTAAATACTTCTTATTTAAAACAAAACCATTAAGACTGAAAATAATCAAGAATATTGTACATTTTGATGAAAACAATGAAATTAACTTTCAGTTCTCATGTAAGGTTGCTAAAATAATTAAATATCATAGGACTGGCAACTGGTGCATTTGGTACCGGAAAACATTTTTTCAATCTGGTCAAACATTTTTAACACTGTAGGAAAAATGATTGTGAAAACAAAACTACCTGTACATAAAACAGATGGAGCACTAATAATTACGTTCTGACTAGAATAGGCTTGTACTTTTCATGAAGTTCAAATTCTGACAGCTATTGTTTTGAGCAATCCCAATTTTACAGATACTAAATTTTCAAGGTCTTATAACTGAAGATTCCTTTTGAGTAGGTACACATCCAAAGAAACTGCAAATGAAGCACTAGGAAATACAAAAAAATACATCTGATACCAATAGAAAATTATAAAGTAGAAACTATTAAAGTATATTAACTCAAATCTTATTAAAAAAACACTGCCAAAAAGTTACAGGCCTGAGAGTATATATACAGGTGCTGGTCATAAAATTAGAATATCATGACAAAGTTGATTTATTTCAGTAATTCCATTCAAAAAGTGAAACCTGTATTTTAGATTCATTCATTACACAGAGACTGATGTATTTCAAATGTTTATTTCTTTTAATTTTGATGATTATAACTGACAACTAATGAAAGTCCCAAATTCAGTATCTCGGAAAATTAGAATATCAATTAAGACCAATGCAAAAAAAGGATTTTTAGAAATGTTGGCCAACTGAAAGGTATGAACATGAAAAGTATGAGCATGAACAGCACTCAATATTTAGTTGGGGCTCCTTTGGCCTGGATTACTGCAGCAATGCGGCGTGGCATGGAGTCGATCAGTCTGTGGCACTGCTCAGGTGTTATGAGAGCCCATGTTGCTCTGATAGTGGCCTTCAGCTCTTCTGAATTGTTGGGTCTGGCGTATTGCATCTTCCTCTTCACAATACCCCATAGATTTTCTATGGGGTTAAGGTCAGGCGAGTTTGCTGGCCAATCAAGAACAGGGATACCATGGTCCTTAAACCAGATACTGGTAGCTTTGGCACTGTGTGCAGGTGCCAGGTCCTGTTGGAAAATGAAATCTGCATTTCCATAAAGTTCGTCAGCAGCAGGAAGCATGAAGTCCTCTAAAACTTCCTGGTAGATGGCTGCGTTGACCTTGGACCTCAGAAAACACAATGGACCAACACCAGCAGATGACATGGCAGCCCAAACCATCACTGACTGTGGAAACTTTACACTGGACCTCAAGCAACATGGATTCTGTGCCTCTCCTCTCTTCCTCCAGACTCTGGGACCTTGATTTCCAAAGGAAATGCAAAATTTACTTTCATCAGAGAACATAACTTTGGACCACTCAGCAGCAGTCCAGTCCTTTTTGTCTTTAGCCCAAGTGAGACGCTTCTGACGCTGTCTCTTGTTCAAGAGTGGCTTGACACAAGGAATGCAACAGCTGAAACCCATGTCTTGCATACGTCTGTGCGTGGTGGTTCTTGAAGCACTGACTCCAGCTGCAGTCCACTCTTTGTGAATCTCCCCCACAGTTTTAAATGGGTTTTGTTTCACAATCCTCCCCAGGGTGCGGTTATCCCTATTGCTTGTACACTTTTTTCTACCACATCTTGTCCTTCCCTTCGCCTCTCTATTAATATGCTTGGACACAGAGCTCTGTGAACAGCCAGCCTCTTTAGCAATGACCTTTTGTGTCTTGCCCTCCTTGTGCAAGGTGTCAATGGTCGTCTTTTGGACAACTGTCAAGTCAGCAGTCTTCCCCATGATTGTGTAGCCTACAGAACTAAACTGAGAGACCATTTAAAGGCTTTTGTAGGTGTTTTGAGTTAATTAGCTGATTAGAGTGTGGCACCAGGTGTCAATATTGAACCTTTTCACAATATTCTAATTTTCCGAGATACTGAATTTGGGACTTTCATTAGTTGTCAGTTATAATCATCAAAATTAAAAGAAATAAACATTTGAAATACATCAGTCTGTGTGTAATGAATGAGGCAAGTTTCACTTATTGAATGGAATTATTGAAATAAATCAACTTTGTCATGATATTCTAATTTTATGACCGGCTGTATATACAGTAGATGGGTAAAGAAAGAAACAGACTATATATATATATATATATATATATATATATATATACACACAGAGTCTTAAGCCTTAAGTCTTTTAGGGAAATTTTCAATGAAATATCCTTTTATTGGCATTTTGCCTGAAGAAGGGGACTTAGCTGCCTCCAAAGCTTGCATATTGTAATCTGCTCTGTTAGCCAATAAAAGGTATCATTTTGCTTGATGTCTCTTTGCATCCATAATGGCTGACACAGTACAACACCCTACTACTATAGAGAAATATCCACAAACTCTGATGAGAACGTGGTCGCCATTCCTTATTGGTGACCACACCCCTAACAAGCTGTGAGCCACATCTTAAGAACTGCCATGACTTGGCACCTCCATAAATGCAAAAAGGGTGTAATGTCCCAAAAGTCCTCTCAGGCTTCACTAGTCAGACCAGGGGCTTCATGCATAACGGTGTGTGTAGAATTCACAATATTCAAAAGCGGAAATGTGCTTATGCACAAAAAAATCCAGTTGCATAAATCTGTGCAAATGCCAACTTCCAACAACAACAACAACATTTATTTATATAGCACATTTTCATACAAAAAAAATGTAGCTCAAAGTGCTTTACAAAATGAAGAACAGAAAAATAGAAGACACAATAAAAAATAAACATAAGTCAACATTAATTAACATAGAATAAGTAATGTCCGATGGCCAGGGTGGACAGAAAAAACAAAAAAAAAACTCCAGAGACTGGAGAAAAAAACATAAAATCTGTAGGGATTCCAGACCAAGAGACCGCCCAGTCCCCTCCACATTCTTCCGCTCCAAAAATTACGGTCACCGTGAAAAGTAACGCACGTGCCTGCTGTCCCATAATTACGCCTCTTTGAATATGCAAATCAATATAAATAGCCCTTAAGCTCGGCCTTCTGTAAAAAGACAATGGCAAAAGCACGAGGGAAAATAGAAGAATTTCAGCAAATACCAAGTGGAGGCAAGGAAAAACGTACTATTTGTTGGTTTAAACAGTGGTATAAACAACAAAAGGAAGTTGATTGAGTGACATAGTATGTCAGAGAAACTCGAAAGCTCAAGTTCACAAAGTTGCACAGTGCCCGAAATAAAAAAGAAGCCCACCGTCTGAGTGTCATATGAAAGTTTATTAGGGTAGAGAGAAAAAAAAGGCACACAGTGGGGAAAAAAAGCATGAAATGTCAACTTTAATCTTGAAATTTCCACTTTAATCACATAGTTTTTTTTGTCATTAAATTAGACCATCATAAACTTTATCTTAAAATTGTTTAATTTACTAGTTTCACAAATCCCATCGCAACTAAAGTAGCACGTTAAATGCTTTGTTTTGTATTTGATCTTCTATGTGCTCTATGTGTGTGAATCTCTACATGCTTCCGGGCTTTCTCTTCCTCCGACAGGACACAGAATCCATTACATTCGGGATATTACAGCTCTCTGAATAATTAAAATACTGAGATGTATACATGATATCATTTTCATGATGATAGGACTTAAAGTATGTTATTAAACATGGGAACATGGTGGCGCAGTGATTGTTCATGTCTCATGCAAGATGCTTACTGCACCATGCGCGACCTTCGATGAAATACTTTAATTTAGCAGTACTGTCTCTTTCAAACGTACTAACCTCCAATTCCTGGCCTTACTTTTGTTTCTCCAAATACCCAATCGACACACAATCAGCTCTGTAATAGATGTTAAGTCATCTGTAAGCTTAGAACGGCAATTTTTCAAAACTTTAAAGGAACGTTGTAATATCTTCGTAGTACGTGTTTAATTATTCTATCCATCTATCCTTCCAGGGTCACGTCAGCACCAGCAAGAACACAGCACGAGGCAGGAACAATCCGTGTGGCACCGTGTCCTCATATGTTTAATTATTAACAATATAGATTATTTAAATGAAGTTAAAGTTTTATCTGTATAATATAATAAGCATATTTTGCTGCATTTCATCTTAAAATTATATTGTCATCATATGTAAATAAAGTATAAATATAAAGTGGCTCAGGTTGTGCAATATTATAGCTGTATCGCAAGTTTACAGAGAGGCAATTGTACTTAAAAGTACAAACAGTTCTACAAGGAGCACTAGATGGACTGACTGAGTGCATTTAGAGTTCTTGAGATGAAACTGTTTCTCAACTACGAGGAAAGGCTCTGAAGCGTTTGCCGTATGAGAGCAGTTCAATAGACAGCATGGCTGAGGCAGCGTGTGCTTGATGCTGTATACCGATAATTCTCTTTCCGATCAGCTGCTGTACAGCTGTGATTCACACTCAGATACAGTGATATAAATACTCCAAGTGGTGCAGTGAGAGTAATATGGAAAAAGATGATCCAATGTGGCAACCCCTAACGGGAGTAGCTGAAAGAAGAAGAAGGTGCAGTGACAGTAACAACGCTAAAGTAGTTATTATAATATAATAAAGTAGTATTTGGAATAGTTTGACCATTCTGTGGAATATTATATTGTTACAGGTTAATTACAATCAGGTGCATTAAATTTATGAACGATATGCAGTTAATTTCAGTGTATTTATAAAGCCGTGTCAGGGATCTAAGAATAGGTTAACCACACAGGAACAGTAGCACTGCTTTGACGCTGGGTGCTGCCAGTCTGCAAAACTGAGCAGAGAACTTGTGTACGACAAGGTATGAGGTACCGTGGAAAAGTGTGTGGCTTTACGCCAAGTGTAGGTTTTATACATCACGATTTGAACGCGGAAACATTCTTACGCAACATTTCTGTGCGCACGCACCAATTATGCATGAGGCCCCAGGACTCTAAAGACTTGGAACTTCATCCTTTTGCATAGATATCGGGAGTGCCACACACCTCTTTCTTGCGACCTCATGACCCCCCCCCATGCTCTCCCAATCCATCTACTGACTTCACAGGAAGAGTCACCAGAGACATGAATGTCACTGTCAAGGTAAGTAAACCTCTCAACAAGGTGAACACTCCGCAAACAGACACTGTTGATGGTTGTGCCCAAGAGGTCATTAAAGGCCTGGATGACCTCTAGCTTCACAAGCCTAAAAGGGATGTTTACCCTAAAAGAATTTAAATGTTTTAAACATCTCTAAAGCTGCACAAGAGGAGGGTAACAATAACCATGAACCTTGATTTGTACAGAGATGGGCCAACAAAAGAATCTTTCCACATAAAATCTTTTGTGAAATACCCAAAAGATACAGAAGGCATTAAGAAGTTGCCTAAAAGGCAATCCACAGTGAATAAAAATAATTATAATGAAAGAAGGCTTTCTGAGAAACATTATTTATATGGGATGAAAAAGAGAGGATACCATCTAAAATTACACCCTGGCTCTTTCCTGGGAAGAGATGTTTGTGATAGACTTGCTAATTAAAATGGAAGAACTGTTAAGCTTGGTTAGTGTAGACCCAATAAGGTGCACCTCAGTTTAATTGCTACTTAATTGGAGAAAACTGTGAGCCATCCATGACTTTGGTTTGAATCCAACCTGACAGGGAGAAAATTTTTTGTTAGTTGTGGTAATTACAACTCAAAGACACATGATATCCGATATGGTGTTATGGTGTTCCACAAGGCTCTATCCTGGGTCCGCTGTTATTCTCAATCTACATGCTTCCGTTAGGTCAGATTATCTCAGGGCACAACGTGAGCTACCACAGCTATGCTGATGACACACTGCTGTATTTATCAGTAGCACCTGATGACCCCGATTCTATTGACTCACTAACACAATGTCTGACTTGTATCTCAGAATGGATGAATAGTAACTTTCTCAAGTTAAATAAAGAGAAAACTGAAATCTTAGTGATT
>JANRMT010062831.1:37113324-37157583 GCA_026402145.1 Polypterus bichir lapradei | reverse complement strand
TAAAAGGCAGAATTCTACGTGACCATCATCATCAAGCCTTTCCGTGAGAACCCTAAATCCAAAGAGGACTGTTTCATTTATGTTAGGTAGAATGCCCAGAGGGGACTGGGCGGTCTCATGGTCTGGAATCCCTACAGATTTTATTTTTTTTTCTCCAGCCATCTGGAGTTTTTATTTTGTTTTTTCTGTCCCCCCTGGCCATTGGACCTTACTCTTATTCGATGTTAATTAATGCTGATTTATTTTGTTTTCATATTGTTTTTTTTATTTTTCTATTCTTTATTATGTAAAGCACTTTGAGCTACTGTTTGTATGAATATGTGCTATATAAATAAATGTTGTTGTTGTTTATGTCTTGGAGACATGCTGTAAAAAGTATTTCGAGGGAGAACAGAAATAGATTTAGTGGGCATAAAGCTGTGTTTTGTCAGCACAACTGTGAAATGTAATGCCATGGTGTCAAAAGATATTGCGTATTGGGAAGATGTACACGAGAAAAAAGCCCTTAGTTACTCCTTGAGTAACTATTGCATTCTCTGACCTAAAGCCCTTTGCTTGAACAAACTGCCCTGACAGTGAGGTAGGAAGAAAACCACTGATGGACAAAGCCACAGACTCCAAAACCAGATAGTCATTTTAAAAGTATCTGATGAGATATGGTGTCAAATACGGAACTGAGATCAAGAAGTACAAGAATTGATAAGAGTCCCAAGTCAAGCTGCCCGGAGAAGATTATTTGTGATTTTGACCAGGGCAGTTTCTGTGCTGTGTTTAGGACAAAAGCCAGACTGAAACTGTTCAAAAGGGTTATTTTTTGAAAAATGGGACTGAAGTTGGGAGGCAACTTTCTTTTTGAGAATTTTCATATAAATGGAGAATTTCAAATAGGCCAATAATTATTATGGATATCAGGGTCTAAGCCAGGTTTTGTTTCAGAATTGGAGCAATTGAAGCTGGTTTTATTGAGAGGGGGACCTTGTCAGTAGTAAGGGAAGAGTTAATCATAGTATTATAATGGGAGGAAATATGTGACAAACAGGACTTAACAAGGCTTGTAGGTATTGGAACTAGTCGGTGAGTGGAAGAATTAGATTTTCGTATAATCTCCGAAAATATAATTTTAAGCTGGTAAACTGAACGCTGAACATAAGGCGAATGGTAAGGCAATATGGGTGATAGTGGAAAGTATGTAATTTTCTATAGGGATAAAAGAAGCAAGTTGCTGATGGATTTTTTTTCCATTTTTGAGTTGAAGAAATACAAAAAAGTACAGCAGTGCTTAACAGTAAAGTTATGGTGAACAACATTTTCTGTTGGTGTAACTAGCCTATTCACTATGGACAAAAGAACTTATTAATAAAAAATAACAAATAAATAAAATCATGTTAATAATGGGAGGGATACTAATAAATGTATAGTTCTGGAAGTAAAGAAAGCATTTTTGCATTGTTTTTAAGGGAGCCAGTGTATCAACAGCAGAAGACAGAGTAGCATTGTAATGGTCTACTAGTTCTGATGGTGTGGTAGTAGAAGGAGAAGCAGGCTGTAATTGCAATAAACTAATAAGGAACCCAGACAGTATTTTCTTTATCTCTTTCCTATTACATGGTTGTTGTTTTTATACTTCAGTACTGAAAAGAATTAATCATAATTGATCCACAGATAAGTGTACTCAAATAGTGACACATGGTTTGGCATCCATATGTGCTACATCATGTAAAAAAGCATATAGACTTTTTTATATAAAAAAATAGAAATTTCAATCAATAAACAATGAATTCCTCTGTCCTTTCCACATCCTGGCATTACAATGAATTGCTCTGTCTTTTCAATATCCTGGCATCACTGGCCTTGGCAATGCTCATAGTCTGTAGCCTATACAGCCATTGCAGGCCTCAGGATGTCAAATATTTAAAAAAAGTTAAGTATAAATAACTGCAAGTAAACAGGTGATGAGCCTCAGGAACAGAGTGAGACTTAAAAACAAGAAGTATATCCAATATCTGCTGGTCAGTAAAGCACCAGGTTTTAAAAATGAAAAAAATACAAGATTTGCTTCAGCATGACAACGTTTTATGCTTCTCAGTGTGGTTCTTTAGTTGGTATGATAACATTTAATGTCATCTCAGGGCAAGAACACTGAGGAAATGAAAGGTGAATGAAGTCTAACTGTGGTGGGGTCTAGAACCGCATTTTGGTCTTATTAATAGAACCCATAGCCAAGAATAAAAAAGATGCAACTACATTAAGAAAATTTAAGAAATTCCAACTTTATATTCTTCAACGTTCCCATTAAAATATATGTTTTATGTTTACCTAAATAAATTTATATTGCTATGCTCAGCCTGTATGCAAAATAAGCAGATTACAGGTATACTCTCTTTACTATTTTGACAGAAGAGGAAAAGAATACAAAGCTTAAAATTTCTTTATTAGATACTGGATATCCTAAAACCTAACATTTGTTTAGTATATTGACAGGTTGAACACTTAAGATTCCATATTGATTTGTGTTGAGGCAGTAGCTTGCAGTGTCCTCTCCGGACCCAAAATGAAGCTATTTTGGAATTTTGCCTCTTAGCCCAACCTTCTGCAGTAAATGGACATCACCGTTTACTGCCGGGAGCCGCGCAAGTGACACTACACTGCGCGAGCAGCGAAACTGCCCCCCTCCAGCCACTGCTTGCAGCATCCCCAAGATGACGGAGTGGCATTTACTGAGGCACATGCTTCGCAGCTGCGGCCTCATTCGTAAGTCGTAGGTTGGATGTCCGTAACCTGGGGACTACCTGTCTACACATACTGTGCATGGTATTGATTGTAATCAGATTAAATGCATATTGATCTTGTAAGCTTTCCTGGATAAGGCTTTCAAACAAATATATAATTGTAAAAATACTTTTACTTGCATTAACATTGCTATAGTGTTACTGTATTATTTATTTATTTTATAATTATGACTAACTTATTATGGAACTTTCATTGAATCACCACTTCAAATATTTTATAATGGACCACAGAAGTATTAAATGTATAGCGAGCCATTACAGAGATGAAAATGATATTGGGAATCTTTAGTTAATAATGTTTCCAGTAAAGACATTCAATTATTATTCTTTTATGTACCAGCTAAGTATCAGGTCAATTTTATTTTAACTTTTCCAGCTGAGAATAATGTTGTTTTCTTTCATTTTTAATCAAGATTAGAAAAATAGTCTCCTTGAACATGATAATGAAAATGAAAGCCTTATTGAAAAAAAATTTTTGGTAAAACTTTAGTTCAGATATTGCCAAAATATACCTATTACTTTCATACTGTTTTTTAACAAGACCTTAACAAAAGCTTATTTTGGTCTTAATAATGCTTTCAAAGCATTAATAAAGTAGTTATTAATCTCTGCAGAAAGGTGTACTAAAACAACTTCCCTTTGCAATGGTCAGAAGTGGTTTAAGTGAGATATTTTTCTTGATGTTACCCTCTTTAGCATATGACCTGTAAATCCTTCATATTTACAAGTCACTTTACCAGCATATAAAAGGCTTTTGATATGTAACACTTTACTTATGCTTGGTAAATGTTACTAAGACCAAACAAAGACTTTAACATCTTACTACATAACAGTAAATCAGTAATATATGCATTTTCACCTTACCTGGACTAGTGTTACCTCATATCTTTCTGTTGTTCTCTAAATACATGAGAGCAGAACCTATAATTCATTCTTTTATGAATATCTGGCATCATCTAACTTTTCCTGTTGGCATTTGCAGCACTGCATAGGAACCTGTATTCCAGAAAGACTTGGAGAAATTAAGTAGAATCGTCTTAGGTTCTGAACAAAGATACCAAAGGAGGTCCCACAGCAGAACTACTTTTGCAGTAGTGAAAGCTTTCAGCATTTATCAAGCAATATTCTCTTTACGTGACTCACTCCTGTATCATCTGTAGATTAAGATGTTGGGAATTACAGTTGAACACACCTGATGCTTCACTGAACTTACAATGAACATTAAAATGCTGTAGGTCATGTGAAAGCAATCCATTTATATCCATAGTAAGGAGGGTAAACAAATAACTGCTGATGTTGTTGGAAAATTCTAAGCGTGAAAGGATTGAAGATATTGAGGGGAAACTTCAACATGATGTTTTTTCTATGGCTTTTCATTTACTATGTGTGTTCTTATCAGTTTTCTGATTTCCTCCTCTTTGTAACAAATGATTTGGCTCTAGTTGTAAACAGTTTCAAGCTCTTGAATATTCTACTCTCTTGTACATTGCTGCAGCCAGGCAGTCTCAGAAAATTAATGATTCACTCTTGTCCATTATTTAGGGATAAGAATTTTACATAAAAGAAAAAGAAAGATTCTAGGTATTTTTTTAGTTTAATAGAGTGTAAATGTTCTGTATAGATATCATGCATGCATGTCTGAGGATCACCTTCAGGGATTATCAGAGATATGTAAAACCTCTCTGGGATGAGAGGGGGTGCTGTTTCTGACAATGTCATCTCCTTCTTCTTCCTAAGCTCTGAGAAGACACCCAGTGAGGGCAAATGACTCTGCCCCTTCCTTTAAAGCAGAACAACCCTGTAAGAATATACTCTGAGTAGCCACTTAATTAGGTTCAACTACCTAACTAGGAGTAGGAACCTTCAAATCCTCTCAGAACAGGAGGTGTACATTAAAACCTGGATTAAAGAAGGGTCAAAAGGTGCAGCACAGGAATACCAGCCCACATCAGTGTTAGTTTTTTATCTTTTATAGAAGTAGGACAACCTCATATAGAAAAGTAATCTTTGATGTGACAATATGTGGCGACTACAACTTTAATACTGTACTATCCATGTGTCTTAGTCTTTATAAAATGGAAGAAGGGCAGTTCCAAATGTACTTTAGGATTCTAAATGACAAGGAAAATGAAGGACTTTTCTTTGGGTTAATCAAAGGAAGGACATCCTGGAGTCAATTTTACAAAGAAAGTCGAACGACCAAATCCAGAATGCAATTTAAACTCAAGAGTTTTTTAGCAAATAAATATCTTTTCCTAAACTCTGCCCCAAAGAATTTTTGAATTGCTTTAGTTTTATCTTTGATTCAAGGCTATAATAATATAATGATAGTTTTATGACATAATGTGTCACTTCAGCAAAGGCAATGTGACTAGCAACAAGCCCAATGCTCTGAACAATATGGTTGCACAAAAAAAAAAGAAATACATAATTAGAAATATTGATATTAATTCAAACAATCACACAAAAGGATTGCAGAATCTTTTAAAAGACCCTCACACAAGCATTGGCATGCTCTTTTTCTTTGTACTATTCAAATTCCTTTTAAGGCCCTGGTAATTACAAATCACACAAACCTAAAACTAGAACACTCCAATTTGCATAGCTGGGAGATGAAAATTTATCAAGTAAAATATAATAGTTTCATAGAAGAATATTTAAATTAAATATTATAAAAAGTCCAACCACATTCAAAGCAGCCAGTTGTATTAAAAGTTGCACATACTCTGAAAAGATTGCATTTTAAAATATAAAAAATGTTTTATCTATGTTTCACAATTTATATGAAAGAATTAAATGTCAAAGGTAAAATTAAAAAAAAACTCACAATACTTATGTCCACTAGTCTCATGTTTCTTGATTATTCCACAGAGTATTTCCTATCACCTCCAATTTAGGTGTCCCAATTTTCTCTTAAAAATAGCAAAATTTTCATTTAACCTATGCAGATAATGCATTGCACACGTTACTTCACACATGCTGGTGCTTTACAGCTCGTGTTTAAGCATTATGTTTTGTTGTGAAGTATCACAGTATTTTGTCTATAGTTAAAAATACACGTAATGGTCTTTTAAGTAGAATTGCACGTTACAAGATCAAATTGAAGTACTTTGGAATTATTGTAACTTTTACATTTTTTTGTCTTTTACTTAGCCCTGTGCTGTTTGTCCTCAGTCATTTTTAATAATGTCTAATCTAGGAGGAATTCTTTTAGTTCAATTTTTTTCTTTGATATCTGCAGTAATCACGTGCCCAAAAGACTAAAGACTGGTTTCTTTTGCTCCCCATTAAAGGAAGTTTAGCATGTTTCAGTGCCTTCAGGGATTGACAAGTATAGTACTGCACACTGTCTTTCTATCTGGCAATTAAAAAAAGACTTCCTGTGTTCCAGTAATAATAGACAGAGCCATCTCTGTATTAGGATTGAACTAAATTAATTCTGTATTGTTCTTCAAATAACTCGTTATTCAGTCCTTTTTTGCCATAGTACAGCAATTCATTAAAGGATTTCTGCGTGCCAATATAGGCAGTATAATCCAATAGTTTAATCATTAAGGAATTGTGCTTGATTTAACAAGTCTATGGTCTGTAGCTACTAGCTCACCATGTGCTCTTTACAACGTTGCTTAACATGTGCAACTGTCTAGTACTTCTGTAAAGTCATGTAGTAATGTACATGTCGTCGAACTGTGTTCACCATAAACGTTGGTGCATACTCTTGCAAATTTATTTCTTTTTCCTGGTAACAGGGTACTTAACATGTGTCCATCCTTCTCTTTGAGGTTTTTTCTCATTACTGGGTTATGTGGAGTTGGAGCCTATCTAGCAGAGTTGTGTCTCTGTAGTAACTGAACAACATTCAATGACAAAAGTGGTAAACAGCTGACTGTACTAAGAGAAATATCACACTACAGTGAGATAACAACTGCACAATCCTTAAAAGGAGCATTTTAGAGGTTGCTTTAAGAGTAGTCATTTTTCATGTTGCAAAATTGCCCTCAACAATATGCTTAACTCCAGGACAGCTAAAAGAATCTGTTGGGTGGCTGTGAAAGAAATGCAGTGTCAGGATGCTAATGTTGCAGAAGTCTTGAGTCATCATTACAAATAAATTCCAAAATGGACATCCTTTGTTACAGCTGACCAGTGGACTCGTGAACAGCACGTATATCTTTATAGAATGACTAACTAAAACTAACAGAGCAGTGTCTTATCATTCAGGTTAATTTACATAACACATTTAAATATATTGTAATTCACTCCAATCAGCACACAGATGATTGAACATTCTAGTAGCATTCTTTATGCCATCAGGTATTACGTAAGTCCCAAATTAGTTAAATATATTACAAGACTTAAGTAAATATGATTCATGAAAATATTTTGTATAAATGTTTCTAATGTTGTAGCTATGTCATCAGGAGGATCCACCCCTGTTGATTTAACTCATAAAACACAGTGTATATAGAAAAAAAATATGCAACTATTCCAAATATAAGTCAGTAATCTGAAAATAATATGCCAAAAAGTATTCACTAATAAATATACAAATACATAACAGAATTGCCAAAGTAACACTTATGAGTTAACAAAAAGATTAAAAAAAAAGAAGACATCTGAGCCAAATTAAACCACAACAGGTTTCAATTACTGCAATATCAAATATATAAAACCTATGAATGCTTACCACTACAAACGTACACTTGTACATTTACAGTGGATTTTTCCTGCTGTGTAGTACCTAAAGATCGTGTATTTATATCCATACACCTTTTTTTTCCAGACGCTTGCCATTCTCTCCCTTGCTGATGCTAATGAATACTTCTGTGACTCCTGTACATCTCTTGCCATTCAAAACTCCAAACCAATTTTAATCAGTTATCAGAGACACCCATATCAGTATGGCAACACATTAAAGTTTCCCTGCAGCTCTTCTTCATATGAACTCACACATGACTATCAGCTGTTACGAAATATTCCCAAATAGGAAGGCCAAAACTGCCAAAATACTTGCCCAATACAACACTTTAAATTTAGTTAATTCAAAACTCAAAAGAACCAATAATAACCAAGAATCAAAAACGTAAATAATTGAATTAAAGACTAAACTGGAAAATAACAGAAAAAACTACTTAAAAAATGAAGGAATTACAAAGAGAAAAATGCTAAATGAAGAAATACATTACTCCAATAATAATAATACTAATAAAAAACTGAGTAAGCCAAAAAGTTAAGATCCAAAATTCGAAACAAAACAAAAGTTGCAACAACACAAAAATATCAAACAGGTTAGAACAGGCCTCAAAATAAACAAAGAGGCTGGCCAGGATATCACTCAAAAACAAGTCTCACCTCACCAGCTTGGCCCAAAAACTCAACAGGTAAGCTTCAAGGCCTACATAGTTTCACATTGGGGCATAGACTTTAAAGTTTCAAAAGTTACAGAGAGGGTAAAATAGTAAAAAAAAAAAAAAACTCTGACCAAGCAAAAAATAAAAAAATTCCCTGAATATGTACAAATTTCTTAAAGAAAAAGATAGTAACAAAAGGAAAGGCAGAAAAAAGGAGAAAAATGAAAGCAAACAAACCCAAGAATCAAAAACCAGAAACAGTAACATCAGTTACCCACTCACTAAAAAGCGGTAGGCTAGGATACTTCCAGTTGAGCCAGGTAAGTCTACGTGCCATTAGTAAAGTAAAGGCAATTCATTTGTTTGTCCTTCTCCACTTTAAGACAATCTGGAAGTACACCAAACACAGCTGTTAGTGGATTAGGAGGGATTGTGACTTCAAGGTTGTCTGATAGCCATTTAAATTTTTTTGTCTGGAATGATGTTAATTTGGTGCATGTCTAAAACATGTGGCCCAGTGAGACTGGCGCTCGATTGCATCATTCACAGGTTGGATCTTGCCCTGGAAACATTTTAGACAATTTTAAACAAGACAGATGTGCTCGATAAAAGGTTTTGAGTTAAATAATTGAATGCTTTGCACATATGGAGCTAGAGCTGAATTTTGTGCATGGCTGCCCTCTGAAATGTTCAGTAAGAGATCCTTTTCCCCCTGTACTCTGGGATCTTTAAAATGAAGGGACTTAAAAATGGTTTTATATATTATTGAAATGCTGTCCGAGTTTTCAAGACTGTTCAATATTTCTTCTGGAATAGAAATAGAAGGGAGGTGTGGAAAATTGGGCAGATTTTGTTTAGCTAAGTTTCTAATTTAGAGAAAGTGGAAAAATTGTGTTGATGGGAAGCTAAATTTGGAGTGCAATTCTTCACTGTTAAAAGTACTTAAAAAAATAAGGCAACAAATTACAAGCAATAATTACCTAAAATAAATGAGTATGATTAAATACAAGTAGTACCAAAACTATTTTTATTTTACTCAGATTTTCATTTGAATTGCTCAAAAAAATGAGTAATAATGCAAAGCTGGACAATAGTGACTGTACAACAAATAAATGCTAAAATTCCATATATCTTTATTTGAACATACCCTGATAGTCAAAACAAAGGTTATATTTTCAATGGTAAATATTGGAAAATTAAATCAAATGTCTGAGGATAATTTTTACTAAATTACTGGCATTCAAATGCCAATGCAAATTTTCTTTTTTTTTTAACTTACACAAAAAGTACATCTCAACCAAGTAATGTCCCAGGAATGAGAGGTAAACGGGAAGGAAACGTAGAGAGTGAAATGAGTGAAATCTTGTGGCAGATACCGCTCTTGAAGCACTTCCTGCATTTACGCCAGTATATCCGGTTAAAAGAATGTCCGCCTTTTCCACTACTTTTTCAGTATGCGATAGCAAAAATCCTGAAATAAAATAGGACATAGGAAAAGTTTTTTTTTGCATCACTAAATAAATCATCGTGTTGAAAATTAACCAGAAAATACATTACCTATGCAGAACTCTAATTACATAAGAGGTCAAATAATACTGTGAAAGTTAGGTAAACGTCTTTTTATGTTATTTACAAGTCGTAGTTTAGGACAAATGCCATATTGTTCTAAAACTTATCTCAAAAGTGTCATTTTCTTTTTCTGTGTAAAATAGTAGTTTTAAATGATAAAAAATATATATGACCATACGTAACTATCTGAGAAACGTGCTTGCTTTTTAAAGCAAACTGAGGTAGGTTGTTAAAAAGACGCTACTTTGCTCGCCATGTTTCCCATATGAAGGGAAAGGTTTCATGAAAACAACTGCTTATGTCTCTTAACTAACGAAATGAAATACTAGTTATTAATTTCGGAAATTAATATGTTTTATACTTACACATTCGTAGTAAAATAGCTCTTATGGATAAAAGTTACAACTGAATGAGTTGTAAAGACTAAGAAATCGATGTGAGAGGAAGTGCAGTGCCATTAAATTTAACTTAAATGGTTTCAGTTCACAGTATAGTTTCTTTTAACTTAGAATAAGTTATAAAAATGTTTATATTTTAAGAAAAATAATAAGTTAACATTATTCTTAATTTTATATTGAATTAGAATTGAATAAAAAAGGTAAAACCTATTTTTATTAAAGTAATGATAATTTTGCGTATAGTTAGCTATTTTGTGTTATTGTTTTTCACACATGCAAGATTTATTTTTTACAGTGTTTGTAGGAAGCAAAGACATTATTTATATATAACTCTGTAAACAATTAATCCCATACGTTTTCCAAACATTAAAAACTGTGTAAGTCTGAGTTGGCGGAAAAAGGTGGTTCTCATGCACAGGTGACACAGATAAAATATTCTCTAACTTGAGGTGCTTCCTACATTGGCTCCATATGCTGAGTGAATGAAGGAGAATTGGGTTGTTAGTATATTGATTATACCTTGTATTTAACACTAGAATCCCTGGCACGTTTGCAAGACAAAGACGCTGATGACGAGGTGCGAAGGAATTTAAGGTGGCCCGGGATTATGACTTTTTTCGTAGGCTACAGGAATTCTAGTGTTAAAGGTGTAAAAAGCAAGGAATATAAAGAAGTACTGCAGGATTTAATTTCTATTGTAGACCAAGCTAGTGTGTGTTCATCTGTTTTTGTCAATGTCCAGGTTTTTATAGCTTGTCTATTTGCCACCCAGTAATAAAATGGAAAATTAGGTAGAGCCATGCCACCTTCTGATTAAGGTCATTGTAGGATTGCCCTTTAGATGCATGAATATTTTGAATTCCACATAAATTATGTTTGAATCTAATGTCTTAAAAAATATTTGTTAGTGTATATGGGTATTGTTTGAAATAGAAACTTAACTTTAAGGATATTCATCTTGATACTGCTAATTCTCCCTGCTAAAGTAAGATGGAGGGTAAACCATCTGTTCAAGTCTCGTTTTAAGTTTTTCCAAGCAGACAGCAAAATTTTGTTGAAAAAGAGCTTCATATTTACTTATGATGTTTACCCCTACTATAGGTATTTAAACTGATCTGCAATGATAAAAGGGAAGATGTCCAATTTAATGTTGTTTGCTAGAGAATTCACTTGAAAAAAGCACACTTTTGTTTAAACTAATTTTGAGTCCAGATATCTTTTCAAATTCTGCTTTCGCCTCCTGAATAATACTTTCCAATGAGTCACGTAAATGCTGCATTTCTTGAACTAGGTCTTTTACAAGTGAAGTTTCAACATCGAGTGTTATTCCTTTACTTTGTATGACAACGTTCTTGTTGTCAATACTTGCTAATACAGTGATCCCTTGCTATATCGCACTTCGACTTTCACGGCTTCACTCCATTGCGGATTTTAAATGTAAGCATATCTAAATATATATGATGGACTTTTCGCTGGTTCGCGGATTTCTGCGGACAATGGGTCTTTTAATTTATAGTACATGTATCCTCGGTTGGTTTCCCCAGTTAATTTCATACAAGGGACGCTATTGGCAGATGGCTGAGAAGCTACCCAATCCTCAATGATATACGATTTGCTTCCCACGCGATGCTTCGTATACTTGAAAGCCCGAACAGCACGTATTGATTTTTGATTGTTTGCTTTTCTCTGTCTCTCTCACTCTCTCTGACATTCTCTGCTTCTGCTGGAGGGGGTGTGAGCAGCTGCTTTGTCCGGCGGTGCTTCACATACTTAAAAGCCTGAACAGCCATATTGATTTCTGATTGTTTGCTTTTCTCGCTCTCTCTCTCTCTCTGACATTCTCTGCTCCTGACGGAGGGGTTGTGAGCAGCTGCTTTGTCCAGCGGTGCTTCGCATACTTAAAAGGACGAACAGCCCTATTGATTTTTGATTGTTTGGTTTTCTTGCTCTCTCTCTCTCTCTCTGACATTCTCTGCTCCTGACGCGCACTCCTTTGAAGAAGCAGATATGTTTGCATTCTTTTAATTGTGAGACGGAACTGTCATCTCTGTCTTGTCATGGAGCACAGTTTAAACTTTTGACTAAAGGGTGTTATTTCATGTGTAGAGGGCTCTAATAATGTTAAAAATCGTATTTAGAAGGTCGTAAACAGGTTTTCTATGCTCTAACTACGAAAATATTCGATTTATAAATAAAGAATCCTACTTCACGGAAATTCATTTATTGCGGTAGAGTCTGGAACGGATTAACCGTGATAAACAAGGGTTTACTGTATTTTGTGCCAAAACACTGTCATCAGCAGACCAACACTCTGTATATATGAGAATAAAGAAGGGTAAGTCGTCTTTTTAAAAATACATGTAGGGTTTGAATTTTTCATGGAAATGAATTACTTACAAAGTTTTTAAATTACACACATAACTATATAAAAGTATTTAATAGGTACTTACTTCCCAGCATGTAGCGGGTAGCGAAATCAGCTGAATCTGAATTTCTTGATAACAGGCTAACAAATCCTCAATGGATCTGTGCAGCTAAACACATTCTATTATTTTTTATAAATTATCATTTATCTGCAGTAGTTGACTACTCATACAAATTAAATAATATTACTTGTTTCTTGTTTCGCCTTTAAAAGAATTAGAACAGGCTTCTTATAAAGTAATTGTGAATATAAATAGAATTGTTTGCATTTTTAGTTTTAAATGTAGGTATACAATTTGGTTGAAGATTCGTACGGTTCTATGACGCTTAGTTTTTCATGTACTCCAGCATGATATACTTTTCTAATGTAGGGTTTCCTGTAGGAAATATTTTCTGACTAAAATAATGGCGGTTGTCGCAGGCCTCAATTTTCTTGCAAAAAGCCGGAAATTACATCTTTTTGAAAATGGCGGCAATTTTGAAAAAAGTCAAAATTTTAACTTTAACTCTTTATATCTGCAGAAATAAGTGACATAAATGTTTAATTTTTTTTGTACTATTTCTTATTTAATTGCGTGTAAAACCATGTATAATTTGTTTGTTTGTTTATAATGTTTATAAATAAAGAATACATAAAAATATATGACACCAAATCCATTAATATCAAAATTTTTGACATTTTTAAAATGTCAAAGCGAGAAAGTTGTAGAAAAATGTATGTAGAAATTTTTTTAACTGAAACTTTTTTTGATATTGTTTTTAGTTTTCAAAATATTTTATGCTGAAGTTGACACTCAACGCTGTAGGATCAATTCTTACTTTCTGTTCATACTTTTTGTTTGTGCATAATATTTACTCATCCCGTGCTGGGCCCCAGAAGTCCTGGGCCCCCTGGCTAGAGCCCTGTCAAGCCCCCCCTTGTGGGGGCCATGGTTATAATATATTATAGTAGTCTCTAAATTTGTGCGTTATATTTTCATGGTCAATGATTTAATCTCCATCTGTGTTGGTGATTACTGATTTTACATTGTGAACATCCTGCTTGTGGATTTGTTGAGCTAAGATCTTATTAGCCTTCTCTCCATGTTCATAGTAATAATATTGTGATTTAAAATTGAGTTGTTCCGTTTCTTTTGTTGTCAGGAGGTTGAGTTCTGATTGCCTGTCTTTTCCTAAAAAGTGCCTCATTTAGAAACCTGATGTGTTTTTGAGGCATTCTTGGTTTCCGATTTATTTTTGTGGGAGAGATATAAGATAATCTGACCTCTTAAAAATGCCTTCAGAGTTTCCCAGAGTATTCCTGCAGAAATCTTTGAGGATGCATTTGTCTCTAAAAAGAATCAATTTGCTTGGATATAAATTCTGTATAGTTCTCATCAGCTAATAACGGGGTTAAGAGGCTGGCTGCGAGATGAATATGTGGGGCATAGTCGGAGATAACAATAGCATAGTACTTGCAATATTTGATCATGCTCAAGAAATTGTTATTTATAAAGAAATAATCAATTTTTAAGTATCAATGTTGTAATGGTGAGAAGAAGGATTATACTCTTAAGTATAGATTTAGAAATCTTGGGTCTGATAAGTTATGCTCAATTAAAAACAGTGTGATTATTTTTGCAGTACTAAATGTTATTGCCCCCTGTAACTGAAGACCTATCCAGGTCTGGATTTAAAACACAATTAAATTCTCATTACTATTATCAAGTTAAGAGATGCTGGATATTTTGTGGCATCTTAAAACATCAATATGATATAAGGACATATGACTACCCAAGGCTCTGCCCTAAAGACATGACATGATTCTGTTCTACATAACCATCTAAACCAACTGTAAATGACTTTGCTTCACTGAACTTTTCACTATACACAACACAGACCCTGTCTATACTTAACCTTTAAGTAATTCAATTTGAACAGCTGGAAATTTATTCTGGTTATATATTTTGTGAGGCATTTTTATTCTCATTTGTCATAGGTCATGCTGTAAACGTGGTTTCCATCAATGCAGTTTCCTATGTGAGAAATACAGTATACACACCTTAGACCTTAGAATTAAAAGGGTTCTGTCTGTTACTCTTGGTTTTAGAATGTTGAGCTTTAAAAGATTTGACCCTGCATTAATTAGACCTTTTTCTTTAATTTAGTTCCCCTATTTTTTAAACTGTACAATACAAAAGCATTTTTTTTTTTTTTTTTTTATTAATTTTATTACAATCCATACAAAGCAATCAAGTTTTTACAAAGAGAAAAATTAAGAACAGATCGATCCCCACCCCTGAGAGAGAGAGAGCAAGCCAAACGGCGTTAAATTTAAGGCTTGGAGACATACCTAAGTTAATAAATTCTCTGTGCCTTTTGAACTTATTTTAAAATATTACTGATTAGATCCTGCCATGTTTTGAAAAAAGTCTGTACGGATCCTCTGACTGAGTATTTGATTTTTTCCAACTTCAAATAATATAACACATCGGTTTCCCACTGACTTAAAAGAGGAGAGTTTGGGTTCTTCCAGTTTATGAGAATAAGTCTACGTGCCAAAAGTGTAGTGAATGCAATCCCAATTTGTTTGTCTTCCTCCGCTTTAAACCCATCTGGAAGAACCCCAAACACAGCTGTTAATGGGTTTGGAGGGATTGTAAGTCCAAGGCTATCTGAAAGGTAATTAAAAATGTTTGTCCAGAATAATGTTAATTTGGTGCAGGACCAGAACATGTGACCTAGTGAGGCTGGGACTTGGTTACAACGTTCACAGGTTGGATCATGCCCTGGGAACATTTTGGAGAGTTTTAGTCGAGACAGATGTGCTCGATATATAATTTTGAGTTGTATAATTGTATGCTTTGCGCATATGGAGCTCGAGTGAATTCTCTGCATTGCTACTTTCCACTCCTTTTCTGATATATTAATTGAAAGATCTTTTTCCCAGTGTCCTCTTGGATCTTTAAAAGGGAAGGATTGTAAAATGATTTTATATATTGTAGAGATGGAGTCTAAATCCTTGAGATTGAGCAATATTTTTTCCAGCATGGATGAGGGTGCAAGATGAGGAAAATCTGGAAGGTTTTGTTTAACAAAGTGTCTGATTTGAAGATAGTGAAAGAAATGTGTAGCTGGAATGTTACATTTGGAATGTAATTGCTCATAGGATGCAAAGACGTTGTCTATATAAAGATCTCTAAGCAAGTTAATTCCAAATTTTTTCCATATATTAAAAACTGCATATGTTTGTGAGGGTTGAAAGAGGTGGTTCTCTTGCAGGGGTGCCACAGATAGAAGCTTCTCCGTCTTAAAATGCTTTCTACATTGGTTCCAGATTCTAAGTGAGTGGAGCACAATTGGGTTATGAGTGTATTGCCGATAACGTGTGTTTATTGGAGCACAGAGCAAGGAATACAAAGAAGTACTGCAGGAATTTAATTCTATTGCGGACCAAGCCTGTGTATGTTCTTCTATTTGTGTCCAGGTTCTTATCGCCTGTATATTTGCTGCCCAGTAATAAAACTGGAAGTTAGGTAGAGCCATGTCGCCTTCTGCCTTTTGTCTTTGTAGGGTCGCTCTTTTGATGCGTGGATGTTTTGAATTCCAAATAAATGAGGTTATTGTCGAATCTAATTGCCTAAAAAATGATTTATTAATGTATATTGGGATGTTTTGAAATAAAAAAAGGAGCTTAGGAAGAATATTCATCTTAACAGTGTTGATTCTTCCAGCTAGTGTGAGATGAAGGGTTGACCATCTATGCAAGTCTTGTTTAATTTTTTCCATGCAAACGGCGAAATTTTGTTGATATAGAGCTTTATGTTTACTTGTGATGTTTACCCCTAGGTATTTAAACTGTTCTGCAATGATAAAAGGTAGGGTATCTAATCTAATATTATATGCTTGAGAGTTCACTGGAAAGAGTACACTTTTATTCAGATTAATTCTGAGACCAGAGATCTTTTGAAATTCTGTGAGTGCTGCTAAAACTGCAGGTACAGAATTTTCTGGGTCTGATATAAACAGTACCATGTCATCTGCATATAATGAGATTTTCTGTTCCAGTCCTTCTCTGCTAATCCCCTTTAACTGATCAGTATTTCGACAATGTATTGCCAGTGGTTCAATGGCAATCGCAAACAGCAGCGGTGACAAGGGGCATCCTTGTCTAGTGCCACGTTCTAGTTTAAAGTAGTCTGAGCAAATGTTGTTGATGCAAACTGAAGCTTCTGGGTTAGTATACAGTAATTTAATCCATGCACAGATGTTTGGGCCAAACCCAAACTTCTCCAATATAGTAAAAAGGTATTTCCATTCAATCATGTCGAATGCTTTTTCTGCATCTAATGATAATAATATTTCTGGGGTGTTTGATTTAGTTGGTGAGTATATTACATTAAACAGGCGTCGAAGATTGGAAAATAAGTGCCGGCCCCTAATAAATCCAGTTTGGTCTTGTGATATTACCGAGGGGAGCACTTTCTCCACCCTTCTGGCTAAAATTTTAGAGAGTATTTTAACGTTGTTATTCAGAAGTGAAATTGGTCTGTATGATGCACATTGTAATAAGTCCTTATTTTGTTTTGGAAAGACAGTGATTAGTGCTTGGCGAAAGGTTTGTGGAAGAGATTGGTTATCTCTGGCTTCTGTAAATGTTGCTAATAAGAGGGGGGCTAGCTGAGCGGAGAATTTCTTGTAAAATTCTGCAGGGTAACCATCAGGGCCTGCTGCTTTCCCGCCTTGGAGTGATTTTATAGCATCTAGTAATTCTGGTAGCATCAGAGGTTTATCAAGTTCCTCCGCACTAAAAGCGTCTATTTGTGGTATCTGTAATGTATCCAGAAATGCATTAGATTGTGTATTGTCTTCCTTAAACTCAGTAGTATATAGGGATTTATAGTAGTCTCTGAAAGTGTGCATTATATTTTGGTGTTCGACGATTTTATCTCCGTTCGTACTAGTGATTACCGAGATTGCGTTGCGCACTTCTTGCTTGTGAATTTGTTGAGCTAAAAGCTTATTAGCTTTCTCCCCATGTTCATAGTAATGATGTCTGGATTTGTAAATTAGTTGTTCAGTTTCTTTAGTTGTCAAGAGGTTTAATTCCGAATGTAGAGCCTGCCTTCTCCTATGTAGAGTCTCGCTTGGTAGTCTGGCATGTTCTTCATCTATTTTAGTAATTTCGCTTTTTATATCTGCTACTTTCTTGGCCTCGGATTTATTTCTGTGGGAAAGATATGAGATAATCTGTCCTCTTAAGAAGGCCTTAAGAGTTTCCCAGTGTATCCCTGCAGAGATCTCGGGGGATGTATTTGTCTCTAGAAAGAATTTGATTTGTTTGGATATAAATTCAGTACAATTCTCATCAGCTAATAGAAGCGGGTTGAGGCGCCATCTGCGGGGTGAGTGCATGGGGCTTAGTAATTTTAGCTCCAAGATCATAGGTGCATGGTCAGAAATAACAATAGCATCGTATTTGCAAGATTTAATCTTAGGCAAGAAGTTATTGTCTATAAAGAAGTAATCGATCCTTGAGTAACAATGATGTACTGGTGAGTAGAAAGAATATGTTCTTGAATTTGGGTTTAAAAACCTCCAGGGATCTGATAAGTTGTGATCAGTTATAAACTTTGTAATTATTTTTGCAGTGTTAGATGCCGTTCCCCCTGTGGAGGAGGTCCTATCTAAAAGTGGATTCATAACACAATTAAAATCCCCAGCCATTATAACTTTATGAGTGTTCAGATTGGGAATGGATGCCAACAAATTTTGTATAAATTCCTTATCATCAACATTAGGTGCATAAACATTTATCAAGATCATTTTACAGTTAGATAAGTCTCCCATAACCATTACATATCTCCCTTCAGGATCCAATACTACATCTGATGCTACAAATGGAACAGTTCTATGTATGAGAATTCCCACACCTCTAGTTTTCTTCGTAAAGCTAGAATGGAACATTTGGCCAGTCCAGTCTTTTTGCAGCCGGAACTGATCCTTGCTTATTAAGTGAGTTTCCTGTAAAAATACTATTTTAGCATTTAGACCTGTTAGGTGAGAGAGTACTTTCTTTCTCTTTAATTCGTGATTCAGGCCTTTAACATTCCAGCTTACCAAGTTAACTGTCCCATCATGGAGACACTGATTCTGAGTTTTTGATGTCATTTTATAGTCTTATTATAATTATAAAGACTGAGAGGATAGATTAGGTATAGATCAGGCCTGCTCTCTTTCTCTCCCCCCCTTAACCCCCCACCCTCCCTTTTTGCCTCCCCAAGTGAGGCTAAAACCCACTTCACACAGTCCCAATCCTCTGACATACCCAGAGACAGAGTACGTCCAAAGCAAAACAAGCTCCAATGCAGCGGCGCTTAAGGGTTAAAAGATAGAGATATCTCTAAAAAGAAAAGAAAAGAAAAAAAAAGGAGTTTTACACTTAAAATATATATATAGTCTTCAGTAATTTTAGTGCATTAAGATGATACACCCAGATAATAACCCCAGGGGATGGTATTAAAAAATGTGTCCAGAAGAAGCATAACCAGTCTTAATGCAGTAATAGCAATAACAGTAAACCTAGGGTATGATATTGAACAGTCTCGTTTAGGCTAGAGATGAGATAATTAGAAAAGAAAAAGAGAAAAATAAATAAATAGATAAATAAATAATTAAGCATAATAAAACATAAACAGATAGCGCCCTAGTAATACTAAGTAATAATGAGAATATATGCTGATAAAAACCCGTATTTTAAAACGAATAGATCAGACAAAAGATTATTAATCTTTGCTTCATCGTTTTAACCGCCATGACTCACTATTATGTATCAGAATAGTCCCGGGATCAGCTTTCTTAATTCTTTTTCTGCTTCTTCCTTGCTAGCGAAGACATTGAATTGACCCTGCCATTCCACTTTCAGTTTTGCCGGATACAGGAGGCTGTATTTCACACTGGCTTGCCGTAGCCGCTGTTTAATATTATAGAAGGATGCGCGTTTAGTAGCTGTTGCTGGAGAGAAGTAAGGGAAGATAGGAATGCGGTTATTTTCAAATATAATATCTTCCTTGTTTCTGAGGAGTGCCATCACCTCTAGCTTAAATGATAATCGTTCAAAACGAACTATAAAAGATCTTGGTCGGGGTCTGACGGTGTTTGGTCCGCGTACGCGGTAAGCCGCTGCTATCTCAGATTCTGCTTTAAAGTCGTCCCCGATTATTTTAGAAAAAAGTTCAGCTGCAAATTTCACAGGGTTTGAACTTTCTCGATTCTCCGGCAGACCTTCAATTCTGACATTATACCGTCTACTGCCATCTTCTAAAGCAGCCAGTCTGTCTCCAAGTTTTTCTCCGAGTTTTTTGCATTCGGAACTAACATTTATTGCTCTTTCTTCGGCACTGGCAGCTGAATGTTCGACCATTTCAATCCGATTCGTGAATGTCTCCTTGAGATGCTCCAATTGATCAGTAAGCGTGCTCAATTTAACCGAGTTTTCCTGAATGCGCTCTTCAATTTTTCCCAGCACCTGTCGAAGCTCAAGTTGCACCTCTTGACGCAGCCTTTCATTTGCCTGTTGGAATTCCTGTTGGAATTCCTGTCGCAGCTTTTCAGTTGCCTGTTGGATTTCCTGTTTCAGGCTCTCATGTGCCTTTGCCCTTGCTATCTCATTAGCCTTCTCGCTTTTCTTTATGTCTTGCGCGAGCTCAACGAGCAACACCTTCAATTCAGATAGTTCAATTGTGCTTTCTTGTACCGTAGATGAAGCAGCAGACTTTGCTGTAGCCGGCGTCCCCGCTGCTACAGGCTCGCGTAATTGCGCAATTGAAGCCGCGGACTTCGAGGCCCTTTCCAGTTTCATGTGATCTTTTCCAATCGGCGAGCTATCCAGCTCTGCACTCACGATCGCACCTTCGCTCCCCTTTTCGCTCTCAGCCGGCGACGATGTAGCGGACCGTGGTCCCGAGGAGTCTGTGCTTTCGCCCATCTGATCCAGGTCTGTCTCTGAAAGGCCGTATCTGGAACCGGGGCTTGCTGATCGCAGCTTGGGTGTAGCTTTAGTTTTCGATTCTTTCGAACCCCCCTTCTTGTTGGCCATGTTTATATGTGCTTACATATACTGTAGCAGTCCCTCTCGGGTTGAATAAATACAGGATATCTCAAGATAATAAGCAAATAATATGAAAAATAACACCACTGCTAGCGGAGCTCCACTTCAGACGTCCATCTCTCGCATCGGACGAGACCAACTCATACAAAAGCATTTTTACCCAAGTTTAAATCTTATGGTATTACCAGCAGGTCCAACAAGGCCCATGCTATTTGTAGACTGTGTTGTTACAAGTGGAGGCTCTGGTAAAATCTGTTAATTCAATTGTCTTCAACTGTATGTCAGTTGATTGAGTCAGCACTATATAAAAGGATATGGCACTACCAAAGGGACTATGAAAAGCTGACTTTATTGATAATTATTCAGGATAAATTATGCTACCTTGTCAAACATAATATGTACAATTAACAATAATAATGTTGAATTCAAGAAATTCACAAAAAAACTATGTAATAAACTTACTGATCAGGGAATAAACTACAAGTTGAAGCATTTAAACTATGGCATATCCACTCATATTACATAGTATATATTCATAAATTAAAAAAAATGTAATGTGAATGATTATGTTTGCTTGTAATGCACAAAAAGGAGTAAAATTATACAATGCAGTTATGATGTTTTTGAAGAAAAAAGTATGTAAGTGACATCAACTAAAAAAATAAAAACAAATACACTAACAATTTCAAATGTACAGTTCTTAATCAAGGATCTTGGGCAATATCAGAAAAATGTGTCTTTTGTTATTTTCATCAATAATTAAATCAAATATACAATAGAATTATGCAGGGTTTGTAAGCTTTTATAACATCAGAAATAACATAATCGTAAAAGGCAAAAGACAAATAACAAAATAAGCTTGTTTTTAGGAGTTGGAGTGAAAATGGAATCCCAAGTTCAAGTGTTTCACAGATGCTGTCCTTGTGCTTCCATCTTGTTGCAACACAAGTATATCAAATTCTTCTCTCTTTCTATTAAAACACTCACACAAATCAATACTCAAGCCTAAAAGTAAAATTTCTAATCATATTGGACAAAATGACCTGCATATTAGTCATTTGAAAGCACAACTCTTGGCCTTGTAATTTTTAGAATAGATGTCTCCTACTTATATCATAATCTGAAATTGACTTTTATCAGTACTTAAAGTGTTGTAATAATGCCTACTTAAAAATTAATTCTAAACATATAGTATATACTTACATTTACAAATATTTTGTTTATATCCTTATCTACATTCCCTACAATTAAAGGGTATTCTAACAGAATAATGGTACTAAAAAGAAAAAAAGAAAGATCTTGGTTGTTTCACATGATATGCCATTCTGTGTATACTGTGCTATCCATAAACATGTCCTCTGCCTCTGCTAGAGAAATCCTCTCAACTCTTTCCAGGGCTTTAATAAGAGCCTGTCACAAACATAGACAAAGAGTGGACATTGTTCATGCAGACAATTTATATACTCATTAAAAATTAGTCTCTGGCATTAGCATATCACAGATGATACAGACTCTGCCCATTCTTTCAAAAGTGCCTACAGCTCTTGAAAGCACTCCATCCACATAGCTGTAGAGGACATCTATTACTTCTTTATCCTCTATATAGGATATCACCCACTGACTTTTAGGATCTTCAGAATTGTCATACCAAATTGATGAAACATTTCTATATACAACAACTGTTAGACAAAAAATACAACAGTTTGGTACTTTAAAGTCACCATAGCTCTGTGCTACTTGCTGGATTCAAATAACAAAATGTATTAGTTGTTACAAGCAAGTGATCATCTGCCCCGTGGCCCTTCGTTATGAAGTCTAACAGTTTTTTATGTTGAGCCAAATATAAAGTTACGTAAAACCTAAAATTAATACATCAAACATGTATAGTCCACTGTCTGCTGAACCAGTAGGTTGCTTTCTAATAACAGAAAAATGTTTAAAAAGGATATACAGGTAAAATTCCGTTACGATTTCCATATGACACGAGTCTATAGAAATCTCTTTACTATGAAGTACATTCAGCAGATACTTTCATTACAACGAAGTGCACAAAAGACCTTGAAATGCCTGAATGAATCATCCACAGAGCAGTTAGTTCTGTGGCTGCAGCTCAGTTGTGCACAATGATCCCCAAACAGAAACATCGTAATTTTTTTCCTTTCTTCGAACTTTCCTCGTACTTTTCGTTTTTTGCCTTTTTTGTTTCCTTCAGTTTTCAGTGATACCTTTTGCTTAATGCTCGTCAACATTTGAAAAACATCCATTGGAATTGAACTCATTGTCACCCTCCTATAGAAACGGCAGACACAAAAAAACAGTTCATATTAGAAAAAAAAACTTTCATTTATTGCAGCTCTCAATTGCTGCAAAAAGAAAAAGACGTTGCCAGTGAATTCGGAATTTCACAATCGATACTGTCAACTTTCTTAAAGAACTGAGCTAAAAAAGAAGAAAAAATATATAAAATTATTTTACAGTCCCTCCCTTTCAAAGATTCAAGGACACTGGGAAAAAGATCTCTCAATTAATACAGTATATCAGAAAAGGAGTCGGGGCGGCACAGTGGCAGCGCTGCTGCCTCGCAGTTAGGAGACCCAGGTTCACTTCCCGGGTCCTCCCTGCGTAGAGTTTGCATGTTCTCCGACGTGTCTGCGTGGGTTTCTCCCGGGGCGCTTCGGTTTCCTCCCACAGTCCAAAGACATGCAGGTTAAGTGGATTGGTGATTCTAAATTGGCCCTAGTGTGTGCTGGGTGTGTTTGTGTGTGTCCTGCGGTGGGTTGGCACCCTGCCCGGGATTGGTTCCTGCCTTGTGCCCTGTTTTGGCTGGGATTGGCTCCAGCAGACCCCCGTGACCCTGTGTTCGGATTCAGTGGGTTGGAAAATGGATGGATGAAAAGGAATGGAAAATAGCAATGCAGAGAATTCACTTGAGCTCCATATGCGCAAAGCATACAATTATTCAACTCAAAATTATATATCGAGCACATCTGTCTCGCCTAAAACTCTCCAAAATGTTTCCAGGGCAAGATCCAACCTGTGAACACTGCAATCAAGTCCCAGCCTCACTGGGTCACATGTTTTGGGCCTGCACCAAATTAACACCATTCTGGACAAAAATTTTTAAGTGCCTTTCAGATAGCCTTGCTCTCACAATCCCTCCTAACCCATTAACAGCTGTGTTTGGTGTTCTTCCAGATGGGTTTAAAGTGGAGAAGGACAAACAAACTGTGATTGCATTCACTACACTTTTGGCATGCAGACTTATTTTGTTAAACTGGAAGAATCCTAACTCTCCTCTTTTAAGTCAGTGGGAAACCAATGTTTTATACTATTTGAAATTGGAAAAAATCAAATACTCAGTTAGAGGATCTGTACAGATTTTTTTTTTCAAACATGGCAGGATCTAATCAGCAATATCTTAGAATAAGCTCTTAAAGCACAGAGGAAGCAATTATTTCTGTATTTCTTTTTCTTCTCCATTCATCTCTATTGGCTTATCAAACTCATCAATTTAAGTATGTTTACAAGCCTTAAGTTTTTCTCTGTTGGCCATGCTCTCTCTCTCACGGGTGGGGGTCGACTTGTTCTCAATCCTACTTTATGTAAAAATTGATTGATTTGTATGGAATAATTGCAATAAAATTAATAAAATTTCAACAAAAAATAAATAAATAAATAAATAAAAGATGGTAAAAGAATTAAGCACAGACAGCATATTATAACTTCAAGCAGCCCACCTTAATTAACTAAATTAAAAGGCAAAGGCACACCATAATGACTACAAAGCATTTCCAAGATGGTTGTGATAGTTTTTTTTTTGGTCTAAACACTTGCGTATTCATTTGGCTATGTGTCACTGACAATTTTTCAAATATTTTGCATGACCTGCTGTTTAGTATTTTACCATGGGGGCACCTAAGTGATTATTATACATAGGGCCACCCAAAGGCAAAACAAAAATTGTGAATTAGCCTTTAGCATTAAAAATAAAACAGAACTGTATTTCACATAGGGGAGGGCATTAAGTATCTTACTTACTTTTAGGAAATCATTTATTAAGAAATCTGAAGGAGTCATGTCAAAGTTAAATCTACAAATAAAACTTTGAACAGGTGGTTAGGCAGTCACCCCAATCCTTATTGTGAAATACAATATTTGACCAAACAAAAAAAACAAACTTTTTAGAACTGGAATGGGGTGTTTGGAACTGCCAACTCTGGAACAAGTCCAAATAATTCTTAAATGTAACTCGAACAGCTCCACATAGCTGTTATCCCAAAAATCAAAGGATTTTTTGGAATCCAAAAAGTGTATTATTCGCTTTTTTGGTCGCATGACTTGTAAAAATACATTTTATGAAGGTTTTCCAACAAACATACAGCATGTCTGAAACATTCAACAGAGCTAAACAAATGGGAAACAAAGTTAATGATCAACAGCAATTGATTGTCAATTAAAATGCAAAAGTAGAATTGTAAAAAGTTGTCTGGATAAACTTACACATATGACCCAGTGCCCTGGCTGCCAAGCTGGAAGCAAAATTACATCCTTTGATCCAACATCTGGCTGTATTACAGTATGTTTTAGGAAAGGAAATAAAAAGCAAGAAATATCTAAACATTGACTTTATATTGCTTTAGGTTAACAGTACATGTCTGACATTATGTTAACAATTAGAAAATAATTTTAGAAGATACTGCGAGGGAGAGAAAAGGCTCTTGGTTCAAAGGCGGTTTCCATGTTACAACCACATATGCATCAACAACTTGCACATCCTTTTCCTAAATAAATTCTCATGTTAATAAATCCAATTTAAGTTGTAACTAAAGTAGTAACTATCCCTTAACTCTTTTAGGGCGGATGTCGACTTTTGTCGACGGGAGGAGCTGAGGGCAAATGTCGCCATCCAGGGATAGAGGGGGACAATCAGCTGTTAATGGCGACAAAACTCATTGTCACGTCACAGGCATTACCTCTCTGCTTGGAGGAATGTTAGACTCGTTGACTCGCAACTAATCCTTGCGTGTGCGTGAGTTGCGATATGTAAACAAATAGAAACAAAGGCAAGATGGCATCAACATCTCATTCGGGAGCGAAGCAAGTGCAAAAAAGAAAATACTCGGCAGAAGACATTTTGTGCATTATCGCGGAGTCGGACTTTGATTTGTCAGAGTCAGATTTCTTTGATAGTGATCAGGAGATCGAGAAAGAGATTGAGGAGCCGGCATCAGCCGATCGGAGACCAGCCGATGCAGCCGCAGCAGCTCGGCTGGCAGCTGAGCGCATTCGCGCTGCCTGTGCACCTATGGCAAGGTTCGCGTGGGAGGAATACCCAGAAATTGATCCTTGGGAGCCGAACTGGCTACCGGACTTTACAAAAAGGAGATCGAGGAAGAGATTGAGGAGCCGGCATCAGCCGATCGGAGACTAGCGGATGCTGCCGCAGCTGCTCGGCTGGCAGCTTAGCGCATTCGCGCTGCCGGTGCACCTACGGCAAGGTTCGCATGGGAGGAATACCCATAAATTGATCCTTGGGAGCCGAACTGGCTACCGGCTGTTTTTTCCTGAGGCAGTTTTTCAGCTGATATCAGACGAGACAAACGGGTACGCAGAGCAACAGACAACTGAAAAAGAGGCACCAGTGAAACACGTATTGTAAGCAGTGCAACGTGGCAATGTATGCAATTGGCTGCTTTCAGCGTTATCATACTTTGCAGGACTTTGCTTTGTAACATGTACAGTATGTGAAGTAAGAATATGTTAAATTATATAGTATGCAGGCTCATACAAAATGCAAAACAGTTATATTAGTCAAAAATAAATATTTTTTGTTGATTTGATAAGTTAAACAATTGTTTTGTGTTCTTTTTGTAAAAAAAGTTTTTGGAAAAATATTCAGTCCTGGGAGAAAAGAAAAACAAAAATAGCCCTAAAAGAGTTAAGAAAAGGGGTGGGGGGTAGTCCACAGGTTTTGACATACATGAAGTCTGAGAATTTCGCTGATTAGCGACAAGTAGCAGTTAGCAAGCTGTCCAATACAAGAAACAATGAAAGTGTGAATGATATTTTCTAAAAAAAAAAGCAATGGTAAATTGTGGAGGAAAACCTTATGTTCATATTGTTGCCTCCAGTTCTTGATTTAGTCCCAATTTTAAAAAAATCCATTCTTTTCATGATAAGATTGTTCGGCACAATTGTGAGGCTTTTGGGCATACAAGAAGCAAAACACATACAGTGCATCCGGAAAGTATACACAGTGCATCATTTTTTTCCACATTTTTTTATGTTACAGCCTCATTCAAAAATGGATTAAATTCATTTTTTTCTTCAGAATTCTACACACAACAACCCATAATGACAACATGAAAAAAGTTTACTTGAGGTTTTTGCAAATTTATTAAAAATAAAAAAACTGAGAAATCACATTTACATAAGTATTCACAGCCTTTTCTCAGTACTTTGTAGATGCACCTTTGGCAACAATTACAGCCTCAAGTCTTTTTGAATATGATGCCACAAGCTTGGCACACCTATCCTTGGCCAGTTTCGCCCATTCCTCTTTGCAGCACTTTTTAAGCTCCATCAGGTTGGATGGGAAGCGTCAGTGCACAGCTATTTTAAGATCTCTCCAGAGATGTTCAATCGAATTCAAGTCTGGGCTCTAGCTGGGCCACTCAAGGACATTCACAGAGTTGTCCTGAAGCCACTCATTTGATATCATGGCTGTGTGCTTGGGGTCGTTGTCCTGCTGAAAGATGAACCGTCGCCCCAGTCTGAGGTCAAGAGCGCTCTGGAGCAGGTTTTCATCCAGGATGTCTCTGTACATTGCTGCAGTCATCTTTCCTTTTATCCTGACTAGTCTCTCAATTCCTGCCGCTGAAAAACATCCCCACAGCATGATGCTGCCACCTCCATGCTTCACTGTAGGGATGGTATTGGCCTGGTGATGAGCGGTGCCTGGTTTCCTCCAAACGTGATGCCTGGCATTCACACCAAAGAGTTCAATCTTTGTCTCATCAGACCAGAGAATTTTGTTTCTCATGGTCTGAGAGTCCTTCAGGTGCCTTTTGGCAAACTCAAGGCAGGCTGCCATGTGCCTTTTACTAAGGAGTGGCTTCCGTCTGGCCACTCTACCATACAGGCCTAATTGGTGGATTGCTGCAGAGATGGTTATCCTTCTGGAGGGTTCTCCTCTCTCCACAGAGGACCTCTGGAGCTCTGACAGAGTGACCATCGGGTTCTTGGTCATCTCCCTGACTAAGGCCCTTCTCCCCCGATCGTTCAGTTTAGATAGGAAGAGTCCTGCTGGTTTCGAACTTCTTCCACTTACGGATGATGGATGCCACTGTGCTCATTGGGACCTTCAAAGCAGCAGAAATTTTTTCTGTAACCTTCCCCAGATTTGTGCCTCGAGACAATCCTGTCTCGGAGGTCTACAGACAATTCCTTTGACTTCATGCTTGGTTTGTGCTTTGACATGAACTGTCAACTGTGGGACCTTATATAGACAGGTGTGCCTTTCCAAATCATGTCCAATCAACTGAATTTACCACAGGTGGACTCAAATTAAGCTGCAGAAACATCTCAAGGATGATCAGGGGAAACAGGATGCACCTGAGCTCAATTTTGAGCTTCATGGCAAAGGCTGTGAAAACTTATGTACGTGTGCTTTCTCAATTTTTTTACTTTTAATAAATTTGCAAAAATCTCAAGTAAACTTTTTTCACGTTGTCATTATGGGGTATACCAAAGTGAGTTGACTTGATGAGAGGCTTTGGCTCCATGACTCCCTTTTTGAATTGATAATGTCCATCTTCAGCTGGGCCTGGCCTTTCCTCAGTAATGGACTAACTGCTGAGAAAGTTGTGAATCATAAGCTCATAAAATGACAGTTTTTTGAACTGCATCCTCACCTTATGATCCAGCACGTTTTTAGCAATGTGTTAGAATCAGATTGTAGGTCAACCCCAAACTGCCTTTGGACCCCTTTTTGCAGCACCGACAGATTACATCCAATAGTAAAATTAACGTACACAAAAACATGACCAAGAGAAACGTGGCAGAGTATCAAATGTAATAAATCAACTATATACAAATCACACAAACTCAGGAGCAATGTTCAGATTGCAAACCCCCATTCCCAACATATTATGTATATAAATAACATGAAAAATCATGAACTCAAAATATCCCACAATGTCCACACAGTTTTCTCTTTATAAAATAAAATGTTTCCAACTCTTGAGACGAACTATCTCAGAATAAAAGATTATTACTTGCTCACTCAGTCTCGATTCTCTTAACTGTCCCATCCACTTCATTCAGTATTCCGGGTTCTTTGCGGTGGCCATTTTCGAACTGTGTAGGACTTTGCCACTTCAATGAGACAGTCTCTTTCCTGGCTTTGAATGGCTCACATCTATCATCTCCGCCATAAAGCTTAGGCTCTGTTTTTCCTCGTCTTTACCTGCCTTTTCGTGCTCTTTTTCAACAGTACGTCTGCATCCGTTTCCATGGCACCCTCCTGAAAATCACTGCAATAGACCCACACTTTACAAAGGTCCTCCCTAGTGATATTTACCCAATATGCCCATCTTAGGCCTTATGCTGTTTTCTATATGTACTTAGACATAGTCAGGGTTCACATTTGTGATAACACAATAGAGTGATAAAAGAAAAAAACAAAATACATTTTGTGACAGTGCTTTTATCAGTCTTCTATTAATAAACATTTAAAATACTTTACATGTCTGTTTATTCAGGTAGGTCATGTAATACATTTTTAACAATTGCCTAAAACTGGGCAAAAAAACAACAACAAAAAACCCCACTAGGATAACATCTCCCCAAAAAAGTCATTAAGTCACATCCAGAACAATGAAGATATGACATGTCACGTAATGTATATAATGCAGAGACTATCTATTGTGGCAGATTGCCAGGGTCATTACCTGGCCAGGATGCCTGGAGGGACCGGAAAGAGATATGAATAGCTTCTGGGTCATGAGAGGGCAACCGCCCAGGATGAAAAGAGGACCATGGGAAAGGGACAAAAACATTTTAATAAAGAGAAGGCTGTTAATGGCTGTTAATCTCTTTAATAAAGAGAAGGTTCATTGTGGGGATTATTTGCTTTATGCATTGTGTAGTATTTAGGACTGGATCTTGTGTTTATTTGTGGAGAAATAAACGTGTGCTTTTATAAAGATGTGGTTTTTGACTGGTGGTGTCCGGGCAAATATCACATTATGTATATACAGTATCTAAAAGGAACATACCTGATGCCTCCCATATTTTTTCAAGTACTTTATTGTACATGTTCCCATTCCTAATTTCCTCATGCAGTTGGAGGATTGGGTCCATTTTGGAGCCTGTGTTGTCCAAATCACTCTCCTTACATAAATGCTTCACGGCATCAACCTTAAAAACCTAAAACGAAGTATTCACTTATAAAAAAACATTGCTGTCAAGAATATATTACAAATCATAGCTAAAACTATTACAGAAGGAAAAAGGTTGTACTGTTCTAATCTTTAACTTCATGACTTCATTTAAAGGTTGATCCTCTGTTTACAGGCATCAGCACATTCAACAGGTTTTGGATGGTACAACTTTTTGCATTCTGTGTTAAACATAATGTTAGACTTTCTGGTGTGGGGACCTATCCAAGAAGCACAGAATTCAAAACAAGGATAAACTGCAAAGGGGTTTCTTCTTGTGCCTGAAAATAACAAGGAATACAAAGTAAACTGTTTGTCAGTACATGTACATGAAAGAAAATATAAAATAAAACATCTTACTGTAAGAAAACCAATGGGAAATCATCTCAAGGCAAACAGAATCCCAAAATTCCACAATATTTGCTTCTCCTGTGGAGTCTTCTGGAGGCTCTTGGATTTCACTACCTAAAATTGAATTTAGTTAAATGAGATGTAAAATGTTGATTGAAACTACTGATATTATATTAGGAAAGAAAACAGGTATTTTGTAAAGAGAACACTGAAGTAATTTGAACTACAAGCTCAATATACTTGTCAGGCATGCTAAAAACTCTGTTTTTATGGAGGTCCATTAAAACAACATTGGGATTATACTCACATTTTACATATAAGAACCCATACTCATCTGTAGTAAGAGTGTGAAGGAGTCTGTTATTATTTGGGAGTGTGAACCCACTGTCTTGCTCCATGGCCTCAGACACAAAGCATTTTGTGTCTGAAAGTAATATTCAAAATATACTAATTATAAGTCTGTTTATCTGCTCCCCCTTTATTGTAAGGCCCTTAAATACAAGCAAAAATGTAAGCCAAGCCAAGAATGATATGGTCATCATAATTATGAACTTCTTATTCCCACTCCTGATAGTGGTATATACTGTATTTTCACATGATGTGCACTGTTTGTAAAAAGGCTGATACCCCTTGGGGTGGAGTTTGAATTACTTATTCCTCAAATGCAACTTCTGGAAATTTCAGGCTAAATAGAGAGCAAAGTCTGAACTCACCTTCAAAGACTCTGGTCAATGGAATCATTTTTGCACTTTTTGTGATTAATACTGGCTCACTTAAATGAATGCTGCCTTCACATTCAGAGCAAATATTCTCCTGTGGCATGAAGACATTTGGGTATTTTTGATGCACTGCATCTCTCAAATGTTTGGGTAGGGAGTCTGGGATCTTCGTCTTGCCAAAAATGTACTTTATCATTCTTTTCAAAACAGTTCTCTCAGATGGGTACACCTTTGCTGGGTTCAGACTGTCTCCTTCACAGTCCTGCCTGTACCTGGAACAGCTCTGAAGATGTCTATGTTTGTTTGAAATAGATACCATTTTGAGATGTACAGTTTGGCACTTGTAAATAAATAGTGCCATGTGCTTTGTTTGCCATCATAGGTGACACGCACACTTCCAAACCTACTAAAATATGATGGTTTATTGTCAAAAACACATACAACGCATTTTGAGGTATCTCCAGTGTCAATCAAAACTGCAAGAGGTGCATGTTCATCAATGGCTTTCTGGTATAATTTTTCACAAGGTTTTTTTAGCATCCCCAAACCATTTTGCGTCTTTTTCCAAGCGATTACTTGGTGAATATGACATGCAGTATTCCAGTGAGCATAAATGGATGCACTGAAATGCCACAAGTCTACTTTTTACTGTAGTCCCTTGGTTCACTGTACATTCCACAAGTTCACACATGGTGTCTTGCATCAAACCCCAAGTTTTCTTTTTTACATGGATAGGAATTGGGAGTGAGGCGTAGCTTGCCTGAAAGCTTTCTGGACTGCATAAATACCATGCTCAGGATCTACAGTATATAGTGGCTTTCTAAATATAAAGTAGGGGTTGGTATCTGCTGGGTTAGAGCAACTACTGGTACTTCCACTATTTTCTGGCTTGTAGCAAGTGAAGACCCTTGCAGAGGTGAGGAAATTGTTGGTATGTTCTTGGTCAAATCAAGTGTTGATTCATTAAAATATGATGTATGCGCTATTATTTGATGGGTAGTGGAAATTCTTGATTCTTGTATGATTAAGACTGGTGGTTAAGACTGCTTCACCAACTGAGGCCACAGGTCCGCCACGCCCTCGACCCTTTGCAGTTTGCATACCAGGAGACGGTGGGAGCGGAGGATGTCATCATCTATATGCTACACCGATCCCTCTCCCACTTGGACAGAGGCAGTGGTGCAGTAAGAATTATGTTTCTGGACTTTTCTAGCGCCTTCAACACCATCCAACCTCTGCTCCTCAGGGACAAGCTGACAGAGATGGGAGTAGATTCATACCTGGTGGCATGGATCGTGTACTATCTTACAGACAAACCTCAGTATGTGCGTCTCGGGAACTGCAGGTCTGACATTGTGGTCAGCAGCACAAGAGCACTACAGGGGACTGTGCTTTATCTGGTCCTGTTCTGCCTCTATACATCGGACCTCCAATACAACTCGGAGTCCTGCCACGTGCAAAAGTTCGCTGACTAAACTGCTATCGTGGGCTGCATCAGGAGTTGGCAGGAGGAGGAGTATAGGAACCTAATCAAGGACTTTGTTAAATGGTGCGACTCAAACCACCTACAACTGAACACCAGCAAAACCAAGGAGCTGGTGGTGGATTTTAGGAGGCCCAGGCCCCTCAATGACCCCGTGATCATCAGAGGTGACTGTGTGCAGAGGGTGCAGACCTATAAATACCTGGGAGTGCAGCTGGATGATAAATTGGACTGGACTGCCAATACTGATGCTCTGTGCAAGAGAGGACAGAGCCGACTATACTTTCTTAGAAGGCTGGCGTCCTTCAACATCTGTAAAAAGATGCTGCAGATGTTCTGTCAGACGGTTGTGGCAAGTGCCCTTTTCTACGCGGTGGTGTGCTGGGGAGGCAGCATAAAGAAGAGGGACGCCTCACGCCTGGACAAACTGGTGAGTAAGGCAGGCTCTATTGTAGGCATGGAGCTGGACAGTTTGACATCTGTGGCAGAGCGACGGGCGCTGAGCAGGCTCCTGTCAATCATGGAGAATCCATTGTATCCACTGAACAGTATCATCTCCAGACAGAGGAGCAGCTTCAGCAACAGGCTGCTGTCACTGTCCTGTTCCACTGACAGACTGAGGAGATAGCCCCCCATCCCCCCCACCCCCACACACACACACACACACACACACACAGTGCGACTCTTCAGTTTCACCTGGGGTTGTAAACATTAACAAGTTATTGTCTGTTATACCTGCATTTTTATCACTCTTTAATATTGTTTTTTTTATCAGTATGCTGCTTCTGGAATATGTGAATTTCCCCTTGGGGATTAATAATGTATCTGTCTATCTATTTCAACCGGAGGGACACCAATGTATTGGGGAGGCGTATGTGTAGGCTAGTCGAGGATTGTTTAAACTAGGGAATGGAGGGGCAGGGAGTTTAGGACAGGGCAGATTTAGATCTATACATGGAAGAACAAACAATGGTGTAGAAATAAAAATGCATAGTAATGTAAATTCTAAGCAAACATGTAAATGTAGAAGGATTAACACATTAAAAATAGCTTGCCTTAATGCTAGAAGTATCAAAAATAAGGTAAATGAGTTGGAGTTGTATGTAGCAGAGCATAATTATGATATTATAGCAATAACGGAAACCTGGCTAAATAACAAAGATGGAGATGAGTGTAACATAGAGGGATACACATTTTTTAGGAAGGATAGCCAGAACAGAAAAGGAGGTGGGGTTGCTGTTTATGCCAAACAGGGTTTAAATGTAAGTCATCTTCAGTTGGATTATGAGCCCCATCTTAGCGAGGACATGTGGCTTCGCCTGGAAAATATTAGGGAAAGAGGTCTTATTTTAGGAGTGTGTTATAGACCACCCAATTCAGACACACATCTTTTTAGTAATGTCAAAAAGACAAGTTTACAGGGGGATATTATAGTCATGGGGGACTTTAATTATCCAAATATTAACTGGGATAACCTTGCAGATGGAGGAGCACAAGAGCAGGAGTTTTTAGAAGTAATCAGCGACTGTTTTTTTAATGCAAAAATTATGCAGTTAAATGACCACCTCAATAAACATGCTATTCTTGATAAATTTCAGTCGGGTTTTAGAACAAATCACAGTACAGAAACTGCGCTCGTTAAAGTAGTAAATGATTTGCGGGTGAATGCAGGCAGAGGCCATTTATCTGTTCTCATCCTCTTAGATCTGAGTGCCGCATTTGACACTATTGATTATAATATTCTTAGAAATCGCCTTAGTCAATGGGTGGGCCTCTCTGGCAGTGTCTTAAATTGGTTTGAATCCTACCTGGCAGGTAGAAAATTCTTTGTTAGTTGTGATAATTACAACTCAAAGACACATGATATCCAATATGGTGTTCCACAAGGCTCTATCCTGGGTCCGCTGTTATTCTCAATCTACATGCTTCCATTAGGTCAGATTATCTCAGGGCACAAGGTGAGCTACCACAGCTATTCTGATGACACACAGCTGTATTTATCAATAGCACCTGATGACCCCGATTCTCTTGATTCACTAACACAGTGTCTTACTTGTATCTCAGAATGGATGAATAGTAACTTTCTCAAGTTAAATAAGGAGAAAACTGAAATCTTAGTTATTGGCAATAATGGATACAATGAGGCTATTAGAAATAAACTGGATACATTAGGATTAAATGTCAATACGGAGGTAAAAAGCTTAGGGGTAATTGTTGACTGTAATCTGAATTTTAAATCGCATATTAATCAGATCACTAGGACAGCATTTTTTCACTTAAAAAACATAGCTAAAGTTAGTCCTCTTATATCACTGAAAGATGCTGAGAAATTAGTTCACGCGTTTGTTTTCAGTCGACTAGATTACTGTAACGCACTCCTCTCAGGACTACCCAAAAAGGACATAAATCGTTTGCATCTAATGCAGAATGCAGCTGCTAGAATCTTAACTAGGAAAAGAAAATCCGAGCACATTTCTCCAGTTTTGATGTCGCTACACTGGTTACCTTTGTCATTCAGGATTGACTTTAAAATTCTGCTTATGGTTTATAAAGCCTTAAATAATCTCGCCCCATTTTATATATCGGAATGACACTTTATATTCCAAATTGTAACCTCAGATCCTCAAATGAGTATCTCCTTAGAGTTCCAAGAACAAAACTTAAAGGTGGTGAGGCGGCCTTCTGCTGTTATGCACCTAAAATCTGGAATAGCCTGCCAACAGGAATTCGCCGGGCTGATACGGTGGAGCACTTTAAAAAACTGCTGAAAACACATTATTTTAACATGGCTTTCTCATAATTTCACTGAAATCAAAATCCTGATACTCTATATCTCCAACTCATTATCTATCCTTCTATATAAAAGCGGTTGGGATTGTCCTTCCGTCCCGTGTGTGCTACGCAGGCGCGGAGTTTCACACACGCCCCGTCCATTTTGCATTGCACGATGGGATTTGTAGTTTCGTTTTTCCAAGTAAAAGATGATTTTCTACTCCAGACTGTGCGAGTAGCACGGAGTTTCACACACGCCCCATCCATTTTGCAATGCACGATGGGATTTGTAGTTTCGTTTTTCCAGGTAAAAGATGATTTTCTACTCCAGACTGTGCGATATCTTCTTCTTCTTTCTTACTATATAAAAGTGGTCGGGATTGTCCTTCCGTCCCGTGAGTGGAAAGCATAGCGGTATTCCGCTTATCACAGACTTACTACTTGCAGCTTGCGGTACGAAGCGTCATGATGTGAGCAGAGTTCTGGTGCTCCCATCCTTCCCTTGCTATTGTGCGCAATGTGCTGGAAAAATAGACAAAATTATGTCTCTGGAAATAATTAATGTTGATGGAGTACAAATGCCTCACCGCGTAGTAAATATCAGGGGGGTTCAAAAGGGCGACCTCAATATAGAAAAAAAGTTTAAATTTCATCACAAAAATAACACAAACTACGAGTATTAAAGTAATACCGCTCAAATGCAATATAACCAAATTAATGAGTTTGTATAAAATATCAAATTGATCTACATATTAAATTGCCTTAAGAAGTGGTCAACTTAAAAGTCGGTCGCCTTAAAAGGCGGGTCAGCCTAGTAATAACTATTCATGGTGGCTCTAAAATCTCTACTAACCCCTACCCTCTCTTCTGTTTCCTTTTCCAGTATCCTTTTGGTGGTGGCGCAATACTCAAAGCACCGTGATGTTCCAACAATGATGGATGGATTAAAGCCAGAAGTCTGTATGACCATCAACATCAAGTGACTCCGTGAGAACCCTAACTACAAAGAGGACTATTTCATTTAGTTTAGGTAGAATGCCCAGAGGGGACTGGGCGGTCCCGTGGCCTGGAACCCCTGCAGATTTTATTTTTTTTCTCCAGCCGTCTGGAGTTTTTTTTTTCTGTTTTTTCTGTCCACCCTGGCCATCGGACCTTACTCCTTTTCTGTGTTAACTAATGTTGTCTTATTTTAATTTCTTATTTTGTCTTTTATTTTTCTTTTTTCAGTATGTAAAGCACTTTGAGCTACTTTTTGTATGAAAATGTGCTATATAAATAAATGTTGTTGTTGTTGTTGTTTTTTAACACAGCATGTTAAAATGTGGAGACAGTCGAGGAGCAGTGGAACAGGTTTAAAAATGTTTTACATGTAGTGCAAGACAGATACATACCTAAATTTGGAATTAATTGGAAACTAAAAAAAAACTCCACGGTGGATTAATAAAGATTTAAAAAAGAAGTTGCAAAGGAAGAAACTGCTGTATAAGGCATATAAGACTAATGACTGCAAAGTGAATCGTAGCATGTATGAGAACATGAGGGCAACCATTAAGAAGGATATCAGGGAGGCTAAAAGACAGTTGGAGAGGAATATAGCAGATAAGGCAAAAGAAGACCCCAAGAGATTCTTTCAGTATTTTAGTAGTAAAAGAACAGTTAAGGAGGAGGTCAAGTTCATCAGGAATAGTAAAGGGGAATTAAAAGATACAGTGAAATAGCGGATGCCCTAAACTTACATTTTTCTGAGGTGTTCACAAGTGAGCAAGTGGATAACCTCCCAGAGGTAAACGCAACTACTAAGGAGGTACTGAGGGATTTGGAAATTGTAGAGGGAGAAGTGCTGCTCAGATTAAATAAGATGAAATCAAACAAATCACCAGGCCCAGATAATAAATATTTATCCTCGTGTTCTTAAGGAGGCTAGTGAGTACATATATAAACTCTTGACACCCTTGACAGTGACTATTTTTAGGAAGTCACTGAGCACTGGAGATATTCTGAAGGACTGGAAAATGGCAAATATCATCCCATTATATAAAAAGGGTGACAGGGCAGATCCAAGCAACTATAGGCCAGTAAGCTTAACATGCATCACAGGAAAATTAATGGAAGGAATTATTAAGGATAAGTTTGAGCAACACATGGCAAGGACAGGAGTTATTCTGAACAGTCAGCATGGGTTCAGAAGAGGGAGGTCGTGTTTTACTAACATGTTGGAATTCTATGAGGTTGCAACAAAAGCATACGATCAAAGTGGAGCATATGATATTATTTATCTGGACTTTCAGAAAGCATTTGATAAGGTGCCACATGAGAGGTTGGACATCAAGTTAAAAGAAGTGGGAGTTCAGGGTGATGTTTTTAAATGGGTGCAGAATTGGCTCAGACATAGGAAGCAGAGGGTGATGGTGTGAGGAACCTCATCAGAACTGGCCGATGTTAAGAGTGGTGTTCCACAGGGGTCAGTGCTAGGGCCGCTGCTATTTTTAATATATATAAATGATTTAGATAGGAATATAAGTAACAAGCTGGTTAAGTTTGCAGATGATACCAAGATAGGTGGATTAGCAGATAATTTGGAATCTGTTATATCATTACAGAAGGACTTGGATAGCATACAGGCTTGGGCAGATTTGTGGCAGATGAAATTTAATTTCAGTAAATGTAAAGTATTACACATAGGAAGTAAAAATATTAGGTTTGAATACACAATGGGAGGTCGGAAAATTGAGAGTACACCTTATGAGAAGGATTTAGGAGTCATAGTGGACTCTAAGCTATCAACTTCTCAACAGTGTTCAGAAGCCATTAAGAAGGCTAAAAGAATGTTAGGTTATATAGCACGATCTGTGGAGTACAAGTCCAAGGAGGTTATGCTCAACCTTTATAATGCACTGGTGAGGCCTCATCTTGAGTACTGTGTGCAGTTTTGGTCTCCAGGCTACAAAAAGGACATAGTAGTACTAGAAAAGGTCCAGAGAAGAGCGACTAAGCTGATTCCTGGGCTACAGGGGTTGAATTGTGAGGAAAGATTAAAAGAGCTGAGCCTTTACAGTTTAAGCAAAAGAAGATTAAGAGGTGACATAATTGAAGTGTTTAAAATTATGAAGGGAATTAGTATAGTGGATCGAGACTTGTATTTTAAAATGAGTTCATCAAGAACACGGGGACACAGTTGGAAACTTGTTAAGGGTAAATTTCGCACAAACATTAGGAAGTTTTTCTTTACACAAAGAACGATAGACACTTGGAATAATCTACCAAGTAGTGTGGTAGACAATAAGACGTTATGGACTTTCAAAACTCGACTTGATGTTTTCTTGGAGGAAACAAGTGGATAGGACTGGCGAGCTTTGTTGGGCTGAATGGCCTCTTCTCTCGTTTAGAGTGTTCTAATGTTCTAATCTATCTATCTATCTATCTATCTATCTATCTATCTATCTATCTAAAATTTGCTTGGTTGTGACTAGCACTGAAACCTATGGATTAAGGCAAATGCTAGTAATAATGGCTGACTCCTTTTTTCTCTGTAACCTCCTTTTACACCCCTTCATTTCCTCTTACAAAAGTTGCCCTCCTTTTGATACTGTTTCGATTCTTCCATTAAACTGATAGATAAAAATGGATTATTCAAATTCCACAAATTCTAGGGCTACCTGACAAACAGTAGTCAGATTAAAGTAGGATCAAAACATGAAGATTTAGAGATCAACAAACTATACTAGATCATAGCACAAAACAAAACTTGAATTTGATAAACAAACTGTTTTTCGAAATTTTCTGACAACTCAGCCTTAAACCACATCCATTAGATGACCACTATGATGACACAAGGCAGGTATGGGCAGGTATGTAATGGTACGGTGTAGCCATGCTTTCCTTTTTTTTTTTTTTTTTTTGTTTTTTTGTACCACAGTCTTCATTACTTACTAGAAGTTTTTTTGAGAGTTCCTGTTCTCATCAAACATATTCAGTCCCCCTTCACCACCACACACTTCAATCTACTGTCAGACAATGTATTGCAGTGCTTCACACTCCAAGGGGTCCACCTCCACTCTTCGATTGAATCAGTTTAGTGTGGTTCTTGAAGCTCCTGCTAACCACTCTTCAATTGAATAAATAGTTATGCATATCCACTTAAGGGATTCGTCCCACTATAAACAATGGTTGCTACAACTACTATATCCGTCCACAACAATAGTAAGGAATCAGTTTTCCTGGCAGAGTTTTTGTCTTAGGCTTATCTTCAAGTTTTCAGTTCCTCAATGTGACCAGTTATCAACTGTGGTGTTTGTTTATTCGGTGCATACTTTGTTGCTGGACGAAACTGCATTATGACACTACCATTTTATACCTACTCTTTCCTTCACTTCAACGTAAGTGTCACATACAACCTAGCTGCGACAAACAGAAACAGTTTCGCCAGCCTGCATACTCACACCAATGCACAGAAGCAGAAACATCTACAAACCACAGAGCGACATTATCTGAAGGTCAGCAGCCTTGCACCTAGACAGTGAATGATAAACAAATTACATGCGCAACCTTTCTGAAGGGCAGTGGCAAACTGCCAGACAACAAGAAACATCACTACGGAAAAACTACAGGGATTCCAAAACACTGACAACTCAAAACAAGATATTCCATTTATATTACAGTATAGGCAATTCCCCTTTCATTTAGCATATTGTATGACTATCACCGAGTCACAATGACAAACGTTCAATAACGTCGGAGTTTATTTGCCAGGCCCTGTTCGTACCCATGGCCAGTTGTACACTACATTTTCCAGAGTTACATCCAAACCGGGTTAAACATACAGATATTTGCGGATTATAAACGGGAATATTTTTGCTCACAATAACGTTTATGTAACAAATTGTATTTTCCAAAGATTATTATAGACGTCGGTATACTATATTACCTGACAGCCACACTTCACACGTACTGACTTACATGTGCCCTGTATTTCCCTTATTATCCAGTATGTTCTGTTAACCTGTTCATGTTACACTTTGTATTGTAAATATTCATGCTGTTGTAAGTGACTATAATAACATCCCATACTAACCATGTGACTATTCTAATATTGAGTCCTCTCACAAGTCACTACTTATTAAAATAATCTTTCTTACTGTAACGTGTGATGTTCTTCTCTTCCTTATCATTATTTCATTAATGCTTTTATTCTTGCAAAATTTTCGAAAGCATGACTTGTTAGTATTAATGATTATTTGCCCAATAAAGTAAAGTTAACAAAAATAACAAAATAAAAGAAATTGCTATAATCTTCCCTTGAATCTTGGTGCATCTTAGCGTAAGAATTATCAACAGTTAAGTGAGAGCTGAGATGTTTAGTCCAATGAATGCAAACAGGTTATTTAGTAACTTTATTAATCCCCAGCTGGATTGATTGATAGGATAACATTATAGCAGCTGACCTTTTTTTGAAAGTTTAATATTTTATAGGTCAAATGGATATGACTTACTGTAAACTATTTCATAAAATAAGAAAAACTGTAAGTCAGAAAAATGAACAGTAAGGTCATTTAAAAAGTGTTTTTTTTTTTCTCAGCTGAAACATCTGTACATCTGTCAGTAACTTAAAAATACAACTTTAACAAATGCCCTCATGGTAGAATTGGCCACTAGTTTACATTACTTCACTGGTCTTATGTTATGTTTTGGATATACTTCAGAAAAAACCCACATAAACTAAGAACACCATATACTCTTTCTCTTTACAGTTTATTATTTTTAACGGTTGCCAGTGCCATTCATTTTGTTTGATCAGGCAGTTCATTTTCATGTTACCGTAACTTTTAACTATTATTAAAATTATGAAAACAAGGAACATGAATAAAACTCAAACTGTAAGGTAGTACTCTTTCTTATTATTCAAAAGCATTGAAGACACCCTGTGAGAGAAGAATGAGGTTTAAAGCTTTTTTTTTTTTATTACTGTAACTTTGTTAATGCTCATAGTGTTGTGGTGAAGGACCTCATTTCCAAACAGAATGGACGGGCATGGAGCCATTCCACAACCTCCCTGCATTTCTCAGTAATTTGTGAGTTGTAAAACATAATTAATACTGTACAACATTGATTTATTTCTTTCTTCCTCCTCCTGGAGGAGATGCAGACACAAATGTTATTGTGTGATTGATTACAATGAATATACCAAACCGACATTGTGAAATATTTGTGGTAAACTTTTTAAACCAAAATTGTTACACTGATGAGGGTACACTATAAAGTCTGTAAATAAATAGTAAATACTGTACTGTATATCACTGGTGAGAATAGTTAAAAGTTAAGGATTTGCTATGTTTAATTTTTTTATTAAATGCCTGAGGAATGTATTGCCTGTTAGCCATAAGAATTTATTCTGATTTTACCAGTACAATTTTTTGCTTTTTTACTTTGAAAGTGTGTTAATTTAATTAAATTTAATTTACTTTAATTCTAATTCTAGAAGTTCATAAAGAGATCCTTCAAGTACATTTTTCATAAAGTAGCCTCCACAGTAGTGATGCCTTGAAACATGCTAGAGTAAATGTCATATAAAAATTAAAAAGTACAATATAAACCACACATTACATTTACCAGACATATAATCATGAATAAAAAAGGAAGTAAAAACCAATACAAAAATGCCAATATGAAACATTAAACAGTGGAAAATATCCACCAACCAGTTATGTCTCACATAGCTTTATTACATCTGTTGTGGATGGTGAGATTCAGTTAAATTCAGACATTCTGAATTGGCTGTGGTGGAACACTGCAAGCTCTGTGAATTGAAACAGGAACTGTCTGCGATAAGTTTGAAACATTATGAATTAAAATATTCATATCATCCTGTTCCTTGCAGAAAGTGTAGGGGTTTTTTTTTTAATCCAGCTGTATTTTTGGCAGTATACAAATAACTTTTATCAAAAAAATAAACATCCTCTTGTCACTATACAAGTTACTGTGTCAAGCACAGTAACAACAGTCAAGAATACTTCTTTTTGAGAATTGTTAATTTGGCATTTGTGAAACAACAAATTAAATCATAAACAACAAAATGCTGTAAATGTACATCAAACCGCTTTCCTTTAAGTGCCCACGTGAAACCACTTACCATATTTTTAGTTACACTATAGGGCACTGAATGGCTCAACATGGTCTGGCTGCAGACCGTGCACTCTCAGCCACATGCACGCTCATCCACTGACGTCAGATGCATGCTCAGCCACAACAGGAAATGCAACCGGGGAGTCGTTTCATGATTGCTAAGTTGGTACGTTTGCTAGTTATAGTCTTACCATTTATGAACGATATGGAATATTCTTAATCATGTTAACATGTGAATATTCACGTTGTTTGGCTGGCCTGTGTTGGTTTATTAACATGTTTACCATTTTAACAGATCAAGTTAACCAAAGTAAATGCTTGCCTGTTATTGTAAATACTAGCATCATGGCCGTGGTAGCGTAGCGAGAGTGCTGATGTTTAGAGCGTGCTAGTTTAGTGTTCTTGCTGTTATCCCAAGGAAAAAACAATTATGCAACCATCATAACTTGCTAACATTATTTAAATTTAATGTATACAGTATTTACGTGTGAATAAAGAGTAAAATGAAAATAGAACAATTCTGTGTCGTTAATAATCTTATATATCAGAACTGTAATACGTACTATACTTTACATGTCATGAGGTACCAAACTGTGATTAATAAATGGTGGAGGGAAAAGGACATTGGACACATCAGTAATCAAATGTTTTTATATTTATTTATACATAAGAACCCCCCCTCAAAAAAAACCCCAACAACAACAAAACACAAACCAATAAAAAACATTAATTTAGTTAAGGAGGCAGCAGTACATAGTGAACTTCCTGCAATCCACCATTTCTTCTAAAAATGTGTGCATGTCTTGCACATGGCTAAACCCAAAACAAAATGGAGCCAGAAAATCATCTCTATTAACTAGTGAATCTTCCTCTGCATTCATTGCTTCATACTCCTGCAGAGCTTTCCCAGCATGTTCCTCTTTCATAGTCAGTATCTGGGGCAACTGGACCAGACCAATGAATTGGTATTGGCTGTCACTGTACCACTGACTGGCTGTTTTTGCGTGTGCAAGGACAGATACCTTAGACAGGAATAAAAATTTGGTGTATTTATGTAAATGTGTTTTATGCAATTATTATTGATATATAAAAAACTGATTAAAAAAATGTACTTGTACTTCTGGCGGTATTGATGCATCCTCACATTCATCCTGTGCCTGCAAAACATAACACTTACAGTAGTTACAGTTATCTGGCTATGTGGTGGTTTCAGGACAATACTACCTCTCTGGGAAAAAAATAACTGGACCACCTTGGATTACGTGCAGACATTCCACATTTTCTGTAGTTCCAGAAGTCTACTGCATTCTGATATAAGCGTCATGACTCCGTCAGACAACACAGAATATCGTAAATAGGTGGTTTTTGTGGACAAGAGTCTGTATGAGACTGAGGGGGCATTCTGATTGGCCTCTCTTTGTGCTAAGTAAACCTACATGATTTTTATGTACATGGGGCAAACACACCTTAGGGTCCAATTTAGATTCATATAATTTGTGGCTACATCTCGTAACTTTTATTTATGCTACCGTCCATTACGATCTTTTTATCACAAAGGAGTTTTCAATTTTCTAATGTGCTATACAAGTACCATAGTGGTTATCTCCCTGAATTGAGTTTTGCTGGGTTGGATATCTGCATTTTTGCCAGCTTTCAAAAAGATATGAATTAGGCAGATAAGCTGACATGCTATGTTACTCATACCACCAATGTCTTATTAATACTGTTTTTACTTTCTATGAGATTTATAGCAGA
>JANRMT010062831.1:37069386-37098324 GCA_026402145.1 Polypterus bichir lapradei | reverse complement strand
GTCCAGCTAATAAAAGTCCAATATCAGAAATTAGATTAAAAAATATAAATTTACTGAAATGCTGTATAATTTACATTTAATAAAACTAACCAGTTATTTTGGAGTTGGATGATACTGTAAGGTCCAGCTTGCACGACATGCAGATATATTTTGACAATTTGTTATTGCTTCACACCAAAGTCCACATGGTGTTTTGCCTGCTGATACAAAAGAACAAGAGCAGTGACACAAAAGTTGACAATTTTTTTATTAGCTGAAGTAAAAAGGAAACACACCTTCACCACTCGACTCCAGCGACTCCTCTACATGTTCGTGTACATAGGTAGTACATCTTGATGCCTTTTGACTTGCCTGTGTTGTTAGAGAAATTAGGACATAATTTAAAATAAGTCATGAACAATTATAAGATACATAACACATGATAGAGGTCTGCTGATGTCTACTAACCTACTATTGCTTTTCCTAAGTCAGAGAAGGTGGTGTTTGCAATGTCATGAGATCTGTGACCACGCTGTAACTGGAGCTCCAAAATCTTCTTGTTTGTTGTTGTGTTTTTGTAATGGACTATGTTGCGCATCATGAAGATGTGTGTTGAGGCTGCCATATTGTTGAGAAAGTAGTTGCTTTTCCGTAAGTTTGCAAAGAACTGTTCCACAACTTGACTGTTTAGCTATCCTTGTAGCTCTGGAACCAAGTTAATTCGTCTCAATACATCCTGAGGGTCTTTTGTGTTTGACTTGTGAAGTCTGTCGTAAAGAACATAGTGATCAGCTGATCCAGTGACGGGGTGGCTTTGTGGACTTGGATTTTCTGACTTCTCAGTCAACCAAGGAAGAGATATCTTCAGTCTACCCTGCTTTGCTGAGTCAATGTTTTCCTGCGTTGATTCGGCAAGTCTTCCTTCATGTGGTTGGAATGGGATTGAAGATGGCATGCGTAAATTTCCATGTTTTGCAAGACCTTCTGCAAAGTCGTACACAGAAACGTTGGGCAGGTGTCTCCAAGAGAAAAGGAGGTCGGCATAGTCCCTAGGACTCTCAGCTCTCAAATTAAACTTCAGGCTATACACAACACCATGTGGACATAATATGACTGACCATCCACCTATAACAATAATTTAATTACAAAATAATAGTATAAATAATAATAAATATTATTATCCTTTTTTACTATTTATATATATATATATATATATATATATATATATATATATATATATATACAGTAGTTTTTTTGGATTTGGATTTTTTAGAAAATCTTGTCATAACATTGACGTGTTCTCATCTCTGCTCATAACCTTGATAACATGTCCATGCGTGAACCCCTGAAATCAATATTGCAGGCCCTGCAGAGTTTTCTGACAACTCCAACCTAATACAGGTAATAATAAAATGTCATTAAACATGCCATAACAAAGACCATAGTTCCCCTACACTTCATCTTAACTGATTTAGTAACAAATACTTAAATCCATCTACCTTCTGCTTCATTAACTCATCCACTAGACAATTTTCGGATAAATTAATGATCTGTGCTTCTTCTGGAGCACTCTTTGAAGTTGTTACTTTCTCATATTCAGTATTGAGTACTATTTAGGCTTTCCTTGTATGTTTACTAATCCATTGAGCCCAGTTCTCACAGGTAAGTTCCACTGAAAAAGGGTTCTGCGCATGACCTGAAGGGAAACACGAGTTAGTTAAATTTCATTTTTAAACCTAAAATAACAAATTAGATGATATAATAAAACATTTTAGGAACCAGTTATCAAATTTAAGTGGGTAATTACTTAGAAAGAATCCACGTGCAACCATCTCAAGACAAACAGATCGCCATGTCCACTTCGCCTTTGAATTCTCCAGGTGGCTCTTTGAGGTCACTCACTTTGTTGTAAAGGGAAATAAGGGAAGATTTTTCCTGGTATAAAATGTAGCATTAATGAAGAGACATAATTTAAATGTTTTTTATTTGCTAAGCCGAAAACACCTTTTTTATGAAGGTCCATGATAACAACTGGGGGATGGTATCCACAGTTTACACATGAATAACTACAGTCATTATCTTTTAATGCTTCAAAATGCAAGTAAGCATGGAGAAGGTTGTGTCTGTTTGGGTATTGGACTCCCCTGAGGCCTTCCAAAGTGTTGATGGCCCTAGAAGTTGAAATATGATTCTGAAGGAAAAAGAAGCAGGGTGAACAGAAAAATTTAGATTCTAAAAATCAAACTAAATGAAATTAATCAATCAAGCTCTGTCTTATGCACATTCATACAAACCTGCAACCCTTGTCTAAGGTACAGACAAAGTTCAAGACTTAGAAACAAGTGATTATCAAAATTGTTTAGTCCGTCCTGCCATTCCTGGTACCTGTAAAGCACATGACATACTGGGCATCTTCTTGTGTAGTCACAAACATCTAAAAAACAAAAGGAAAACGATAAGTGTTTTTCCAGTATTGTCTGTGTGTTGGGAGAAGCATGCAAGGCCACACATTTAAGTGAATATTCAACTTACCATGCATTACACCTGCTATTGTTGCAATTTTGGGCTTTTTTGTGACCAACAGAGGCATTTCAAGTACAGTTTGTTCAGAACAAAATGTACATGTTGTTTCCACAGGGCACAACTGTGTAGGATACTCAAGTAATGACTTGGGTTTACTTATTGCATCTGGGAGGAAAGCTGGTATTTTTTTTCATCAAAGACATATTGCACACTTCTTTGCAAATCAATGTTGGGCACATAAATACCCCCTTGCATTGTTTGTGCATCTGCTGATTTAGATGGTCCAGTCTTGAACAAGTCTATTAATTTGAAACAAGTGCCATTTACCAATGTTTTTATGAGTACAGGATGTGCGAGCCTTTGCACAGGGACAGTGCCAAGTGCCATCAGTCGAATTATAGCAGACCATGACTCTACCAAGAGGCTATAATAATGTATTGTAGGCTCATGTATGGATAGCATAATCTGCTTATTGGAGCCACCAAATTCCACCAAAACAGAAAATAGGACACAAGCTGCCTGTGCTGCTTTTTGCCATTTTAGGCAAACTGCTAAACAATTAAGGGCCACCATTTCATCTAGAACAATGGGATTTAAGATATCTTCAAAACCAGTGTCATGGCAATAATCAAGTGAGCGGAGATGTTCACACTGACAAAAATGCAATCCACTTCTCTGAGCCAAAAGGTGGAATTGGCAGCATTCCTCCAGTTCACATTTAACATGATGAATGTTGCCTGTTGTCTTCCTTTGTACGTGGACCGGAACAGAAAAACCATGGCCAGTTCGTTGAACTACTGACACTCCATTAGATACATCAACACAAATGCTGCAAAGATGAGACATGAGTGTTACATCCTGGGATATGTCTGTATGTTTTCTTAAGATGTGTGTGTCTAGACCCAGCTCATTAGCTTGGGAGGGCTCTTGTACTGGTAGCGGTATGGTATGGGAAGATTCTTGTGCCGGAACAGGTAGGTTGTGGGAATGTTCTTCTGCCATAACAGGTAGGTCGAGAGAAGATTCTTGCGCTGGAAAAAGTAGGCTGTGGAAAGGTTCAGATGCAGATTTTGAGCATATTTTTAGATGACACTCCATACTGTTTCTTCTAAGTATTGTCTTCATGCACAATGGACAATGGTAGTGACCCTCAGACCTACATGGCAGATGGCAACGACATATTCTCTTATCTGTTAGAAATAAGAACCAGTGAAAAGTAACAGGTCAGTAAATAAATTAATCTTGAAACAAAGCATTCAGATGCTAAACAATGGGACTATTGTGGCTATTATGTGGGCTATATCATGGTCTGTGTTCAGTAAATTTACAAGCACCTTAAGTGATTTTTTTCCATGTCTGTACAATGCCTTAAAGTAGACTGAAAACAGACTCTGTTACATGGGGGACTCAAGAATATTTTTCTCATGTCTGGCTAAAGTTTTCAGGTTTTTTGTGCTTTAACATGCAAGAGTTCAGTGCATTTTTGCACATTAATTATTCAGTCACCCTAGTTATATTGTAATAATCCACCTTGCATTACCTTCAAAAATGATTGCATTTTTTAAATGTCCATCTAAATGCTGTTGGATTCTTGCCAACCTCATAGACTGTAGGGCAGGGAATAGTGGACAATGATACAAAGTGCAACAATTCGTGCACTGCTGTGGCACAATAGCCTCACGTCTTATGGAGGGGTGCATCTGTAAAAGCACAAAGAAACAACACATCTTTGTTTTATTAATAAGCTTAATAAACATTTTTACATCACTTTAATTCACATGAATTTAAATATGCTTCTGATATCTTAAGGTCGTAGACATGTGTCTATTTAACGGTAAGATAACGTGAGCTAACTGGCTAGTGGTTGCCGTAACTGAAAACAAACTCACTTCAGTCATCAAAGAAAGAAGTTACTTAACGCACTTGACCAAATCATTTACACTGCAATAATGTGTGTATGGCATGAAATAAAATAAAACATGTAACTATATAATTCGGTAAAAGAAATAATAAAACGTAACTTACTGTTCGCGTTGGTCTCAAAAACTAAGTTGCTGCTTGAGCCTCAGTTGCATTTCCTGTTGTGGCTGAGCGTGCATGTGGCTGAGAGTGCACGGTCTGCAGCCAGACCCTTCTCGAATGGCTAGGGGTTAACCAGAAACACAGAACACCTGCCATAACAAGGCACCACTGCAAGGAAAAGGGAACAACAACAACAACAATGTATTTCTTGTATACCCCAAAATAATGCAGATCAGCCCCCTAGCTTTCACTCCCTGAGAAGAATGAAAACCTCCAGAAAAAACAAATAATGAAGGAAATTAAAAGAGAGACCCTCTTCCAAATACAGTAGGTTGGGTGTGCAATTGGTGTCAAAAATTGAGTAAATACAATACACAAAACAGAACACAAGTAATCCTCTTCACATAGCTAGATGGCTCCTCAGGGATACAACACAACAGTGCAAACAACATGGCAAAATGAAAGAATAGATTATACTACTCACTAAATACAGAACTAGCACATATGAAGATACAGATTTGTTCAAATATATCATATTCAAAGTACAAACTAATTAACATAAATAAAAAACAACAATATCTGTCCATCACCCAATTGTAGAACCAAGGCCAGATTGTGGAAAAGGAGTCAGACAAGCCAGACACAGTCAGAGCCCTGAAGACTTCGGTCCACAAGCCACTTCTCCTCTACTGACCATTCTACAGCTGAGTCAGTACTGTGCCAGCCAGTCTGATGAAAGGACCCTTCTGCCCAATGATTCCAGTGCTTTATTTAAGATGACCTTATTGTCATTGTACACATACAATTGCCTTTCACAAATGTTATGAAATTACATTTGCAATTTCCGTACTTGATGCTATTAATACAACAAATAACATAAGAATAAGACAACAGAAAAATAGAACAACAATAAAATTAGGCAACAATACAGTAAAATAACTATAAAATAATAAAATACAATATAATGGACACTATAAACAGTGCCAGTAGTAATAATTAGTATAAAAGCTCTGATGTACAATGCAGCTTATGTAACAGATTGTGAAAGGTTGATAGCCAAGTATCCCCCTTTACAAAATTATCTTCTGGGGTAAAACCAAAACGACTTTGGCAGCAACATTTAAAACAAAGAAAAGCTCCCGCTAATGTAAATTAAGAAGCAGTAATAATAGGACTGAAATAAAAACAGAGAGAAAAGACAACTAAGAGTGACGTACAAAACACCACAAGAAGAAAATCATGGACAGAGCTAAGACATGCAGGGGAAAGTGCAAGGAATACCCAGGGGCTGTAAATGGCATATGGAATTAGATTCAGACCCATCTAATCACATTTACAAGGAGTAGGGCAACAACAATGAGGAAATTTCAGTAGGGTTTTTCAAACAGTGTCTGACTTTAATGGAAATTCAGGCAAGATGGATGAGGGAACTTTAAAGATCTCTGAGTCAAAGTGAAGTTAAGAGAAGAGTAGAGCATAGAGAAAGGAGACAGGTTTTTAATTGGGGAGAAAATGAAGGATGCATTTCAGAAGATGGATAGACAAGGCAGAAGAAATGTTGATCCTGACATTCTTAGCAATGATTCTTGTGCACTATCCGAGAGGATAAACACAAGGCTAGGAACCATTTTTAAAGCTATTACTATGAAAAGTGTGTATGCATGCAAAAGCATTCATTTCATAGAGGAAATAGTGACAAATCTGGATGGTTTTTGTGAGCTAAAACAGAAACCCACTAGAAGGATTTGGTCTCGTCCGATGCGAGAGATGGACGTCTGAAGTGGAGCTCTGCTAGCAGCGGTGTTATTTTTCATATTATTTGCTTATTATCCTGAGATATCCTGTATTTATTCAACCCGAGAGGGACTGCTACAGTATATGTAAGCACATATAAATATGGCCAACAAGAAGGGGGGTCCGAAAGAATCGAAAACTAAAGCTACACCCAAGCTAAGATCAGCAAGCCCAAGTTCATGATACGGCCTTTCAGAGACAGACCTGGATCAGATGGGCGAAAGTACATACTCCTCAGGACCACGGTCCACTACATCGTTGCCGGCTGAGAGCGAAAAGGGGAGCGAAGGTACGATCGTGAATGCAGATCTCGATAGCTCGCCGATCGGAGAAGATCACCTGAAACTGGAAAAGGCCTTGTCCGCGGCTTCAATTACTCCACGCGAGCCGGGAGCAGCGGGGACACCGGCTACAGAGTCTGCTGCTTCATCTACGGTACAAGAAAACACAATTGAAATGTCTAAACTGCAGGTGATGCTCGCTGAGCTCATGCAAGATATAAAGTAAATCGAGAAGGCTAATGAGAAAGCAAGGGTAAAGGCAAATGAAAAAATGAGACAGGAGTTGAAACAGACGAATGAATGGTTGCAGCAGGAATTCCAACAGGCAAAAGAAACGCAGCGGCTGGAATTGCAACAGGCTAATGAAAGGCTGCAACGGGCAAATGAAAGGCTGCGACAAGAGATGCAACTTGAGATGCGACAGGTGCTGGGTAAAATTGAAAAACACATTCAGGAAAACTTGGTTAAACTGAGCATGCTTACTGATCAAGTAGAGGATCTCAAGGAGACACTCACAACTCGGATTGAAATAGCCGAAAATTTAGCTGCCCGTGCAGAGGAAAAAGCAGTAAATGTCAGCTCCGAATGCAAAAAACTCGGAGACAGACTGGCTGCTTTGGAAGATGGAAGCAGAAGGTATAATGTCAGAATTGAAGGTCTGCCTGAGAATCGAGAAAGTTCAAACCCTGTGAAATTCGCAGCTGAACTTTTTTCTAAAATAATCGGGGACGACTTTAAAGCAGAATCTGAGATAGCAGCGGCTTACCGCATACGCAGATCAAATACCGTTAGACCCAGACCCAGATCTTTTATAATTCGTTTTGAAAGATTATCATTTAAGCTAGAGGTGATGGCACTCCTCAGAAATAAGGAAGATATTATATATCAAAATAACCACATTCGTATCTTCCCTGACTTCTCTCCAGCAACAGCTACTAAACGTGCAGCCTTCTACAACATTAAACAGCGGTTACGGCAAGCCAAATACAGCCTCTTGTATCCGGCAAAACTGAAAGTGAAATGGCAGAGTCAATTCTATGTCTTCGCTAGAAATGAAGATGCAGAAAAGGAATTAAGAAAGCTGATCCCGGGGCTATTCTGATGCATAATAGTGAGTCATGGCGGTTAATGATAAAGCAAGGATTAATAATCTACTGTCTGATCTATTTGTTTAAAATTCGGGTTTTTATCAGCATATATTCTCATTATTACTTAGTATTACTAGGGCGCTATCTGTTTATGTTTTATTGTGCTTAATTACTTTTTCTTTTTTCTCTTTTTTATTTTTAGCTAATTATTTCATCTCTACCCTAAACGAGACTGTTCAATATCATACCCTTGGTTTATTGTTATTGCTATTACTGCATTAAGACTTGTTATGCTTATTCTGGACACATTTTTAAAACCATCCCCCGGGTTTATTATCTGGGTGTATCATCTTAATACACTAAAATTGCTGAAGACTATATATATATTTTAAGTGCAAAATTCTTTTTTTTTTTAAGACTATATTGGAAATAGATATCTCTGTCTTTTAACCCTAAAATGCCGCTGCATGGGGGCTTGTTTTGCTTTGGACGTGCTCTGTCTCTGGGTATGTCAGAGGACTGGGACTGTGTGAAGTGGGCTTTAGCCTCACTTGGGGAGGCAAAAAGGGAGGGTGGGGGGTTAAGGGGGGAGAGAAAGAGAGCAGGCTTGATCTATACCTAATCTGTCCTCTTAATCTTTATAATTATAACTACCAACGTAATAATAAGCTGCATGGCAACAGCTCTAGGGGAAATAGGAAATTAAGGCTGAAGCTGTCTCACTTCCAGTTAAGACTATAAAATGACATCAAAAACTCAGAATCAGTGTCTCCATGATGGGACAGTTAACTTCGTAAGCTGGAATGTTAAAGGCCTGAATCACGAATTAAAGAGAAAGAAAGTACTCTCTCACCTAACAGGTCTAAATGCTAAAATAGTATTTTTACAGGAGACCCACTTACTAAGCAAGGATCAGTTCCGGCTGCAAAAAGATTGGACTGGCCAAATGTTCCATTCTAGTTTTACGAAGAAAACTAGAGGTGTGGGAATTCTCATACATAGAACAGTACCATTTGTAGCATCAGATGTAGTATTGGATCCTGAAGGGAGATACGTAATGGTCATGGGAGACTTATCTAACTGTAAAATGATCTTGATAAATGTTTATGCACCTAATGTTGATAATAAGGAATTTATACAAAATTTATTTGCATCCATTCCCAATCTGAACACTCATAAAGTTATAATGGCTGGGGACTTTAATTGTTTTCTAAATCCACTTTTAGATAGGACTTCCTCCACAGGGGGAACGGCATCTAACACCGCAAAGATAATTACAAAGTTTATAACTGATCACAACTTATCAGACCCCTGGAGGTTTTTAAACCCAAATTCAAGAACATATTCTTTCTACTCACCAGTACATCATTGCTACTCAAGGATTGATTACTTCTTTATAGACAATAACTTCTTGCCTATGATTAAATCTTGCAAATACGATGCTATTGTTATTTCTGACCATTCACCTATGATCTTGGAGCTAAAATTACTAAGCCCCATACACTCACCCCGCAGATGGCGCCTCAACTCACTTCTATTAGCTGACGAGAATTGTACGGAATTTATATCCAAACAAATCAAATTCTTTCTAGAGACTAATACATCCCCCGATATCTCTGCAGGAATACTCTGGGAAACTCTCAAGGCCTTCTAAAGTGGACAGATTATCTCATATCTTTCCCACAGAAATAAATCCGAAGCCAAGAAAGTAGCAGAGATAAAAAGCGAAATTACTAAAATAGATGAAGAACACGCCAGACTACCAAGCGAGACTCTACATAGGAGAAGGCAGGCTCTACACTCAGAATTAAACCTCTTGACAACTAAAGAAACTGAACAACTAATCTATAAATCCAGACATCATTACTATGAACATGGAGAGAAAGTTAATAAGCTTTTAGCTCAACAAATTCACAAGCAAGAAGTGCGCAACTCAATCTCGGTAATCACCAACACGAACGGAGATAAAGTCTTTCAGAGACCACTATAAATCCCTATATACTACTCAGTTTAAAGAAGACAATACACAATCTAATGCATTTCTGGATACATCACAGATACCACAAATAGACACTTTTAGTGCGGAGGAACTTGATAAACCTCTGGCGTTATCAGAATTACTAGATGCTATAAAGTCACTCCAAGGCGGGAAAGCAGCAGGCCCTGATGGCTACCCTGCAGAATTTTACAAGAAATTCTCTGCTCAGCTAGCTCCCCTCCTATTAGCAACATTTACAGAAGCCAGAGATAACCAATCTCTTCCTCTAACCTTTCGCCAAGCACTAATCACCGTTTTTCCAAAACAAAATAAGGACTTATTACAATGTGCATCATACAGACCAATTTCACTTCTGAATAACGACGTTAAAATACTCTCTAAAATCATAGCTAGAAGGATGGCGAAAGTACTCCCCTCGGTAATATCACAAGACCAAACTGGATTTATTAGGTGCCGACACTTATCTTCAAATCTTCAACGCCTGTTTAATGTAATATACTCACCAACTAAATCAAACATTTCAGAAATATTATTATCATTGGATGCAGAAAAAGCATTCAACATGATTGAATGGAAATACCTTTTTACTACATTGGAGAAGTTTGGGTTTGGCCCGAACATTTGTGCATGGATTAAATTACTGTATACTAACCCAGAAGCTTCAGTTTGCATCAACAACATTTGCTCAGACTACTTTAAGCTAGAACGTGGTACTAGACAAGGATTCCCCTTGTCACTGCTGCTGTTTGCGATTGCCATTGAACCACTGGCAATACATTGTCGAAATACTGATCAGATAAAGGGGATTGGCAGAGAAGGACTGGAACAGAAAATTTAATTATATGCAGATGATATGGTACTGTATATATCGGACCCAGAAAATTCTATGCCTGCAGTCTTAGCAGCACTCACAGAATTTCAAAAGATCTCTGGTCTCAGAATTAATCTGAATAAAAGTGTACTCTTTCCAGTGAATTCTCAAGCATATAATATTAGATTAGATACCCTACCTTTTATCATTGCAGAACAGTTTAAATACCTAGGAGTAAACATCACAAGTAAACATAAAGCTCTATATCAACAAAATTTCGCCGTCTGTATGGAAAAAATTAAACAAGACTTGCATAGATGGTCAACCCTTCATCTCACACTAGCAGGAAGAATTAAAACTGTTAAGATGAATATTCTTCCTAAGCTCCTTTTTTATTTCAAAACATTCCAATATACATTAATAAATCATTCTTTAGGCAATTAGATTCAATAACCTCATTTATTTGGAATTCAAAACATCCACACATCAAAAGAGCGACCCTACAAAGACAAAAGGCAGAAGGCAGCATGGCTCTACCTAACTTCCAGTTTTATTACTGGGCAGCAAATATACAGGCGATAAGAACCTGGACACAAATAGAAGAACATACACAGGCTTGGTCCGCAATAGAAGTAAAATCCTGCGGTACTTCTTTGTATTCCTTGCTCTGTGCTCCAATAAACACACGTTATCAGCAATATACAAATAACCCAATTGTGCTCCACTCACTTAGAATCTGGAACCAATGTAGAAAGCATTTTAAGACGGAGAAGCTTCTATCTGTGGCACCTCTGCAAGAGAACCATCTCTTTCAACCTTCACAAACATATGCAGTTTTTAATATCTGGAAAAAATTTGAAATTAACTTGCTTAGAGATCTTTATATAGACAATGTCTTTGCATCCTATGAACAATTACATTCCAAATTTAAAATTCCAGCTACAAATTTCTTTCACTATCTTCAAATCAGGAACTTTGTTAAACAGAACCTTCCAAATTTTCCTCATCTTGCACCCTCATCCATGCTGGAAAAATATTGCTCAGTCTCAAGGACTTAGACTCCATCTCTACAATATATAAATTCATTTTACAATCCCTCCCTTTCAAAGATCCAAGAGGACACTGGGAAAAAGATCTCTCAATTAATATATCAGAAAAGGAGTGGAAAGTAGCAATGCAGAGAATTCACTCGAGCTCCATATGCGCAAAGCATACAATTATTCAACTCAAAATTATATATCGAGCACATCTGTCTCTCCTAAAACTCTCCAAAATGTTTCCAGGGCAAGATCCAACCTGTGAACACTGCAATCAAGTCCCAGCCTCACTGGGTCACATGTTTTGGGCCTGCACCAAATTAACACCATTCTGGACAAAAATTTTTAATTACCTTTCAGACAGCCTTGGACTCACAATCCCTCCTAACCCATTAACAGCTGTGTTTGGGGTTCTTCCAGAGCGGCTTAAAGTAGAGAAAGACAAACAAATTGTGATTGCATTCAATACACTTTTGGCACGCAGACTTATTCTGATTAACTGGAAGAACCCAAGCTCTCCTCTTTTAAGTCAGTGGGAAACCGATGTGTTATACTATTTGAAATTGGAAAAAATCAAATACTCAGTTAGAGGATCCATACAGACTTTTTTCAAAACATGGCAGGATCTAATCAGTAATATTCTAAAATAAGCTCATAAAGCACAGAGAATTTATTAATTTAGGTATGTTTACAAGCCTTAAATTTCACGCCGTTTGGCTTACTCTCTCTCTCAGGGGTGGAGATCGATCTGTTCTTAACTCAATTTTTCTTTTTGTAAAAACTTGATTGCTTTGTATGGATTGCAATAAAATTAATAAAAAGGAAAAGAAAAAAAAGAAACCCACTAGAAGGGGCAGCGAGGATTACTAAAACCAGATTAAGTTTTGAGTAAAAACCTAATGGTAGAAATCTGGTAGAAGTATCTTGCCGCTCGGCTTGCTATGAATTAGTGTGGAATGTTTAACATTCAGTTCTTTGTTATGAATAATTTGGAAATTGCAGATTTAACTTCAGACCAATTATTGGATGTGAGGTGGGGAAAGAACCATGGAACTTACAAAAGTATAGTGAATTACATTATTTATTTTAGCAATAGCCTTGTGTGACTGGAAAACATAGTGATTAAACAAGGAACAAGCAGAAGCTCTGACCTTATTAAATATGCACTGATAGTTGCAGGGGATGTATGACTGGTTGATGGAGATGTAGACTTTTAGGAATTATCTCTTAGTAACAAGGAAAGATGCAGATAAATGGGTTAGCTGGAATAAACTATTATGGGGTAGAAGAATTTAACTTATTTAATAGTCAAGTTTTCACAGTAAATCTATCAGACTATTCTTAAACATGAGGTTTACAGAAAGAAAGGCTTTTCTTTTTGATTGCAGCCATCATTTATATACTGAGTTTACAGTTCTTCCTTGTGGTATTACATACTACCTAGAATGAGTTAAATTAGATATATGCTGTCACATACGTGCACATGGGAGGCAGCTAAAGGGCTCAAATGAGGGAAATTCCATGCCAGACCAGGGGGTGGCAAAGTGCACTAACACTTTCTCTCTTTCCTTTGCAGACCAGTTATAGGAAATTACGCTTGGCCCCGATGATGTCACTTCCGGTTCCGGGCCTGATGACATCACTTCCGATTTCAACTCTGCTGACCTCATTCCCTATGCCTAATCATGAAAACACCATTTTCTTTCATCCAGTCAGTTTTGTTTTCGACTCGAATTTGTAAACAACTCGCATTTAATTGCCTACTTTGCAGCCTGATTTCAAGTACATGGGTGGCTACCCCAAACCTTTTCTGTGGCATTTGTCTGTTTATTTAACAATGCAAATATTTATCCTTTCTGCAATTGGAATTTGTAGTTTTTATTGTTTGGCTAACTTTTGTTTTGTCTTAGTTTACTATTAATGCTTGTGCATTGTTTTCCTATATTACTCTTAATTGTGTGATTTTATGCTGCAACCAGATTGCCCTTTATAATAAAAAAATGTAACTGAACTGAACTACCTTTTCAACAGAAATAGAATACAATGGACTTCAGAAAGGCTCAAATCTGATCCTGGTTATTTTGTCCAGATACATTGCATCTCAAAATGTTTTAGGAAATGATGGTTACTGTTATCATTGGACTGGATGGTTATATTATTTTTTGTATGTATGAGGTTAACAAAATTAAGTTTCATGCAGCTAACATTGTTAAAAAGAAAAAACTATTAATTAGAGACTGGTCTTGTTCATATTAAATGCATGGTCTCTTCAAGCAGATTCCCCTTTAAGATTAATTCATTCTTGTTATTTTATATTCTCTTTGGGACATTCCATAAATTAATACTTTTAGCAAGGCAGTAAATAAAGCAAGTAAATAAATAAAGTGAAACATAATGTCTAAAATGAATGTGATCTGCATTATGCTGAAAGATGTGAAACACATGTTAACGTCCACCATTGAACACTTAGAAAAGATAGCTTCTGTGACAGAAGATAAGAATAACTTTAAAAATATCAAAGTACAAATTGACAGACTCTTAAAATAGGATGCCTTTGAAGAACATAAGAATTTGTGGTGTATCAAATAGGAGAAATCCAAACATGTCATGTCAGAGCACTTCAACAAAATTTTTTGATGTGTCATTATTGCAGATGTGGAAGTTGGATTTACAAATCCCTTACCTAGTAAATACTCTCTATGAGGTTTTATTATTATTCTTGTTTGTTAGCAACACGATTAATATTTTTCCTGACTTAAGTGCTGAAACCATAAAAGAAGAGAATGAAAGGATAGCACACTATAGAGCAGTAACAGTCTTATCTAACTAGCCAGAATGAAGGTGGCAATCAGGAACCAAGTATCGCATTTAATTCAAATAAGGAAGCTGAGAATGAGATGAACAAAGTACAAGAAAATACTGTTTTTTCCCCGAAAATAACACCTACTCCAAAAATAAGCACTAGCATGATTTTCAGTTAAGCTCATCAGGTAAAAATTATACATTTTTAACACTTGTGAAAGTGTTTATTTTATATTTGGAATTCAGGCTTCACACATTATACACTTCATGCCTACATTTTGTCAATTATTACTAAAACATGAAAAATGTTTCTATTTTAACGATGTGTTTACATAGATCGTTGTAGACACAGAACACACATGAAATGCGTGTGTCCCAAATAACGATATAGTATTTATAAAAGATGTAATTTTGCTTGAATTCTCACTCTATACAAATCTAAGCAACTGACACTCAGGTAAACAGACTTGAACTGAGAAAACTGTACGGCGGTGGGGGGATGTGGTAGTAGGCTGTTTGCTGCTTATCGACACATTTACAGGACAAAAGACGCTGATGGAGAGGTGTGAAGCGATTTAAGGTGGGTCGGATCTACGAGTTTTTTCGTAGAGTCTGGTAATTCTAGTGTTATGGAAGAATTAACAATGACACTGGACATAAGGCTGGAATTAACAGCCTTTTAATTCAGTGGGCTTCTACTAAGTAACTAATTTGTCATCAAAGTTTCCATCAGGTATTTTTTTTATGTTTTATATATTTAACATATTTGGCCAGGAAATTAACCCATTTAATTATGTATACTTTAAAATACAACAAAAAGAAAGGCACACAACTGTCCACATTTGGTGGACACATACTTGCATAAAGAAGTTTGTGAATCTTTGGATGAGATAAGCATGAGTCCTGCTTACTGTAAGCAGCCGTGGTTGAAAGGAAGCATTGTAATTGGTTTACCAAATCTGAAAAAGGTGCAATACTTTGTGAATGTTAGTTATCACGGGCAGTTAGGAGATCCGGGTTCGCTTCCCGGGTCCTCCCTGCGTGGAGTTTGCATGTTCTTCCCATGTCTGCGTGGGTTTCCTCTGGGTACTCCAGTTTCCTCCCACAGTCCAAAAACATGCAGGTTAGGTGCATTGGTGATTCTAAATTGTCCCTAGTGCATGCTTGGTGTGTGTGTGTGCGCACCCTGCCTGGGGTTTGTTTCCTGCCTTGCGCCCTGTGTTGGCTGGGATTGGCTCCAGCCAACCCCTGTGATCCTGTAGTTAGGATGTAGCGGGTTGGATAATGGATGGATGGATGTTAGTTATCACTTCTACCATCACTTCAAAGGGACACAATAAGTGGTAAGTTTGGGTAGTAAACTCAATGTGCTGCATGCTATTTCGCCAAAGCTATTAAAATTTGACAGAGGCAATAAAAAAGAACTAAGAGATGAAAGCAAAGTTATAACTTTTCCAACATAACATTTCTTCTGCGGGCCACCCCCATAACAACAGATTATCGCATCATGACAATAGGAGCAAAAATGGCGGAGCACACAGGAAAACAAGATTTCATCAAAGCAAGCAAAAAAAATAATATATATATATATAAACAAAATAAAAGGAAATGCTCCAAAAGAAAATATTGCAACAAAATTAAGTTAAAACTGTCTTAGAAAGGAGTACACATAAATGCTTTAAAGGAGTAGTAAAAATGTATTTGAAAGAATAATTCATATTCCCTAGGACCATGGTGCAACATACATATAAACACAGGACAAGTGCAAATCTAGTGAAGAAGTATACTATAAATACATAAGTTAATAAGTTGATAGAAATAGTTATAAATAAATGAATGAATAAATAAATAATAATGACAACTTATGATCAAAACAACAGTAGTAACAAATGTGACTACTTGGAGAAGATCTGAGGGGAGGTGGGCAACAAAGAGTTCTGAGTCCGGACAGACAAGCTGCTGTCAATCCTGGCAGAAAAGATTCAAATGCTAAAGAACCTTCTGCCAGATGGAAGTGGGACAAAAAAACCACGGGAGGGGTGAGAGTAGTCCTCCAGAATGCTGTAGGCATTCCAAATGTAGCACTTAATAATAGAGGCCAGAAAGTTCCCAAAGATCTTTACTGCTGTGTGCTGTTTTAGGACAGAGACACTTCATTAACCAAACCAGACAGCGATGCAGCTGGTCAGAATGCTCTTGATGGAAGTGGGGACGCTGCTGTGCTTTCTTGGCTATGGAAGTGGTGCTAATTGACTAAGTAAGGTCAGCTTCAAGGAATTTGGTGCTTATTGACCAATTCCACTGCAGAGCCTAGATGTACAGTGGGGTGTGGTCGGCATGGGCCTTCCTGAAGTCAACAATCGTCTGTTTTGTCTTGTTCACATTAAGTGACAGATTGTTTCATTTGCACCAGTCCGCCAATTGTCATATCTCTATTCTGTAAGCTTACTCATCCCCATCACTGATGAGACCTACTATTGTTGTGTTGTCAGCAAACTTAATGATGGTGTTAGAGATGTATGCAGCTGTACAGTCACAAGACAGCAAATTGAGCAGAAGTCGACAGGCTACACAGTCCGAGTTTGCTCCAGTGCTTAGCATAATGTTGCTGGAGATGGTGTTTCTGACACATACTGTTTGTAGTCTTTCTGTCAGGAAGTCCAAATTCCAGTTGCATAGGGAAGTGTTGTAGCCTAGCAGACTCCACTTTCCTATGGGTTTCTGCAGGATGATGTTGTTGAATGCTGAACTGAAGTCTACAAAAAACATTCTAGCATAAGTGTTTCTCTTGTCCAAATGGGATAGGGCCAGATGAAGAGCAGATGATATGGCATCCTCAGTATAATGGTTTGGGCAATTGGCAAACTGGAGGAAGTCATAAAATGTATGAAGTCCAGGTTTCAGGTGACCCAAGACTAGGTTTTCAAAGCACGTAATGATGACCGGTGGAACTGCAATAGTCACTGAAACAAGAGACAGAGGACTTCATTAGCATGGGTGTGATTAGGACTGTCAACCATGTAGTGAAATATGGAATTGTCTTCTTAATTGGAAAGCAAAGGACGTGTTAGTATTGAACTGATACAGAACATGATTTGTCCCATATTTTCATGCACGTCCCTCTTTAAACAACTCATGCGAAAACTCTTATTTCTCCACATTAAAGTTGCCAACAATAGGTATAATAGTGGTGGTTTTTAAATACATGGAGATGACAGCCTACCTCTGGGAAATGTTGAAGATGTCTGTAAAGATGTCTGTCAGCTGGTATGCACATTCCCTGAGCACTTGGCCAGTTATGTTCTTTGTTCCAGCAGCTTTGTGTGGATTCACATTCAACAAAGATCTTCTCACTTTAGCTGTGGACAAACACAGTCCCTGTTCCTCCTGAGGAGGGATGGACATCCTTGAAAGCATGTTATTCAGGCCATCTAACTGCGTGTAGAAGTTATTTAGGACATATGGAAAGGAGACATCACAACTGCAGAGAGGTGGTGTGTCCTTATAGTCTGTGAAGGCTTGCTTTCCATGCCACATGCAGTCCCTGGTGTTCTGAAAGTGACTATACATTTTCTCGCTATAGTTTCACTTAATTGTAAGGTGGAAAGGATTTAGACCTGGCCTGACTCAATGTTACTATTTCAGACACTATTTTAATGCTGGATGGGTTTCATCACATTGAGTGGAAAAGGCAGGAGAGAGACTGGAGATTTATGTGAATTAATAATGGTGTAAAAGGGAGCACAGTACAGTTAAAACTAAATGTGTGATCCAGACTTTAAAATGCAGATTGAAGAAGAAGCAGAACACCTGTCCACATCCACTACCAATGACAACATTGATAAAGGCTGTGCCATGATTCTGGTAAATCAACAAGGATTTTGACAACTGATTTTGGCTAGTAAATAGGAGAAACTGACTGATCAAGGTTGAAAGTTTAGCTCTGAGACAACAAAAAAAAATGTTTTGCTAAGTGTGAGGAGAAAGTTGTACAGCCAACCAAAACAAAATGATCACAGAAGTTTGGCTAATGATTGACTTACCCATAATTAATTTTTGTCCATCCATCTATACAGTCATTTTCTGCATGAAGGTAATGCAATAAATGGTTATGCAGAAAGTCCTATTCCAGCAGCATCAGACACAATGTCTGAACTAAACCTTCTTTATGAATGTTGTGTATAGTACTGCTGTCTGCAAATACTGCACATGTGACTCACTTACTTTTGTTTGGAATAGTAATACTAGTGATGTTTCTGTGTCCGTGTGAGAATGATTGGAATGTGGTTTCATTACAATACTCTGTAGCTTGGGAAAAGGCAGGTAGCAGAGCACTCAATGGAGATGCCATTTTTGCAACATTCCTGTTTTTTTGTACAGTTGACTAGAAACAAAATTTGAGGAATTGCACAAAAACTGTGTTGTTTTTAATGTTTGTAATGTCATTGACCTCCTTGAAAAAAGAAAAGGAAAACATCAGCTATTGTGATATATGGTTGTATGTTCTGGACCACCAGGGGGAGCACCAGCCACCCCGACACAGACAGACATGGGACACAAGTGCAAACACACACTTTTATTTTTTCTTTTGTCCTGTGGGAAATGCCTTCCCCCGTTTCCCACATGTACAGCTCAGTTCCAGCACAGCACAAATCACACTGCTCTTCTTTCTCTTCTCTCTTTTCCTCCACTCCTCCTGGCAAGCTTTGTCTTCTGCCACCCGACTGTGGCTACTGGAGTAGTGCCTGCTGGTTCCTTTTATAAGGCACCTGGAAGTTCTCCAGGTGCTTGTTGACCTAAATCTGGTAGCACATCTGGGTGTGGCAGAAGTGCTGCAATTAAGGGCTCAACAGCAGCTGCAGCACCCCCTGGCAGCACCCATGGAAACCAACAGGGCTGCACCAAACTCCATCTCCCATGGAGCCCTGTGGGAGACCGAGGCTGTATCCCAGGGGGGCTGCCACCTAGCACTCCGAGGGAGGTAATGCTCTGGATACACTCTCTACCCTGGTCCTTTCTTCCAGCGTAGAGGCATCCCAGCCGGGGACATGTATTACATATTCTATGCATATGATTAGTATTCTGTTTATAATAAATGTCCCAAAGCTCCCAAACTGTCCCTTTTCATTTTTTACATCGCTCACTGTACATTCATTTGCATCAAAGCTTTTAAGTAAGGATGGGATCTGAGCTCATTTGTAAATGGCTAATATGAGAACGGCCCACACCTGCAGTATATTCAACACGGAAAGGCCTGTCACCTTTTCTTGAAAAATATTATTGACAATAAAACATTGTTAGCCATGTAACTGTATTCCTGTATAGATTAGCTGAACTACTTTAACGTCTTTACTTTCTAAAGACCTTGATAAACATATTTCAATGCTCAAAAAGCTTTGACATAATTGGCTAATAAATTGATTTTTACTATTTGTGTGTGTTTTAGAGCAAATTACAGTTGCATTTGGTTCTTATACCTAAGTTTGTGCTGAAACCAAAAGTATGAAATGCTTTGGAAACACTGTGTGCAATGCTGATAAAACTGGCACACACCGTGGCGTGGCACAATTACAAAAATTCCTCAGTTTATGCTCAGACCACAGAGAGTTAATTAAACATCCTGCAGACTTTATATCTATGAGTGGTTACTTCATTAATTTCTTTGATTGTTTGCTGTACAGTTGGGTGGTAAAGGAATATCAGATCTCAGAAGAATGCATCATATATCTGATTGATTTGTAATTCATTTGTTGTAATGCAAGTTATAAAACCAATGAAAAAAATAAAAAATGTAATAAGGTACAGTACTTATTTTCTTTGCTCAGTACATGAAACCAGTTAAAGCGAGACTGCATGAGGATTTAATCCAGGTCTTCTAAGTCTTCAAACGCACTAATAAAGTTGATCCAGCAGAATTCTTCCAACTTAATGCAGAGCCATCATCAGGACAGTCTTCCACTTCATACGGGGCTCTAATATGAACAAAGTGAAGCAGTCAGTCATGTACAAGGAACCCCTAAAGGGTGAGAAAGGCATCCTCGACATCTCCGCCTTGCTGAGGGCCCTCTTTGCCTGCAACTGCATCCGCAATACTCTAACAGAGTATGGCAACAACTCGTCTGGAAATGTCAAATCCCGCTTCTTCTTTCTGCTCGTTTGGAAAAGGCTAAGCCTGGACAAGTGGGAGAGCTCCAGCTCTTACAACTAGGAGTTCCCCTGGTTCTACACAGACGTCATCCATTTCAAAAGGGAACACTGCATGGAGCGAGTGAACCTGGACCTGTGGAAGTCAAAGACTATCTACAACCTCATCTGAGCCAAGACATGAAGGAACCTGTCAGGACCCTCCCAATTGCTACAACCATGGTGGTCTGGGAGAACATAGCCTCCGATGAACTCAGCAACAAACACAAGGACCTGATGTGGATGGACATACAAGGGGACTGCCTCTCTGCTCATTCATGCTCACCAGGGCATTATGCAGATACAGACATTGTCTGTGGTGCGTCCTGCAGGAAGAAGACACACTGTACCTCTTCTGGGAATGCCTAGTGGCACAGTCACTGCTGGATGCACTGAAAGAGGAACTGGAAAAGTGTTCTATAGACTGTTCCCCAGTATCCGCTTACTGGAAGCCACTGAGGACGCATGGTGTCTTACGTGCTGTGTGAAAGACAGCATCACTATCTACATTGACACTATGCTGCTGCCATATTAGTCATCAGTTTTATAACTGCACTGAAAGTGGTGATAATGATCAGTAGTGGTAGTATTATTATCATAGGTACACAGTATAGTGAAATTCTAAACTGCATGTATAACCAACAAGCAACATGTAGCCAGCCAATGAAAAACCTAACAGCCAAAGATTACTTTTTATAGTGCTGATTTTTCAGATGCTTGCAGAATCTGACATTAATATCACCATATCTAAAAAATTAAATATTTCCATGTGTGAATATGTGTTATAAACCATGGATTTCAACAGATACAATGTGCTTTTTATTACATATCAACATCACTTTGAATACATGACCTTTACATTGCAAGACATGCTTTTGTAAACAGCCCCCTAGAGATTTCACCTTTCACTGACCCTTCACGTTTAGGATTACATAAAGTCTACATTACAGAATTCATGTTTAAATGAAAACGCTGTGTCAAAACATTAATGGGCCATTTTAAACAGCCATGTCAAACAGACTTTGTTCTGTTTTACTATTCTGTGGGACTGGTGAATGAAGCCATTAGTAATCTGGGTTTCCTTTCAGTTGCAGCTCTTTCTGTTCACTTTTTACTTAAATGCTCTTTTTATTCTATGGCACATATTTCAGATTTGATATGTTTTGATTTGAATGACTTTCCAAATTTGGTTTATATTAATATTTTTAGTTCTTTTTAGATGCCTTCTGCTTACTCTGGTGTAAGTGTTGCAATTTCACTAAAGCAACTACAGTTTTATAGGGTTATAAAATGTAACTGTGGATAGAATGTTAAAATTGATGAGCTTTTTAAAGCAACCAATTAGACGACAGTCATAAAAATTTTCATGCATCATCTTGTCAGACATTTTACTCTTCTATGCAGGCAGATGCTTCTACAATTAAAATGCTATTATTTTAAATTAGAATTGACAAGCACACATGTTCTTTCATTCATTGTGTATGTGTGATGACAGATTAGCCAAATCTGTTAATAGTGTGAGAATTCTGAACTCTTTTGTGCAGACACCCCCCAACGGGACAAAGAGCAGAAGCACTATTTCTTACATCTGAGTTCCTTTCGATCAGTGACAGCAATTCTTCCTAATGAGTGTCAGTTAACTCATCCACATTAGTTTGCACAATGTCTGCAGATGATAAACTGTGTAGTGTAACTGTTTAATTTCAAAACTTTCATATAGTTGCTTCATGATGCGAGACATAAAGGGAGTGCCCTGATTAGTCAAAATTTCATGTGGGATACCAATACGCGTGAACATTTCTGATAGTGCTTTTGCAATAGTCCAGCCACTTCTGAGCATCTTGTGGTTTAATCGAATAACACAAGCATATACTGAAACCCATTTGTACTCTATTGGGAAGCAGGCAAGCAATATCTAGTCCCACCCTCACAAAGACGACATCTAAAATAGGCATTAGTACAAGGGGTGCCCTAGCAGGTCTGTGAGCAGACACTATTTGACAGTTGGGGCAGGCCTTACAGAATTGCTCCACATGCATTCCCTTGTCTTTTCCACATCAAGGTGACCCCACAAAAAATGAATGTGAGCAATTTTTAATATCATCTCCCTGTGCCCACTTGGCACCACCAACTGTTCGATCTGCCCATCACCTAAGCAATCAGAAATCACCCGATACAGGAAGCCATCCTAAATTAAAAAATTTGGTTTTAAAATTCAGGTTCTATACCTCCAAATAGTAAGAGTCATTTATGACATGTGCTTGTCTGAATGTAAAATCCAAGTTGCCGTCAGCTCACTCAAGGCAAGCAAACTCTGTCTGAATGGCAGTCTCTGCTTCCTCTGTGTCCGATGCAGCATCATGCTCACCGCCTGCTGCTATTTCGTTGGGGTCTGTAGTGGGTGTCTGTTCTGGGGAGGCTGTTTGCGTGACAGATGGTGTGATAAAGTCCGCCAGCTGCCCAGGGTCCTCACTTGAGGATTCATCCCTGACCTCACTGGACAACTCTGGTTCAATTTTAAACCCGGCTCCTTGACTGACGTTGTCAGCAGCGAGCTCCTCTCTATCCACTGCAGGAGGAGGTGCTCTGCAGGTGGCCAAGACCTGTGGGAAAAGGGCATTCCTCTTTCCTAATAAAAGAAGCCAGGGTAAAGTGTCTGATATGGCAGTCCAAACCTTAAAGTTCTTCCTTTTAAATTTCAGAGGAATTACTATAGTCTTGTATGTTTCAATATCCCCATGGACACAGCGAATGTTCACCTGGTCTGTGGTTCTATAAGGAGTCTACTGGAGCAAGTCACAGCAAACTATGCAGAGGTCACTACCAGAGTCCATTAGCACCAGGAATTTACATTCAGCCATTGTAATAGAGACCTTAAAATTGTCCTACCTTAACATCTTGGGGGAGACTTGTGAGCCTCATACCTGGGCCAGACCGATGGCCATGGTTTGTGCAGGTGGGAGGTGGCACTCCCCAGCCAGATGTCCCAGTCTTCGACCTGTGTTGCTGGCGACCTGAGGAGCCTGTTCTGGTTGCATCGAAGTTGGGGCCAAGCCCATGGGTAGCCCCTTTGTTTCCAGGTGGTTTAGGTGCCCTCCAGTCTGCAGGACAGATCTAACAGTGAGTGGACCCCTGTCTATCACCGACAAGACTGTGTCAATAGCGAGCTTCTTCATAATCCACTCGAAAGTGTCTCCACGGATCCAGATTTCAATCAGGTCTACTAAGTTTTGAATCTGTCCTCGTATAGGGCGATCTGGATCAATGTGCCACAGACAAAACTGGCGGCCCTTGACCACTGGGCTTATAGCTGTGCGGAGGAAGACCTGTTACTTCAGGAAGTCATAATCATCAAGGCTTTCGGGAGTAAGGTTTTGCATGACCTTTAGGGCCTCCCCGGTTTAAAACCGGGCCACAATAGTTGCCTGGGCTCCCCATCTCAGCGCATCAATGTTGCCATGTATTCGAAACAGAATAGGAAGCACTCTGGGCTGTTCGAAGGAGCCACCTACACCAGCACATCTCTGGGGAGTGTGAAGACAAGAGCCTCATTTTGCTCCACCAGTATCGGGATATTATGTGCCTCTTGGGTTTCCATTAGTCCCCATTTCTGGTGCCATGTGACACATGACTAAGTATCTTGCACCCCAAAGACGAGGTTGAGTTACAGTACTTTAGCAAAACCAGCTATATTCCATTAGAAACAGGAACAGCAAGGTTATTAATTGTAATGGGATCTACCATTTTACTATACACAGTCACAGAAAACAGGCAGGGTCGGAGCCAGGTCAGTGGTCAAATTATAATGTTCCACGTATCACCCATTGGGCGACCAGCTCTTTGCACGTGGCAGCGATCAGCTTGTAATTGTTTCTGTGGCACTTCGAATCTGTGGTTGCTTCGGCGATGAACAAGCAACCCTCAACAGGCGCAGCAGTCATGCTTCTCAGTGTCATCCCTTTGGGGAGGGTCTCAAAAGAGTTCAGAAGTCTAACAGCTTTTGATGTTTGCCACCATGGCCGAGCCAGGCTTGGATGGTCTTTTTGCCCAAATTTCCATTTAGCATTGATTAAGATTTCGTTTCACAAAACAGCATTTTGACTTCACACATACCTTTTCCATACAGCCAACACTGATTTGCTGCTATCTCTTTAGTTCTGTTTATATCACCTTCTAAGGCTGCAATTAGCCCAATAATGTGTTATGTCACCTCTTAATCCTATGAAATTACCCTGATATTTTGCATGTCACCTCTTAATCCTGCCACCTTCAACATTAAATAACTTGACTTAAGAAAACCAATGAAATTACATTGCATTACTGAAATGTACTACTATACAGTATGTGATAGCTGTTCATATAATTTAAGAATTATTGTCTGATAGTCTATGAAATTTACTTAGTCTGATGAAAATTTATTACTTTCTGTACTTACAAGGTTTATTTTAATTTGGTCATAGTGTTGTTGTCTGGGTTTTTAGGAAGCCCCAAATAATGCATTTAGAAAGATCAATTGACACTGCTGTCATTAAAAATGTAACAGTAAGTTAAAATTCTTTAATGTTCCATTTTATGGTGGGATACCAATATGGAAATTGTTGTGTCCCTGCTGTGCGCCATTATCTGGAAAATACTTATTGTGTGTGACACCAAAAGTATTTGTTAGCTGGCAAACAAACTTCCCAAACCTTTTTTTATAAACCCACAAGCCTGAAGAACTTTTTAAAATGTAATTTTCACTTTACTTTATATACTATGAATGCCAGTAAAAATGTAGATCATGGCTTGTGTTTCAAAAGGACATTTCAGTGACTTTGACATTTTTTAAATTAGCCCACAATACAATGTGGTCTTTAAAATGTACAAATGCCAATAAATATAATACGGATCACAATTCATCTTAATTTGAGACTAGTGGCTACAAAGTAGAACATTATTCAAATCCACGAAAATGAAACAGCAAATATAAAATGACATGGCTGATATACAATAAGGCCAATCTCTGTGAGGTTGACAAAAATGTATGTTTTTTCCGCCCAACTTTTGGTTTTATTTTCTAAACAGCATGACTGGACACAAGAATTTGAATAGAATTTGCTGTAAGAATTAACAAGGGCAGAATTATGGGCAAGTGTCCACAGACACAAAATTTTTCAGCATATTTTAATGTTTTTCAGGCCTTCGAAATCTTGCAGGTTTTAAGAATATCTATTTCTACCAAAGGAGCAGCTCAGTTTTGGAGATCAATAACTTAATTTACCCCTATTCACTAAAGGTAGGTGGACTTACTGTACCTGTAAAGATGTTTTTTTTCAGTTTGCATGAACCTGGCATCATTCATAACTCTTCTTCATTCATGATTCCACTAAGGATGTTAAAGGATAAATTTGCAATTTTACAAGTACATGTTATTTTTACACAATCATGTTATATATAATTTAATATGTGAAATTGTGTTCTTGAGTGAAGCATAAATTAAAAAAATATTGTGGCTGTTCTTGTAATTTAAAACAGGATCCATGGGGGATCAGTGCGAGTACATCTCAAGCCAATAATGTTCTCGAGCATGATTTGTGTCTTGAGATTTCACATATATTGTACTATGCTGTATCCATGTCATTTCTGAAAATAAATCATGTATATATCATATATATATTATGTATATAATCATATGTCATACGTGCAATTGGGAGGCAGCTAGAGGGCCTCAATAATAGTGGTACAATGCAAGACCAGGGGGTGGCAAGCCGCACTAACTTTCTCTCTCAATTCTCTGCAGACCATCCATGGGAAATGCCACTAGGTCCCGGCGCCACTGATGATGTCATTTCCGGTACCGGCACCACTGATGATGTCACTTCTGGTATCGGCATCATGGATGATATCACTTTTGGTACTGCCGGCATTGATGATGTCACTTCCGGTACTGGTGCCACTGATGGTGTCACTTCCGGTAGTGGCGCCACTAATGACATCACTTCCTGTCACGGCCTTTAAAGCCACCATATTTTTCCATTCAAGTCAGTTCTGTTTTGGACTTCAACCTGAACACAACTCAAAAATAATACCTATTTGCAGCCAGGGCATACTATAGAGGTGGCTGCCCCAAACCTTTGATGTCTCCTGGCAATCTTTGTTACAATAGTTTTTTGTGATTCATTTGGCTGTGTTCTTCCCTCCTTGACAACTTTTCACCCACTTTTGGTTTGGTTTTCTGTTGCTCATTTCATTAATGCTGCAATTACCATTTCCGTCTCATAGCATGGCTGGTACCATAGAAGGAAACATGGTTGCCTTATCTTGAAACATTTGCCCTTCAACATGATTTTTTTTATTTTATATATGTACTTTATATCAATTCTTTGCAAATGTTCTACATCACGGGTGTGCACATTCAGTCCTGGAGGGCCGCAGTGGTTGCAGGTTTTTGTTCCAACCCCAATTGTTTAATTAAAAACCAATCCTTGTCAATTATTAAATTTCATGACTTGCTAGTGCTTTAACTCTGCCATGTCAAGTCATTCTCATATCCTAGATTTTTTTTCCTTTCTAAGGATATCATCCAAATGATTAGAAGTCTAAAACAGACGAGTTATTCTCAGTGCTTCACTTTTTTCTCTTCACTTTCCTTCCAAGTATTTAATTAAACCCAATAGAGTGTGATAAATACACACAGGTGTAAATGGAAACAAGCTAAATGGAGAAATAATAGTTTCTTTTGTCAGTTGCATCTTATTGCTAATAAGGAGCAATTAAAAACCAAGACTACAGCTGTTTAAGACTAAAATAATCAATAAGGGTTCAAAATCTTAATGAGCGAAACAACTAAACTGTAGCAGAAGTGTTACTTGAGCAATAAGTGGTTCTTATTAAACAGTTGGGTTGGAACAAAAACCTGCAGCCACTGCGGCCCTCCAGGACTGAATCTGCCCACCCCTGTAATAAAAACTGAGATAAAAAAAATGTTATACTAGTCACTTTACTCTGGATAATCTGCTACACTGCAGCATGGGCAATGCCCTCCTGCTTTTTTACTTCAAGTAGACCATCCTGTAATGTCTGTTGGCAAGACAGTCTGCAGATACCAGCTAGCATGGGGTTAACTAGATCAGGAGGTGTGCATATGTTAAAGAAACAGCAATACCAGGAATCAGAGAGACTGTTGCCAAAACCAAAGTGATTAACTTTAAAGAACGTTCAGTTTCTGTTCTTAGGTAAAATACAAGTATAAATTTTATAAATTACTCAATAAAGAATTAGTATACATAAAGACACAGATTTGTTAAAACACACCAAAAAACAAAGTACAGTAATCCCTCGCTACTTCGCGGTGCACTTTTCGTGGATTCATGACTTCGCGGGTTTTTAAATATAGTAGTAGTATTTCCTAGTCTAAGAACAACAAAACAAGTTCGGTGACTAAGTGCGTTGTAACATGGGCTGTGATTGGTACATGGGAGGGAGACGACAAATCACAGCTTTCCGCTTTCTAATCGGGCCCGATCACAATGTTTTTGCAGCCTTGCAAAAAAGAGCCAGTTCCTACTACTACTACGAATACACCTTCGGAAACCGTGGAAGAGGTGCCCCAGGAAATGGCACCGTCGTCTGAAGAGACGTAAAATACAGTCATCGGCTGCACAGTAAAAGTCATCATCACCTTCATCGTCATCATTTTTACTGCACAGCATATTCATCACCATCATCACGTCATATATAGCTACGTGTACTTCGCTATACAGTAACTGCAAACTTATGTACCAATTTCGTATTGCTTAACAATTGTCCCTGTTATTAATAGAGTAAATGGTGGATTGTAAACAGTACAGAGAGGGTTTAAAAACGTCCAAATACACGTTAAGTAATTAAATAAATATGGTGTCCCTACTTCGCGGAAATTCAGTTATTGCGGCCGGCCTTGGAACCTATCTTCCGTGATAAACGAGGGATTACTGTAGTTTGAAACTGATTAACAAAAATGACAACCAACAATATCTGTCGATTGATCAATTGTTGAAACTTCCTAAATCTTTGGTATGCCAAACCAGTCCAAGCCCCATTTAATAAAGTCGTAATCAAATAATAATGTTCCATGAGACACAAATAATAGAAATAAGGTACAGTTCTCCTCATACGTCTTTAACAATCACTGAGGTTTAGAGAGCTCTGTCTCAGCAGTCTCAAGCTGGTCAAAAGGTGACCTCCATCACTGAGCTCCCCATTTATATTGGCCTGCTCCCCAAAAGAGGTGGTGCTTCCGATGCATGGTGAGGGTGGGGCTAGGCATCTTCTTCAGGAGATGACTCCACACTGTGGAAAAACCAAAAAAAGATGTGGTCAGTGGCAGACCCCCACTTGGTTTACCTGAGCCCTTCAGGATATATATATATATATATATATATATATATATATATATATA
>JANRMT010062831.1:36998290-37068986 GCA_026402145.1 Polypterus bichir lapradei | reverse complement strand
CTAAAGGATTATTAGGAACACCTGTTCAATTTCTCATTAATGCAATTATCTAATCAACCAATCACATGGCAGTTGCTTCAATGCATTTAGGGGTGTGGTCCTGGTCAAGACAATCTCCTGAACTCCAAACTGAATGTCAGAATGGGAAAGAAAGGTGATTTAAGCAATTTTGAGCGTGGCATGGTTGTTGGTGCCAGACGGGCCGGTCTGAGTATTTCACAATCTGCTCAGTTACTGGGATTTTCACGCACAACCATTTCTAGGGTTTACAAAGAATGGTGTGAAAAGGGAAAAACAACCAGTATGCGGCAGTCCTGTGGGCGAAAATGCCTTGTTGATGCTAGAGGTCAGAGGAGAATGGGCCGACTGATTCAAGCTGATAGAAGAGCAACTTTGACTGAAATAACCACTCGTTACAACCGAGGTATGCAGCAAAGCATTTGTGAAGCCACAACACGCACAACCTTGAGGCGGATGGGCTACAACAGCAGAAGACCCCACCGGGTACCACTCATCTCCACTACAAATAGGAAAAAGAGGCTACAATTTGCACGAGCTCACCAAAATTGGACAGTCGAAGACTGGAAAAATTTTGCCTGGTCTGATGAGTCTCTATTTCTGTTGAGACATTCAAATGGTAGAGTCAGAATTTGGCGTAAACAGAATGAGAACATGGATCCATCATGCCTTGTTACTACTGTGCAGGCTGGTGGTGGTGGTGTAATGGTGTGGGGGATGTTTTCTTGGCACACTTTAGGCCCCTTAGTGCCAATTGGGCATCGTTTAAATGCCACGGGCTACCTGAGCATTGTTTCTGACCATGTCCATCCCTTCATTACCACCATGTACCCATCCTCTGATGGCTACTTCCAGCAGGATAATGCACCATGTCACAAAGCTCGAATCATTTCAAATTGGTTTCTTGAACATGACAATGAGTTCACTGTACTAAAATGGCCCCCACAGTCACCAGATCTCAACCCAATAGAGCATCTTTGGGATGTGGTGGAACGGGAGCTTCGTGCCCTGGATGTGCATCCCACAAATCTCCATCAACTGCAAGATGCTATCCTATCAATATGGGCCAACATTTCTAAAGAATGCTTTTAGCACCTTGTTGAATCAGTGCCACGTAGAATTAAGGCAGTTCTGAAGGCGAAAGGGGGTCAAACACCGTATTAGTATGGTGTTCCTAATAATCCTTTAGGTGAGTGTATATACACATATATAAATATATACATATATATACATATATACACATATATATATACACATATACATATATATATATACACATATATATATATACACACATATATATATATATACATATATACACATATATATACACACACACATATATATACATATACATATCTACATATATACTGTATATACACATATATATATACAAATCTACATATATATATATCTACATATATATATTAGGGGTGGGACTCGATTAAAAAAATTAATCTAATTAATTAGAGGCTGTGTAATAATTAATCTTGATTAATCGTATGTAATCACACATGAAAATTTGCCCCAAATCGCAAATGTTTTTTTTTAATTTAAAAGGGTTTTAGTGGGCGACAGAATCAAATAATAGACATGGACATGAATATTGTAAACTCAAGCTCTTTTAATTTCTGAAAAAAAAATGCTTTTAAACTGCATTTCAATTCAAAACAGAAACAAAAATATCATCCCTGGCTAAAATTGGGCAGACTTAAAAATAAAGTGGTATTTTAAGTACTTTAAGTACATTTTCAGAATGGTATTGTCTTTAAATAATAATAACAAAAATTTCAACATAAAGTGCAGTTTTTCTTCTTAAAAAAATAAGGCAGAAACATAAAAGGTAATTTGACCAGCTTCACCTTTAAACTCTGAGTAACCTTAGCCAAAACTATTTTGTACATTAGGCTAAAACAGTGTGATCATTGAACATTTTGTAATTAGATGTAATTAGAACTACTAACGGTCACGGAAGTCCAATGATCCCCAGTAAGAGCCACAAAGTCCGCTTTCTGTCATGCATCTAATTTTGCTTGCTTTTCAGTGTGCACAAAACCACACTTTTATCAAGTCTTCCGTCGGGTAGTCTTTTGAAATGAATTTTCTCCGATCAGTCCTAGGAACGCGCTTTATTCCGACTCTAACATTTTTGTAGCTGTGATGTGTGCATCAATGTAATCGATGTACCAGGAAATCATGCACTGACAAAAGTTCCCCTTTGCTTGGAATGCAAAGTGTGATTAAATGCGTTATTTTTTTTAACGCGTTATGGAGTACATGCATCGAAGCTTCTCAGCTGTGCTTGTGCTAAGAAAAGGAAACATTTTAAAAATAACGTAACATGATTGTCAAAGTAATAGTTTTGTGACCGTTATGAGTGTTGCTGTCATCAAGGATTTGATTATCATTATTTCTTGCAATCAGGTTCGTATTTGGAGGATGTGTTGTGTTCAAGTTATGTTCCGTGTTTGTCAACCGTTGTAAAGATAACAGGTTTCATTCATTGAAGTGTTCACCACCCAAATCGGTACTCGTCAATGTAAGTTGTTCAACAGGCATTCCCGGGATTAAGTTGTGGAAATTGCCTGCGAACATTTAGCGGTAGCGTGTGTATGAACTTAATTTAATCTTTTCCAGTCCTTCAAAGTCAGTTGACGTGAGTCGCTCGGACTACATGCATCAAAGCTTCTGAGCTGTGCTCGTGCGATCTCGCGATGTCAACGGGTTTATTTAATGTTAGCTAAGACCCGGCACTTAAAAGTTTCTTGCTACAGCAATTATAACTCCGTTACAAAGTGATCCAAAGTCTCGTTTATACCTCGTGTCTTTTCATTATACTTGTATCTCGCGAATACCACATTCGTCGTAGGCATGACAAACGGCAGCGGGAGTGTGTCTATAAACTTAATTTAAACTTACGGTTCACACCATGCTTTGTTTCCGCAGTAGCTGCACGTATGAATATGCTTGTATGCATCACTCGCTTCATAATCTTTTGCTGCCTTCTCAATTGTAAAATGGCGTTTTATGTTCAGCGCTCTTTGGAGCTCTTCCTTGTTTTCTACGTATTGCGTTCAGAGTCATGTCACGTGATTACGTGGGAGGCGTGATGATGTCAGACGCAACTCCGTCCCCCACGGCCATTGAGCTGAACTCCATTACAGTATATGTAGAAAAATAGGTTCCAGTTATGACCATTACACGTAGAATTTCGAAATGAAACCTGCCCAACTTTTGTAAGGAAGCTGTAAGGAATGAGCCTGCCAAATTTCAGCCTTCTACCTACACGGGAAGTTGGAGAATTAGTGATGAGTCAGTCAGTCAGTCAGTCAGTCAGTGAGGGCTTTGCCTTTTATTAGTATAGATGGAGACAACACTACAAGAGAAATAATTTTGCATGCTGCAATTTGCAAAGTATGAGTCCATTGTTTAAGTGCAATGTGAATTCTACTGACATTTCAACAAACCCAGGTCTCCAGACCTTACCCTCTGCTTTTTTTATCTATGGGGGTACATTAAAGAAAGAGTGTTTGTTCCACCTATGTCCGGAATTCTTCAAGATTTGTGACATTGAACTGAGGAAGCTATGAATTCAGTAACTAGGGACCAATTGACTCGTGTGTGGCAAGAAATGGTGTACCATTTTTGATGTTTGTTGTGCTACACATGGTGCTCATGTTCAGTGCATGCAACCTCAAGGACCATAAGACCAAATGTTAAACTTTCCTCTGTCCAGTTATGTGCAGAATGTGTTTCTGTCTTTTACAGTTTGTTTGAAATAAATTTTTGAAATTTGCTCTTTTAGTTTGAATAGCCCTGTACTTATATAAATATAGCTGCCTGTGTTTTTAAACACGTTGCTTCCATTTCTTCTGATGCTAATAACCTGACTTTGTATTAAAATATAAGTTGGGACTTGCAGTGAAAATGTCCATGCATAATACTTTATTATTTATTTTATAATTTAACTTATTAATAAAATAACAGCGAAGCAATATGACTGTTCTTTAAATCAGAAAACACATATAATCTAAACTAAAATTAATGTATAGTATGGTGGCAGTTTGCTAAACTATCTTACAGTTTCAAATACTAGAGCTGAAAAAAGTATACTGGTGGCATAAAAAGCTAATACCAGCGGGTTCTATCACATTCAGCAACATTTGCACAAGAACGCACAAAATGATTAAAAATTGTGACAAAGTTTGTATTGTTTATATGGAATATAAGATTTCAGCATTAATAATACACATTATTTTATTGCATACTAGGGGGCTTTGCCCTTTGCTCGCTTCGCTCGCCAACCCCTGTTTTTGTTTTTTCAGATACACACTTTTAAGATTTTTTTTCTTTGAATTGTTGCTATTTCATTAGTTTCACTTTTATTTCAGAACTTCTGTAAAAACAATATTTGGAATCTTTCAAGTCCCAAAGTACTGAATCTTTTTAATGAGGTCCATGAGACTTGTGTTTAATGACTTTGTACCATAATTCAGGATGGGTTTCTCTGTTTGGAACTTCAGTACAGACAAAACAATCTACATCATCAGCAGTTAATAGTTTTTTTTGCAAAGTAACCAATAAATGCATGTGAGGTAAACTCCGTTTTTGAAATTTTCTTGACTTAAACTTCAAAGCCTTACAATATTTACATACTTCTGACATATCACCTATGTCCATATATTCAATCTCTATTCGCCTTTTCGTTATTTCTCTGAGTAATAATTTCTCTTTCTTTGCTCTAATGCGATGTTTACTTTCTTTTTTTTTGACACTGTCGTTTTTTCTGCTTTCATATTCTGTACCTTGCTCTGCATGTGTTTTGCGCCTATGTTTTTTTTGAGTTTTATGAATTCCAGTTTTCATTATCTCTAACCTGCCCTGCATGTGTTTGGCCCCCTTGTTTTTTAACCTTTTTATGGTATTATACTTTGTTTTCTACTCTGTCTTTTATTTCTGACCTCGCTTTATCCTGCTTTTTTTTTCAATGACACCTGGTCCGTGGTGATTATTTTCCCTTTTTCGAGTAATAATTTCCATTTGTTTGCGCTCCTGCGATTTTTACTTTCTTTTTTTTTATACTTTCTAACTTTCCTACTTTTATATTCTTTAACTTTCTCCACATGTGTATCGTGCCAACTATTTTTTTTTTGAGCCTTTCGAATTCCACTGCTTTCATAATCTCTAACCTGCTCTGCATAGTGCAACCGGCCCGATTGAATGTGCTTTTTTTTCAATTCCACTTGTTCCGGGCTGATAATTACTTTCCTTATTTTCTGAATTTGCACCTAGATTATTCTTTTTCTTTTTTGTCTCTCCAAACTCTTTTGCATCTCTTTTCTCTGCGCTGATTTCTTCTTCGCTTAGTCATCTACTTTTCATTTATAATGTACTGTCCTTATACACTTTATATGCGCTGAGAGCCCTGGATCTGTGTGTGCTCAAAGCCAAAACACAACTGAGTGTTTTGCTGGATGCCCTTGCTCTTATTTATTTGTAAGTAGGGCGTGTCTTGCAAGAATCTCATGTTCTACGTCATCGCGAGACGGTCCTGGGTCAATCTCTTGGCGCAAAGTCTCATGTTTAAGGTCCCCGCGAGATGCTCCGCGGCCAATCTCTCTAGTCTCGCGGGTCTTTTAAGTCTTCCATGATCTTAACATGAAGATCACGTATTGTCACCCAGGATTTTTTTTTATAATAGAGAGATAGCATGTCAAAGTGTTAAAATTATTATATATGACAGTTCATAATAACAATTATGACTCTAAGATCTTTTTTACATTTTTTTTAGTTAATTTGAACTTTTGCATCTTGGTGGTAGCAATTAGTCTAAACCACACAAAAGAGGAACTGCTTGCAGGAGGCTTTTTTTCTGGTTTAGGCAGACAAGTAAAAGGTTAAGCTTCAAATGAAGGATTAAAATAGTAATTATGGACATTCCGCACATTACTGGCCTGGAGTGACTGGACACATGCCAGCAATATGAATATTGACAAATTTGATACCTTTACCTTTACTATTTATTTGATACATTTAAGCATATACAATACGTGAACATGTACTGATATTGTCTGTCAAAATGACACTGGACAGGGGTAAAGCTAGGGGTGTTCACTTTGTGCCCCAACAAACTTTAAAAAGTTACTAGTTTTAAGTGAAAGCAGGAAGAGAAATCACAAAGAACACCCATGCTGTGAGACACCTGAGCCACAGCTGAGAACTACCTGAACACCTTTGCATACTGGGTACCTCAATCAACACTATCTGTGACAGCTGCTAAACATCTAGGTTGTATAGTGTGATTGTCACATTTATTTACTTTGTTCCAGCCTCAGACATATTAAGAATGTTAAATACAATACAATACAATACAATTTATTTTTTTGTATAGCTCAAAATCACACAAGAAGTGCCGCAATGGGCTTTAACAGGCCCTGCCTCTTGACAGCCCCCCAGCCTTGACTCTCTAAGAAGACAAGAAAAAACTCTCAAAAAAAACCCTTGTAGGGAAAAAATGGAAGAAACCTTGGGAAAGGCAGTTCAAAGAGAGACCCCTTTCCAGGTAGGTTGGGCATGCAGTAGGTGTCAAAAAGAAGGGGGTCAATACAGTACAATATACAGAACAGAACAAATCCTCAATACAGTATAATAATAAATATTTTAGAAGAAAGGCGGAGAATTTAACAGTAGATGATATCACATAATATGATTTGGACTTGTTTAGAGTCCTGGAGACCTCATCCTTCAAGCTGCCTCCCCCATTTGGACATTCCACAGCTGAAATAGCATTAATCCGATTAAAGGACCCCTCTTTCCCATGATTCCTGTGATCCTCCATCAGGGATGACTTTACCTTAGGCAGGCAAAACAACTTGGCAGGCAAGTGCCACATTTGAGTACCGAGAAGAGAAACAGAATAGGTGAGGGTTAGTATCAAATTATAATTATCATGTTACTTATGATTTAGTGCTAATGACTAACAACAGAGATGCAGTCTCTACAGTTAATCCGCAGCTCGAGTCAGGATATGCTAAACTGAAGTAGTGAGTCTTCAGCTGGGATTTAAAGCTGAGACCGAAGGGGCATCTGTTATAGTAGCAGGGAGACCATTCCACAGTTTAGTAGCCCTGTAACTAAAAGCTCGACCTCCCACTGTTATTTCATTAATCCTTGGAATCATAAGCATTCCGGCATCTTGAGATCTTAATGTGCGCTCAGGTTTGTAAGTCATGATAAGTTCAGACAAGTAAGCCAGACCTTGGCCATTTAATGCTTTATATGTTAAAAGGAGGATTTTGAAATCTGCCCTAAACTTAACCGGGAGCCAGTGTAAGGATTTAAGAACTGGAGTTATGTGTTTGTATTTTCTTTTTCTTGTAGTAATTCTTGCAGCAGCATTTTGGATTAATTGGAGGCTGTATAAAGAACATTTTGAACATCCAGTGAACACCGCATTGCAGTAGTCAATCCTACTAGAAATAAATGCATAAATTAATTTCTCAGAATCCTGTTTATTTAGAAAGCCCCTTAACTTCCCAACATTTTTAAGATTGAAGAAACATTATTTGGACAACTTTGTAATATGCACTTTAAATGACATGCTAGAGTCAAAGATAACTCCTAGACTGCAGCCTGATTCAGTAAAATTAATGGTGATTCCAACTGAGTTAAATGATGACAGAATATTGTTGTGATCAGTGTCATTCCCTCCAACAATTAACATCTCTGTTTCATCTGTGTTTAAAGACAAGTAGTTCTTATCCATCCACTCCTTTAATTCACTAACACAACTAAATAAAGACAACATCTGAGAAACTTCATTTGAACTAAATGAAAGGTATAACTGGGTGTCATCTGCATACGAGTGAAAATTAACATTATGTTTCCTAATGATAGATCCCAGTGGAAGCATGTAAATTGAGAATCGTAAAGGTAACAGTACTGAGCCATGCGGGACACCATATCTCACTTCTGTGTATAATGATGGAGTACTGTCAGCACATTTCTGTACATATTGGAATCCATCCATTTTCCAACCCGCTGAATCCAAACACAGGGTCATGGGGGTCTGCTGGAGCCAATCCCAGCCAACACAGGGCACAAGGCAGGAACCAATCCTGGGCAGGGTGCCAACCCACCACAGGACACACACAAACACACCCACACTCCAAGCACACACTAGGGCCAATTTAGAATCGCCAATCCACCTAACCTGCATGTCTTTGGACTGTGGGAGGAAACCGGAGCGCCCGGAGGAAACCCACGCAGACACGGGGAGAACATGCAAACTCCACACAGGGAGGACCCGGGAAGCAAACCCGGGTCACCTAACTGTGAGACAGCAGCGCTACCACTGCGCCACCATGCCGCCCCATATTGGAATCGATTTGATAAATAAGAACTAAACCAAGCGAGCACAGTTCCTGTAAGCTCAGCATCATTTTCTAGCCTGTGCAGTAAAATAGAATGGTCAATGGTGTCAAATGCTGCACTTAAGTCTAACAACATAATTACAGTGGAGTTTCCTTCATCACAGGATATCAGAATGTCGTTTACAACCCAAGTTAGTGCCATTTCTGTACTATGACCAGTGAGGAAATCAGACTGGAATTTCTCAAATAAATTTTAATGCGTAAGGTGTGACTGAAGCTGATTGGCAACTACTTTTTCTAGTATTTTAGAGAGAAAGGGTAAACTTGAAATAGGCCTGTAATTATTTGGTATGTGTGGGTCTAGGTCTGACTTTTTAAGTAATGGTTTAATGACTGACACTTTTAGTGCATCAGGTACTGTGCCATGCAATAATAAACTATTGATAATGTTTAGAATAGGCGCTGCAAGAACATCCATTGAAGTTTTTACTAGTTTTGTTGGCACTGGATTTAAGGAACAATTAGTGGGCTTCATTTTAGAAATTAAAGTGAAGACTTCCTGCTCAGTTACAGGATTAAAATTACTAAAGAGCTGAATGCAATGTGAAACAGGGTATGCTAAGCTAGTATTTGGTTTGTACTGTGATGCAGAGATCTGGGATCTTATATTTTTATTTTTCTCATTGAAGAAGTTCATAAGGTCTGTACTGCTAATATCTGTTGGTATTTTGCGCTGTAGATTTGAATTTCCATTTGTTAATTTAGCCACTGTTCTAAACAGTATCCAAGGATTTTTATCATTGCTATCTATTATTGTAGAATAGTATTCTGCGCGAGCTTTAAAAAAAGCTTTTTTATATTTTTTAACACTCTCTGTCCATGCAATTTATTCTGATGTTTGAGTCTCTGTCTTGCACCCCAAAACACAAGGCTGAGTCTCTGTGCTTTAGCAAAACCAACTTTATTCAGCTTGAAACAGGAAAAGCACGGTTATTTATTGTAGCGGGATCTACCACTCCTATACACAGACACAGCAATCATGGAAAGTCATGGCCAGGTTAGTGGCCAGGTAATACTGTTCCCTGCAGTTATAGTGCTCATAGTGTGACCACAGTCTTTTCGGATTTGTTTTTGTGGTGAGCTTTCGCAGCGCTAGGAGCCCGTGGTTGCCCCGGCAACCGATATGCTATTTTTCGCAAAGTGATTGTGCTTTGGGACACTCTTTGGCGTGTCTTCTTGTTGTGGGGAGTCCCAAAAGAAACTACACTATATATAAGTGAATAAAAAGTTTGAGCCTGCTGTATCTTGCCACCTGGGGTCTAAATATTAGGGGGGGCACCTCCAAAATAGGAAAGCAGAGTCACAGTCAACCCTGGGTGAAGTCTTAGAGGCAAGTGCATTGCGGCTATGGGCTATGTCTTCTTCCCACAAAGGTGAGTATAACGATACGAGAAGAAGACTTGGGGTGCAGGATGTGTATATAGCTCTACATAACAAAGAATCTGAGCATGGAAATAAACAAATCTATGTTTCAGGATAGGGTCACCCAAAAACCCTTCCACAATGTGTCAAGTGTGCAGAACTATTCCTCACAATTAGCGACAACCGGTACATATTTATCCAGGTCAAAACTAGTTTGCTTCTTTCTAAAGTAAAACAATACAGATCATTGGATAAAAATTATTTGAAATTTATTTGAAAAAAAAAAAATTTTGTTTTTTTGTAAGGCGAGTCTTCCATAACCTGAGACCCAGCTGTCTATACATCTTATCCCTCCATTTCAGAAGCCACTATTTCTATTTCAGGGAGCTACGGCCCCTTATGATAGTATCTAATACAAAACCAGGAACAAATCTAAGAAGAGATAGCGGTTAAACACATACAAGTACCTACTCTCTTACCCTAGGTCGATGGGGAATCACGAATTAGTGTAATATGTACATCTTTAGGATATAAAAAGAAACCAAAGAGCATTGACCAAACCCACTTGAACACTGAAAAATATGAAGAAGAAAAAATTTTGAGACAAGACATGTGACTGGAGTAGAAATCTAACCAACTTCATTGAAGCTCAAAGGCACCAAGACCGTCTATGCTCACCTGGTTTAAAGCTACAGATATTGATATGCTTTCACAGCATGCTTGTCAGCATTTTAAGGTAGTATTCTGTTGCATGTTGTATTATTTGATAATAACACCTTGGTAAAAGTGACTGTAAAATTTAGCCATGATATGATTGAGCTATAGCTACTTTATAGCAGAAGTCTGAACGTAAGATTTGTTATGTTAGTGGAAAACCTAGGGGGAGGTAGTGAGTCAGGACGTTATCATTATTTGTTTTTAACCCTAATTAACAGATGCATATTGAGGCTAAAAATAAAAAGTGACTTTCAGCAAGTTTAATGTGTTAGTGGTCAGACGATTGTATTTGTTGTCCCTAACTGTTTTACACAATTTTCAAATCATAAGCCCCATTCATGGTATGTAGGGTGTGTTTTTATAGCAGCCCTAAGCCACATGCACTCTATGCTTATTTGCTCACTTGTTCAAAGTGAAGAAAACAGACAGAAGTCTATGTGTGCTGGTCTGGTACAATTTTTCACAGCTGAGTCTACATTTTGCAGTTTATAGAGCTCAAGCTTTAAAGACTGAAGCTTTGATTTTTTTGTTAGTTCTTTGAACTTCCTTTATAAATATAGTTCTTGAAAGCTAACCTTACAAGTGGTAACCAAATGAACAAAGGTATTCTTGTTTAACTGTGTGTTAGCCCATACAAAGTGGGCATCCTGAAAGTGGAACTACATTTTTAGCCGTCATTCCACAGCATTCATCTTAGTAGCCCACACCACAGTAAGGTCAATGTCATACCTGAGAGCTTACCTAACAGTCCTAAGAAACATGATAATAGAAGCATGACCACATGAGTCAATACTGATCTGTCAAATACAAGCATCCAAAACTGCAAAATAAATGTGATGGTACATTTTAGCTACACAATCCATGATGTACATTCATGATTTTTAAGTCTTGTGTTGAAAATAAAGTATTGCAGTGCAAATTTGCCTGTGAATACTGTTAAAAGAATACATGAGCAAAGGAAACAAGCTGTTCAATTTTAAAGATTCAAAAAGACATTCTCACTTTTTTACATATGTCAACAAAAGTACATTATTTTTAGAAAACCCCTAACAGATGCAAATTACATAGCAAATACAGTTAGATATCAAATAAATATGAAACTTTGTACTGATGTTGTATTGTTTCTAAAATTCAGCAATTGAAATTAAGTTTGAAACAGTGGTGAGAAAATTATAAACTTCAAATATGCTGGTACAAAATGTTATCACACTCCCCTATAAAAGATGGTGGCATGTAGCACCATACATCCATATTTTAACTGTTCAAAGGAAAGACTGCAATTCATTCAGAACGTTTTTCAAAAATGCATTTTAAGGATTTTGATGTTTGTAATGTACCTGAGTTTTGACATCCTGGAGTGCAATCTGTTTAATTTTTAGATTGTGTCTATTTGTTTTTGTGGATGTTTATACAGTATTTTTGTTTTTATTATTGCATTTTGTATTTTGTTTATTGTATTGTCACCTCTGTTTTTGGAGGGTCTTTGCATGGTCACAGCCTTATGGTTACTATTCCCTTCGCCTGTCATGTGACCTGTAATGTACTGTGTCAGCCTTCTCTGCCTATATAAGATGTCTATATTCTGCAGTACTCTACATTCAAGCTCTCAGAATCACTATAAAGGCATTGTTATTAAGACTTTGTTCATTGGTTTTGTGTCTCTGTTGGTATTTTGACTGATGCCTGCATAATTTAGATTTCCCCTTCTCTTATTTGTTTTTGTTCATTTCCTCTTTTTTCCTCTTACCTATTGTCTTTGGACATTATTCTCGCAAGGTGATCGATATGTTATTTTGGTTAAATTGTTTTTGTGTTCTGACCCTTGTTACATTTGAGTATTCATTGTAATGATCAACTTTCAAGCTTGTTTTGTGTCTCTGACACTTAGAATTAATCCTAAAACAAGGGAGTAAAGAGATGTGGTGTAAATTAAAAAGTACAAATCAAAAGACTTGCTTTTGTAATTGAATAATTTAGCTTGATAATTGTTAAGCAGGGTGGCACTGGGGAGACTGAAAAAGACAACAGCTGCCCTACATCTGGCATGTTTTTTAATAATTGTGCTTTTTGTGGGACTGTTACTGCAGATGTGCTATGCTGTTCAAAGACATGCCACTCTGTACTGTATAAAGGGTTGATCTGTTTTGCATATATTGTAATTTTATTCTGGTTTTCTAAGCATACCATGCAAGCCAATACTTGCATATTTGGCCTGGTGTGAGTTTCTTAATGTGTCTGAGTGTGTCCTGAGATGGACTGGCATCACATTTGGGGTTAATCCTTACCTTGAGGCCAATGTTAGCAAGACTTCAACTAGCCTTAATTAATTAGAAATAGGCAATTTAGAAGAGGGATGAAGAATAAATTAAATAGTGCTGTTTTTCCCTATTTTGTACTGTTTCAGATAATAAACAGGACCAAGATATACACACTATTTATATTTCTTTCTATTGATGAATATAGGTCAGAGCTTATATAATGTAGGGTTTCCGAAAATAAACATTATTTTTGAAAAAATATTTATTTCTATTCAGTCTCAAGAATAACACAAAATATTATTCTGTTTTTTTAGATCATCTTGTTCTGGGTTTAGTAATTGGAATCAGTTGAGTTTAAAATATTTTCAGATTTGTTGATATTTGTTTTCTTAAATGCCTGCAGCTGCATTTTAACCACGAGAGAGACAGCACACTTTGGACAGTGGTGTTTTGAAAATCCTCCTGTGTAAGCATTCTCTGTCTTGTCCAAGAATTCATTTTTAATGGAATTATTTAGCTCAGAAGTTGCTTTTATGAATTTGCAGGTAAACCTATCTATAAAGGTTTCAAATCATCAACTCTGCATTTCAATTAAGATCTTTATGCTATAGTATACAGGCTAATTGTAAACTAGCTGTGACACCCTTCTAAGACAGGTTGAAATCTAATTAATAAACATAGACCTCAGCGTTAATGTTTGCAGTGCTCCATCTACTGGAACGTATTTTGTAATGCATCTAATAATAAAATGTATTGCATTTGTCATTCCAACAGATAGCACATTACAAACATTTGTAGTGCCATCTTTTGGAATGACAAGTGCAATTTATATGTCTCTGCTATATGTCTTTTGGTATGGGATTCATAAAAACAGTGTTAATGACTGTATTGAACGGAATTGTCTGAGCAGCTACCCAATGTGTATGACCACTGCAACCAACTTTGCAAACCACTTTGACCCAGTGGTTGAGAAACACTGTGCTAGATGCAAATGGGGGTTGGGGGAATACCCCCTTGGAATATTGCACACTTTGAAAAAATTTGTATTTTCCTGAAAAAAAATGAGTGAGAAAAAAAAACTGTGACATGCAGAGTGTCAAGAATTATTATGAGCAAAAGATCCAGGAAGTGACATGAAAAACAAGAACTATGCTCAAAAAATGGAAGGGGAGGATCAAAAATACTGTGAAGCAAAACAAAATTGAACAACAGAAACCAAAGGGGCAAGACAAAGATTGAGAGTCAAAGAGCAAAGATGTAAAAATCAGAAGATCGATACGACACTACGGCCTACTTTGATGCTAACTGCCTCTAATAACAAGAGGGTTTTTGGGTCCTCTGAGGGATAACATGAAAGAACTATTGCTGCCTTATGTATACAAGGCATCACGCAACGTCTAAAGTACAATGATATGGTCATGCAACCAGTTTTTAGACAGTTTTTAAACAGTCATTAAGAACAACTTAGTTATTTTCCATTCAAAATTCAACAAACATAAGAATTCAGTTGTATATGTGCGCAATCCTTTATAAATCAAAAATAGATGCATACAATTGTGGTTCTCTTTGGTATGGCTGTACTTATTTTCTATAGCAATTAGACCATTTTATACCTTATTATATACTAGCCGTATAAGCCTGTGCTGTAAAAAGCCCGGTGTCCTACAAACTATTGCTGTCCTAGGAGGATTTCATTTACCGATGTTCTCGCCTCGCTTCTGTATTAGCGGCAGGAGGAAAAGTAAAAGAGATACCGATTTGCTGATGTTAGCGGCTAAGTGACATTGTCTTTCTTCTGAGGTTTTGCTTCTGCTGACTTGTTGGTCTCGCTTGTGTTATTAGTGGCTAAGCAAGTTGTCTGTTTCCTTGGAGGCGGAGCCATTACGCCAAACTCCACGTCTCACTTCCAGGCCAGACAGACACACACACTTCCACGCGTAGAAGTTTATATATAAGATACAGCGATAGATTTTATCAGTCTACAAAATGTTTGTTTTTCTGTTGTATATGAATATGAATAACACTGATATTTTGTACATTATACGGGGAGAAAAGTTTAATTCACGTTAAATCAATGATTCTACCATAATGTAGCTCTATTTGCCATGTTTGTCTTTCATAATGTTCTTAATAAAATGTTTATTTCAAAAATGAGGTTGTCACTTCACTTGTTGTCTCAAACATAATGAAAAGCTGTGAGGTCTCCAAAAGAAGTTACTAAAGCAGGCCTGGAATCCTCATTAGCCTGCCCAGATGAGGCTCACCCAGTCCAACTAACTCCAAACTACAGCTGTGCTAGGCCCAAAACTGGATAAAAAATCAGAAATAAACTTGAATGTTCAAAAAATGCCTCACAATTAGGAGGAAGGAACCATTAAAAAACTCAGACCTGTGAACCAGAGGCAACACAAATCGTTTATGAATGAAAATATTTACACAAAAATGGATTAACAAAAATGTTCTTAAAAGAGAAGAAAGGAGTTGCCAAATCACAATCCAAATGCAAACAAATCTCAGTACATAATTCCAAAAAACACATTACAAAAACAGAGAAAAATATAACAAATAACCAGGAAATCTATACAAAATAAGCAAATACTGCCAAAAAAAATCTCCTCCAAACTCAATGCACCTCTCCAGATCACCCTTTTTTCTTAGCTTAAATAGCCAGAGAGAAGTACCAGGAGTAGTGATGTCAGGGTGGCCCCAACAATTGTGGTACCACCCATTGAGCACATGGAATGGACACCATTTTAAGGCGGCAGTGTGACGATGTGGGTTCTACTCCATGGCTCCCACTTGCCTTTAGGGAGCCTCTTGAACTCGACACCATCGGTAATGTAACCGGATGAGCTGGACAATGAGGACACCAAACGAAAGCAAGGGGAATGGTGCAAAAGTGCTTTTATTACAAATGGAAAAACAAAACCAAACAAAGTCCCAAAATAAGTGTAGTGAAATTAAAATGTTCATAAATAAATAATCCGTTAAAACATGTGGAAATGCGGAAGTTAAAATCCAATAAATACTTCCATTAAAAACGAGGTTAAAACAATGGCTGGAAGCAGTCCTTTAAAAGCAATCCCGGGTGCCTTCAACTGGCAGCTCCCCTGCTTCTCCCATCCGGGCTTTGCACCAGGGGAACCGCCCTACCTGCAGCTGACCTTCTTCCTCTGCTGGACTGGTAACTTGGTGATCCCTGGCTTCATTCAGCTCTCACCAGACCAAGACTTGGGTTCCACCAACAGCTCACGCTGGGGTTCCGATGCCAAATCTCTGACTCGTACTGCTTTCTGCAGCCTTTTGCGGCAAGCCAACCTTCTTCTGGTAACTCCTACTCCTATCAAGCGCTCAGCAGGAGCAACCCAATCAAAACTTTACTGAGTACCAGCCAAACACCCGGCTAGGGCTCGCTTCTCCCAGCTGCCTGTCCTTCTTATAGAGAGACAGCTCTCACTCGCTCGCCTAGTCACTCATGCACCGGCATCTTCACTTCCTGCTTTCATTTCTTCCTCCTTTAGCCTCCATTCTTTTCTTTTGATATTTTTTCTTCTCCTACCGCACTCACGCTTCTCCAATTTATAATGGGGAGGCGGCACAGGAGTGGCAGTTCGCAACTCCCGCCATCAATTACGGATACTGACAATTCCTCACCTGTGCACTTAAGCGAGGAAACACCTGCAACACGGCGTGTCCGAGAACCACACCGGTCACACTACCATGCCCACACCTCTCTATAAGCCATGAATGCGGTGATTATTTATTTAAAAACTGGCCTTTTCTTCTAAGGCCGCGGACCCGCTATATTACATGCAGTACAGTAATCCCTCGCTATATCGTGCTTCGACTTTCGCGGATTCACTCTATCGCGGATTTTAAATTTAAGCATATCTAAATATATATCACGGATTTTTCACTGGTTCGCGGATTTCTGCGGACAATGGGTCTTTTAATTTATGGTATATGCTTCTTCAGTTTGTTTGCCCAGTTGATTTCATACAAGGGACGCTATTGGCGGATGGCTTAGAAGCTACCCAATCAGAGCATGTATTACATATTATCTAAAACTCCTCAATGATATAAGATATGCATCCCGCGCGGTGCTTGATTGTTTGCTTGTCTCTGCCTCTATCTCACCCTCTCTGACATTCTCTGCGCCTGACGGAGGGGGTGTGAGCAGAGGGGCTGTTTGCACAGAGGCTGTTTGCCTAGTGGATACGGACGCTCCTCTAAGAAATGCCACTTTATCGCGGTGCTTCGGCATATTTAAAAGCACAAAAGCACACATATTGATTTTTTGATTGTTTGCTTTAATCTTGCGCACCCTCTCTCTCTCTCTGCGCCTGACGGAGGAGATGTGAGCAGAGGGGCTGTTTGCACAGAGGCTGTTTGCTTAGAAGATACTGACGCTCCTCTAAAAAATGCTGCTTTATTGCGGTGCTTCGGAATGCTTAAAAGCACGTATTGATTTTTTGATTGTTTGCTTTTCTTTGCTAGCGCTTTCTCTCTCTCACTCTGAAATTCTGTGCTCCTGATGCGGGCACTCCTTTGAAGAGAAGATATATTTGCATTCTTTTAATTGTGAGAAAGAAAAAAAGATGATCTCTGTCTTGTCATGGAGCACAGTTTAAACTTTTGACTAAAGGGTGTTATTTCATGTCTAGAGGGCTCTAATAATATTAATTTGTGGGAGAGTTTATAAGGGCTTAAAATATATAAAAATAACCATACAAACAAATGGCTTCTACTTCGCGGATTTTCATCTATCGCGGGGGGATCTGGAACGCAACCCCCGCGATCGAGGAGGGATTACTGTACACAATTATAGACATTATAGAGGTTGAGAGCATGCACTGGTACAGCACGTTGCTCCACCTACCACACGATGAACCACCGCAGGATCCCAAATTAGGACCTAAGCGCAGTCGTGCAATGGCTGACACCTCAGTACCACACTAGTTTGAATAGAATGGAAAAGTGTGAAGTTTTTTACAGCAGAGTGGCAAACCTGCCAACAAGCCCTGAGTTCTCCCTGCAAATTGGAGGACCTTCTTGCAGGGCTGGATGCAGGTTAACGTCATACCCATGACAGAGCAATTGCAGGTTAAGGGCCTTGCTTAAGGGCCCAATGGAACAGAATCACTTCTGGTATTAATGGGATTCAAACCGGCAACCTTTCGATTGCTGGTGCAGATCCCTAGCCTCAGAGCCACAACTCGGCCAACATTATAGAAAATACATAAAAAAATTGACAAATAATAACTCAAAAACAACATTAACAATAAAACACAAAAATTCAGCTTGATACATAACACATAGATTCTGCTTTATCATTAAATTTGTTGATGACAACCGCCATCATATGTCTGATCCCTAATTACCAGCATCAATGAACTTCCAAACAGAGAAGAGATTTTCCTCCTGACCCAGCAATGCCAGAAACACAGTCTTTTTATTAATGTCAGCAAAACCTAGCATGTGAACATAGACTTTATAAAACAGAAAGCAGGCCACACACCATGTACATGGGAGGGAATTCCGTTGATTTATTTAAAAAATTTTTTTACGTTGCAATTTTATGACAGTGAGATTATTCTCATATAATTATAAACAGTGCATATTGTATTATTTCCCATCCATGTTGTTTAAGCTATGTTTAATAGTGACACTATTTGCTGCATGACAGAGAAACTCATAAAATAATAGAAGACATGTACACTAATTAACCCAGTCAAATCTGTTTTTCCTCAGAGTTCTGTTTTATAAGGAAGTGATCTGTTAAAAAAATTTATTCCGAAATTTCAGGACAGCCTCCATTCATTTTCAAACCTTTTTTCTAGTTTAGAGTCATGAGCAGGAGATGCTTAGACAGGAAAACAATAAAGCAAAGAAATGCAAAAACAACTCCAAACAAAGAAGCAAATAGTAATCAAACAAAAATAAGACAGTTAGTGATCCCTAGCACAAACAGAGACAGGATCCAGCAAGGTCTGGATAACAGAAGAACGAATGACTGGAAGTCAGTGGAATTCATTGGTGGGATCAGTAGATGCCCAACAGTTAGTTGCTGGGTTGTAATCCATTAGAAGGAAACACAGGGGAGGTATGTATGGAGCCAGCGGTTGCCTACCCTTTAAAAACAGGGGTCTCAAAAGTGCAGAAGCACTTAGAGATAACAGAGGGCTGCTACAGATGTTGTCTTGAGAGAATAAATCAACCTTCCAAGGTTTTAGTTGAGCTTATAGTCTGAGGCAGAGTCAGAAACAAGAGAACAATGGTTGGGTATAAGAGAGGAGAAAGTAAGAGCAAGAAGTACTAATTGTGGCACTACTAGCTGGTAAAGTGCACAAGACCTCCCACCTGGTAGACAGGACTGCAGATCACATGCTGGCCCAGATGAGCATGTGTTAGTTTGTTTTTATTTTTTTTTACTGTGTATTATTCCTTCTGTTTGTACTCTCATATTGACTTTTGTAATTTTAATAAAGACACTGTGGTACAAAAAAGAGTTCCACAACTAAGAAAAAGAGTTGGGGACCGTCCCTGTATAATGTCCAATGGACAATAAATGCAAAAAAGGCAAAATTCATGACCAAAATACTTTACAGTAGTTGATAAAGGTACATGACAAAAGATGGCATTTTATACAGCAGAGAAATGGGTGACAGAAATGAGTTCGCAGGAGATGACATCGTAGCTGTCAGACGGAAGTGACGTCATCATTGGGAGTCGGAAGTGAGGTGGTGCTAGAAGTGACGCTGTCGAGGTGGGGCCGGAAGTGACGTCAGGGGCCGGAAGTAACATCGTTATTGGGAGTCAGAAAAGGTGGAAGTGACGATTGGAAGCCATCTTGGGAACCCGGAAGTATGGAAGGTGAGTTATATTTCTTCTTTTTGTCTGGCGAAAGAGAGAGAGGCGTAAGTTCTGTATATCAACCTCTTGTCTTGTGATATTTCAAAACCTCAGGGCTTTTTGACTCCCTCCTAAGCACACGTGTGTGACAACACCTTTTCGATCTTCTTTGGCCTCCTTTGTGTTATTTTCATCTTTCACTGTCTCAAAAATTCCCCTATTGTTCACACCATCAGTTTTTCTTTTGCCTAGTAGTTTTCACAGTGAGCACTATCACAGTTAAGAAATCAAGAAAAATAAAATTAAGAAATGTAATTTTTATAAAGTTCTTTTACAGTGATCACTATCACAAAATTCTGTACAGAGAAGTAAAAGAAATAATATAACTAGTTTGATATGGCACCTGGATTGTACAAAAAAAATCAGCAGTAATATTACAGATCAATGATCGTTTTGTTTGCCACATTTCTTAGGGAACTTTCTTGCAAAGCAAATTATAAATCAAAGCAATTAAAAAAATCACTGTTGTACACATTTTGTATACTGAGTTCTAAGCTATTAAGAAAACAACTAGAAATTCCCGGAAAATGCTACAATTAGTAACAAAAATTTACTTTTCAATTGATTTCTTTTTTGTACATGTGGTGGTGCCCTGCTTGGTTTCTCATAAAGCTTCAATATGTCTTCTATTATTCTCTTGTTGCATCTCAGTAAAAGTCGTAAAAAGTGCAAACGTGATGAATTGCTTGTCTACTGGGTGTTATTTATAGACCTTCCACTAGGGAGACACAAATCTAGTGCTCACGGTACAGACAGTAAAATAGATTAATGGCGTACTTTTAATACTGAATAATCAGTGGAGTAAGGTAAATCAAGCAAAATACAGTAGAATTGGATTGCAAAGCTGTTAAAAAGGGGTGGAAACTGTTTCATAAATTATTTTTATCAACTGCCTATCTAATAAATTATCCTTGGGTTTCTGTCATTTCTGACATCATTTAACTGCAGGGTTGCATTTGTGTTCTAGCTTTTCTGTTGAAGTTATATTATATTCAAATTAAAAATTTAGTTTAGATTGTAAAATTGAAGGGTCAATATAGAAAGTGTTACTTTAATAATGCAGCTAACATCTGGGGAAAAAGTCAGCGTAAACAGTTATAAGGTGTCTGCTTTGGCTGTCGAATCCATGTCACCATGAGCAATGTCTTACCACAAATGCTCCCTCTCAGACAAACACGAACTTAAGAAGTAGGTTCTCTCATGACCTGTGCTAAGAGTGACCTCAGACTGCCCTGCCTACTCATTCACTCTGCTTGACGTCCTACAGTTACAGTGCATATGAATCAGCCTTCCATAATGGGGTAAAAAAAACAGACACAATAGGGAATTGTGTATTTCAGTCCACTACAGAATGTTGAGATTTACACAACAAATATAAAATGTGCCAATAGGTCTTTTCTGCTTAGATTCTCTCATTCCTTTTCTTGTTACACTGTATGGAAGTAGTTTTCTTGTTCAACATTACTCAGTTACCCTGAGATCTAAATAACTGCTCAGGTACAAATGCCCAAATTTTTAGCAGGTCAGATAGCAGGTTACAAAATTAGTTTCTTTGAACATAACTCCTTAAAATTCATAAATGTAATAGTCAATGTGTTTTAGTTGTCATTCTGTTTCTATTATCATATATGCAAAATAAAATTTTTTGGTTGTTGCCATGTGTTTTTATTTGTTTTAAAGTTGTTGATGTGGGGTCAGACACAGTCATTATTTAAGACCAAAGAAAGGTTTACTGCAGCACACAGACCTTCTCCCAATTGTTTTGTGTTTCTAGAGTTGTGGCTTCATTGTAGCTTATGACTCTTTAGGACTACGGTTACCTGAGAGGTCAATTTAAGACTGCTGCCTGCAACTAGTTTCACAATCAGACTTTTTGTTTTAGATTTTCTCATAAATATTCCTTGATCTCTAAAAATGACTTTGACCTTATTTTAGGGGTTTTAGGGGTCAAGAAATCTTGTGGTCACTTTTATGTTGGTGTTTGATATATTTTTAAATGTAATATATTGAGTTGAAATTATGTGTATTATTTGTTTTAGTGTTGGTTTTGTTAATTTTGAGTTATTATTTTTCACATCATTATATTTTTCTGTCGGTTTAATAGCTTCCAGCCACTGGCATGCAGAGAGTCACATCTCTGGATTTTATGATTCAGGGCATCCCAAAGGTTCTCAGTGAGTTAAGGTCAGGAGAGAAGGCAGGCCAAGGCAGTATGTGTGTGATGTGTGTATGTGAAACCTACCATTGTTTGCTCTAGGGTCAAATGTCCCTAGATCTCCCTAGATGTCAGTTGTCGTTTCTTTCCCTAAGAGAGTTTTTTGGAGGAGTTTTTTCTTGTCTTTTTAGGGAGTCAAGGCTGGTAGGGGCTGTCAAAAAACAGGGCCTATTAAAGCAATTGAGATATTCTTTGTGTGATTTTGGGCTATACAAGAAATAAATGGTTATTGTGTTTTTTTAAGAGTATCAGCATGAATCCTACCCCTCACAGTCCTGTTACTCATGCCAAAATTGTTTCCATTTTCAGTTTCAAAAGAGTGTCCAAACTAAAACTTTTTGATAGAGTAGCCTGATATGTTGGTCCTGCTCCGGTGTGATCATTTGATGATGGCCAAATCTTGGATGGTCATCTGTCTTACTCGTCTGCTAGTGGGCACAACTGAACATTTTAACACAGTGTCCAGCACCACTGTCACATGACATGTCTGCAGCATGTGAATGGCCCTTTTTCCTTATAAGGTGTTGTGGAAGGAATAGAAAACTGACTAAATGTAGCTTCTGTCTTGGTATGACATAGGTTTTGAATTAAGGCCTTTTTACATGTGACTTGAACAAATATTGCTATATCTGGACTTCACTGTTTAAAGGGTCATCAAAAGAGCTTTTGTGTGTTTGAGAGGTTGAAATGCCTCATTGTATTGTGCGGCCGAGAGTAAAAAAAATACAGTTTTTAGAAAAGAACATAAGCTCTAACTATTGTTTTCTAAATTCAAAAAGTGCTGTGCTTGTTTATTCTATCTCTATATATGCAGTAATACAAGGGGCACCCTCATCATAATTCCAATAATTTTGCCAAGGAAGGAACAAGTGAGGAATCAATAAAGAGAAACTAAACCTTAGAGGCTGTCTGAGCCTTCCTATGTACTGTAGGATGTGGGCTGGAGTATCTCATCCACTGGTCCACCTTGCAAGCACCACACTAAAACACTGCTCTCATTCCTAAGGTTTCTTTCTCTCTCTTGCATTTTTGTCCTACCAGTGAGCCATCTCCCCAACTCATATTCCAACACTAAGCTCAATTCCATGTACTGTATGTTTTGATGATGTAGCTGTAAATCTATACCTGTACTTCTGATGTCTACATATTTCCAGAACACGTCCTTTATCTTAAGGGCACAACACAGTTCCACCTTTCCCATGCAATTTAGCGGTGTGGACATTATTTGGCCAACTGCTAAACCTTCATGGCCGGTGTCCTTCCTCTAAATATGCAGCTTGGTTCTTCATTTTACAAAATAAACTTCTTAGCATGTTGCCTAGCCAGCCTGTTACTAGACCTTTGAGCTCACTATTAAATTTCTGAAATAGAGGCTTAGGCTCCTCTGGCAATTGCAGAGTACTCTAACATACTGGCAGCCCCTGACAGGTTAGTAGAAATTTCCTGTGAGACTTTCCTCTGCATATATCCATCATGATGATGCTTTTACTGTTAACAACCTCTTGGCAGCTAGGAATGTCTTTATTGCACTACAGCTTAAAACATCTTTCCTTTTCACCTACTGTACAGTATATCCAATGTGGAGCTGGGGAAATCCAAAACACCTTATCCACCTTAAAGAACCATTTGGTATTAGGGAACATGTGAACACAACCACAAACTGAAGCGAGATTAATTTAGAGCACTCCTATCTAACATAACTGAAAGGACTAAAAAATAGCCTTAAGGATATGAGGAAAACATAAACTACACACAGAAAGTGAAAAAGTCCAGTCATATATACAGCATATAGCATTACAGGTGATAGCATAGAATGCTTTGGAAGAAGAAGGTAAAAACAAACATTTAAATATGGAAAAAGACTTAAAAAATAATGCACAATGATACAGTGTAAATCAGGCAAAGCTTGGATATACCAGAATGAATTGGTGAGTACTTGAAACAACACAAAATTAAGCAATGGTGATTAGATTATGAAAGTGTTTTACTTGTGGAAGCTGGGAATATTTGATTTAGCCCCTTCTTGACTTAACGGTTATGGAATCTTTTGGTTAGTATAAGGGACTGAGAAATTCTTCCTCTCTACTCTCACGATGGACTGATTTTTTTGGTGACCCACAAATAATTCTTCATTCTTCCTGACAGACGTTCAGGATCATGGAAAAACAATCTGGAATTTCTGCCTGCTTCTTTCATTTCGTTCCATCTGTTTAAGCCAGATGAACTGTGGTGAATGAGTCAGAAGATCTGTCTGCCAGATCTTTTCATTTGAGGCTGCTGGAAAGATTCCAAAATGTACACTTCCCCCACTAGTGTACTTCACTGTTGAAATGCAAACTTCATGTCACATTCTTGAAGTGATAAAGAAATATTTTATATATGACTGCAATAAAAAATGGAAGTATTTGTAAGCTCAAATAAATTCTGTTTTTATCATTAGTATAGTTAATGTAGTACTATTAAGCCATGTGTTTATACAGCATAGATTGAAATCACCCATTAAACATTAAACAGAATATGATTTCAGTGAAGAATACATCCATATCACATACAGAAGCCACTCAGCCAGAAATGTTTACTCATTTATTTTCAGTTAAGGCAAACGGGTAATATAAACCCTTACATAAGGAAGGGAACAACCAGAGAATAAATACAGTACACACATATTTACAATTGGCTTTACAGCTACCATTAAAGTTTAACAAAGATGTCTATTTGCTACCAAACTCCTTTCTTCCATTTCCACCCATTTTAGGCATTACTGGAATTGACACAGATTCTGCTCATCTTATCCTGTAACACTCCCAACCATGCCTGTTTTGTCTACTTTCTTGGCCCCATCTACATCCAAAACACTATATCTCTTTAGTATTCATCAACTCTCACTCCATATGTCCAAACTTACTCAGACTTCTTCTCCTTACAATTATTATTTATTATCTTACCCCAAACTATTCACTTAATTTTCCACTTGTGTTCTTAGGTATCAATGAAATTGGTCACATCCTCCTGATCATTTTCATCTTTGAAAACTGAACGAGGCATTATGTCTGGCTTTTTGGGAACATACTGCATGTTCCGGTACCTGCATAAGTCTGAGGAGTGGCAACGAGAGATGAAGGAGGCGAGGCGTGGCACCCTGCTGGAGGTCTCAGGCAGCAGCGGGGACATGAGCCTGGTTTCTGAATGTTGACCTTGCCTGTTGGTTGGACATCTCTTCTGCTGCCAGATCCCATGCAGGGTAAGAGGAGGAGAAGTTGGTTTTAGAAGGATGCACCAGGGTTTGCGAATATTTTATGGGACAGCTTCCTGCCTGTGATTTTAACCTTGTTTTATCGATTATTTATTAATGATGTTTTTAACCTCCACATACACTGCATTTACAGATTATTTAGTTAATAAATGTACTTTTGAACACTGTGTTTTTTTTTTTGATTGGTTTTACATAAAAGCACTAAACACTTTTGCACTTACCCCTTGCTGGATGTATTTGTCCTCATTTGCCCAGCTTATCTATGACTAATGATAGTCGTTTGTTCAAGAGGCTACTGGATGCCAGAGGGAGCATGGAGGTGACCCTGACTGTCACAGTGTAAATTAATGTACAAAATGTACTAAAAACTGTTGCTTTCTTATAGTTTTATGTATGTGTACTGGTATATACAGTATATAATATTTGTAGACTTTTGTGTAATGTATGTAGGATAACAGCAGTGGTGGATACAACAATGGGCACAATGATCATCTTTCCATTCTTCACAATCTGCGTACTTCTTCTGTTTGTTCTGAGTACGTCTGCATTTTATTTTTGTGAGTATTTTGTAAGTAGCATGTGTTTGCTATGGCAATGTCAATAGTATCTGTAGTTTATTTTGTTTGTCTACAAGTGTTATGTCTGGTCTGTTGTAGTGGATAATGTGATGTGTCTCACTGCTGCATGGTCTGTGGGGAATGAAAAGCAGTCTTGGGGTGGAGTTTAGGGGAAGGCACTTTTTGTGAGGGCTCAGGGCACCACCTCCCTTGAAAGGGCTGTATAACAAGGGTCAGGGATAAAAAAAAAATGAGAAGTGTGTGTGGTTGGCGATCAGGAAGAATACAAGTTAGGCAGTAAGTCAGCATCAGGTTGAGAGAAAATTGGGCAGTTAAAGAGCATGAAAGAGACAGACAGGCCAAAAGCATGCCTGTCTGATTATTTTGGAAGTATCCCTGTTACTCAGACAGAGGACAGAAGTACTTGAAGTGAAAAGGTAGTTGGCACCTGTGGAATTACACAAAAGAGCAAACACTGTGTGGCTTATTCAACAGATCGTCAAAATAGTTTTGTCTGTCAGTGTAGTTCTTTTCCAGTATAATTTATGTGTGGCATTTTCTAGTACTTTGTTGGAGGTGTACTTATAATATGGTCTGTATGTGTCTACTAGTTTGAGTTGTAGTGTCACTACTTGATGTATAATGTTTGCCATCTGATTGTGTCTGTACATGTAAGTATGTCTGTGTCAGTAGTTTAGAACCTGATGTAATATGTTGAATTGTTTCTTGTGGCCATGTCTGCATACACTAATGTTAATGCTAATGTTAATATTAGCCCCCTTAAAAATATATTTTCTGTAGTCTCTTGTGCTTATATCACTACCATATATCGCTGTGACACCAAACATATTAGCCAGTTATTAGGCACAATCTTATCCACACAAGGTTGATCAGGTTCATGAGGATGTCTGCTATGCAATGTTTTCTGGGTCAGTGCTTGTGTTTTAAGTAGTGTGAATGTCATCTTCTCTGTGACGTTGTCTGTAGTATGTACGTAACATGGTGTGTGGTTTATGTCTGCATGAACTATTTTGTGTAATGTTGATGTATGATGTTTTGTGTAGAATCTTCTTATTAATCTGTGTGTTGTGTTAATTAATTATATCTATAAGACTCCTTCCTCCCTCAGCACATGAAAGAGTTACTTGTTCTATGGCTGCTTTGGGATGGTGCTGTTTGCATCCATCCATCCTTCCTCTTCCGCTTATCCGGGATCGGGTCACGGGGGTAGCAGCTTAAGCAGAGAGGCCCAGACTTCCCTCTCCCCGGCCACTTCTTCCAGCTCTTTCGGGAGAATCCCAAGGCGTTCCCAGGCCAGCCGGGAGACATAGTCCCTCCAGCGTGTCCTGGGTCTTCCCCGGGGCCTCCTCGGGCTCTGTTGGACGTGCCCGGAACACCTCACCAGGGAGGCGTCCAGGAAGCATCCTGATCAGATGCCCGAGCCACCTCATCTGACTCCTCTCGATGCGGAGGAGCAGCGGCTCTACTATGAGCCCCTCCCGGATGACTGAGCTTCTCACCCTATCTTTAAGGGAAAGCCCAGACACCCTGTGGAGGAAACTCATTTCAGCCGCTTGTATTCGCGATCTCGTTCTTTCGGACACTGCCCATAGCTCATGACCATAGGTGAGGGTAGGAACGTAGATCGACTGGTAAATTGAGAGCTTTGCCTTACGGCTCAGCTCTTTTTTCACCACGACAGACTGATGCAGAGCCCGCATCACTGCAGATGCCGCACCGATCCGTCTGTCAATCTCACGGTCCATTCTTCCCTCACTCGTGAACAAGACCCCGAGATATGGTGCTGTTTGTATTTTGTAAATAGTTTTGTATTTTCAATTGGAGCTGTTTGTAGGTGTGTTGGTGACCAATGTATAACTCCAAAGGAATATGTGAGTATTGGTGTGGTATATGTATTGATGGCTTTAATTGTGTGACATGCATGTAGGTGTGTTTCGAGTATTTTTGAAGGATGTGGTGCATGTTTTTGTTTTTGCCCTGTTGGAACCCAATGCATTTGTATTGTTCACTATTTGTCATGGCTATGATTTTGTTGCCATTTCTGAGGGTACACCCACCTTCTCTAAGGATTCCCTTTTCTACATTAATTGTTTTACATTTGTCCAGTACAAACTCTATCTGTTTGTCTTGGAAATATATCTTGATTATTTCTAGTACCTTGTCATTTTTTTTTTGTTTGTTTGTTCCTACATATATCTTTATGTCATACATATAGAGTATATGTGATAGTGTTTATTGTTGGTGCTGTTTTTTGACTTTGTATCTACATTATTGGTATTAGAATTACCAAGATAACTATAAGACATTGACTTTGGAGTATGTAACCATGGTATTAATATTGAAAGAGACCATAAATGTTTCTTAAATGTTTGCTCTATAAGATTGAACATAGGACCATTGTACACAGAGGGATGCCACTACTTAACATATTGTGTCAAGATTTTCCTATTGTTTTTTTTTGCTTAAAGCTTAAATAAATTGGGGTTGGCACCGTATCTCAGTGGTTACAGCTGGATCAAACAGCAATGAATCCTCACAAAACCTGTGATGGTGTCCCATATTTGTGTAGATTATGCTCCTCGAGTGTATTTGGAATCTCTGATGAGTATTCTAGCTTTCAATGGCATATCCCTGAAGATGTGCACATTAGGTTAATTTGAAATTCCAAACTTATCCTGTGTGAGTATTGATGTGCATAGTGGCACCCTTCCAGAACTGGCTCCTGCCTTCACCCATTACTGCCAGGATATTCTCCAGCTCTTCATAATCTAAAGTGGATTAAGACCATTTGAGGATATTATGTTAAACATGAAGTGGAAGCAGCACACCCTGGTACTTTTTTGTTTCTGGCACAAGTTTCTGGATACAAAGACCTAAGTGGCATGTGTGTACATTTTTGTGAGATACTGTAGTCAAGTACAAAATATAAATAGTCTAATTGTCTATATATTAGATCGCATTCAGACCATGCAGACACAAAAATCTCACTATAAAGTATAAAAGCGGGGCTGATGTCACTGTTTTCTTTTATTACAGGAATCCAATCCTTCTTACTTATGGCAACCATCTGTATTTCACATAGTTTTTAATGGGTACCTTCCACTATCCCATCTATATTATGCAATGACCTTAAGACAGCTTGTCTGACAAATAACAGTCCTTGCATTTATCACCTAATAGAATACTAAGACAGGATCAGTAGGTTATAACTTAATTTTCATTCTAACAAAAATAAAAGTGAAGTCGTATGAGGTTATATTAAAACTACCGTGAGCTTCATAAAAGGAAACATTCACATAGGAAGACTGAGTGTATTATCAACCACAGAAAAACACACCACATTGCCATCTAGCGTCCAAGAGCAAGCAGCCCTATTCCTATTTGACTGGAAAAGTTGTGAAAGCCTTGTAAGTAGTATACATTTCAGAAAAAAATAACATTAATTTATTTTTAAGCCTGATTTTTGCAATACAGGGTTGTGAGTGGCTGAAGACAGAAGAGTAACTTTAGCTGCAGAATGGAGAACATAACATCTTAGGTGCATCTGCATCCCACCTCTTCTGTTCTGAGTCTGCGGTATTCACATTATAAGGAATAAGTTTCATGTATACACTTTCCATTTCTTCTATAGCATGGGGGTTTAAGAAATTTCATGCTCTGTTTTTGTTTCACAAACCATACTTCTCTTTCTTTTGATTACGGTAGCTTAGAATTGTAATAGGCAATAAAGATAACTAATAAAAACAGCATAAAGAAATCCTAAAATGCTGTGAAGTTATCTCTTGTGATACAAATTTCTGCATGTCATAAATATCTGTTCCAGCATAAATATTAAATTTAAGTGAAATTGCACTCATGAGAAACTGCAGTAGGAAATCGATATTCAGGACTTTCAGTTTTAGCCAGGGGTAGTCTGTGTGTGTAGCAATTATTTTGATTTTCCCACAATAGTTTGCCATTGCAATATTTTCTCAAACTTGTGATATTTCTATAGGGTACACTAAACAGCATGACATCATTTTATGATTTTGATGTGGTATTTTGTCACATCACCCACTATATTTGTTTCTCAGGATTTCTTTCTAAAACTGCCATTTCATGATTTTCTGTTTTAGGACTTTTTTCTCCATTATGAAATAATTTTATGTGCATGCTATTTCCTCAGGACATTCACCACTTTTGTTTGTGTTCTTCTCTGCTAAGAAAAAACTATCAAAAGAACAGTCTGCCACCTTGTACCGCTCTCCGAGTCAGCTCGATTATAATATGTGCTGCCGTTCTAGAGCAGCAGCAAAAAGAGAGAAAAAAATAAAGAAATGATTTGGGGCGACCAAAACTACTTCCCTACTAAACAACGACAAGTACAGAAGCACACCAGCAGAAGGAAAATTGAGATACAACAGAATTGTTATTATCCAGTAAAATAAGGAATTTGACACCACAAAAAAAAACCCTGTATACATAGTACCATGCTGCAGCGTTTTGACCCCCCCACACAAATCACAAAACAAAACATTCAACAATATACACCACTAATACACAAATGTAAGGAAAAACAATTAATGAAACTAGAGTCCTTTAAATATTTACCATTAGGCAAGATCATCTACAGTCTGTTATGGCGAACGATGCGCCAAGCCATACTTCCTGTTCCGGGGAACGTAATACTACATGGTCCCTTATACTGGCCCGTCAGGTACTCTCCTAAGTGATTTCACCTCATTCATAAGAAAAGGAAAATGATTCTTACAGAAATTAATCCGGGTTCACCTGACATTTTTCAGCGAGTTAAGTAGTTTTCCCTCTTGCCTTTTTTGTGGCGTCTACTTCTGCTTTGGGTCTGGCGCTCTCTTCTCCTCCTTTACCTTTCTCCCGCCACAGATTTACATATGGCTGGCTCCTCCCCTTACAGTTTGTTTGGCCCTCTGAGCCAGTAGCTCCCTTCTCCATGAATGATTGGCCGGCCTTGTACATTCAGCCTTTCCACCATTAACAGGACTAGAGAAAGGTGCAAAATGCCAGTGAGACCCACACACATACATGACAACCTTCTCAAAAATCTTTTTATCTAACATTCAAAGATATACTCATTTCTGTGTTTAATGAACTCATAACATAACATTTTTCTTTCTCTGTGCTCCAATTCTCATTCATTTTTTGCACTTGCTAGTAGAAGCAAGCATGTGAGGAAAACACAAGTAAACAAGGTATTTGTCTTCTTGTAATAAATTTCCTTGCTATCCTTTCTAAATCACTGAAAATGCTGTTCTTCAATTTAATGTTGAGTAGCTACATATAAAAATCAATAGGTTTCTGGAACATCCTGATTATTTTGTTGTAGCAGATATCCATCATCAATTTCGGAAAATGTACTGCCTCATACATAAAGCAAAAATTCTGCTCCAAGATGTGCCTTAGCCTCCCAGTGATTCTCAAGAATGTCCACCAACTAAAAGGAAAAGCCAGCGTCAAGGCATTTCATGATGCAATGCAAGTGGCAAATCACAAAGACCGGACTGCTGATACAAAAGTCTGGATTCAGCAGTGAAACTGGCAAAAACTATGACAGAAAATCAGAAATAGGTATGAAAAGGATAAATATTATCAGAAAAGGCAAGGCCATGCCAAGATTTAAATAACAGAATGCTGGCATACATCAGCATTGCTTTTTGTATTTGAACTTAGTTTATCTTTTGCATGCACTTAGCACTGTTATTATACTAAAAAGTATTTTTTAAGTGTTACACAATTAAAAAAGTATTGTCTTTTTCAATTACTTTTTAGCATTCTTAATATTTACTATTTACATCCACTTTTGGTATTTCACAAGATTTCTAACTACTGTATATTAGATTTAATACCATTAAAGTAAACTGGAAATGGCACCAACAACAGATACCTGAAGGACTGAACTGACGACTTCCCTCCCGGTGCCACACTGTTTTCTTGTCTCTATCATGTTTTGGTCTCGGCCCCATTCTTGGCTCTCCTTTTTTGTTTTCCCCTTGTTTTTTTTCAATTAGGATTTTTCATTTTGTTGTTTTTCCAAGGTAGGAACTGGCTACCAGAAGCACTATAGTTCATTTTTAATAAGTGCTAATGGGAAATTATAACAGGACAAGGTCATTGCTGGAAGGCAACAAAGGACTGGCGACCAAAATCTTCAATGCTATCCTATCTTGTAGCAAAATATGCAGATGTAAATGTTCAAAATCCTTCCATTATCCTAACTTCAGGGTCACAGGGGTCTGCTGGAGCCAATCCCAGCCAACAGAGGGTGCAAGGCAGGAAACAAACCCCGGGCAGGGCGCCAGCCCAATGCAGGGCGCACACACACCAGACAATTTAGAATCGCCAATGCACCTAACCTGCATGTCTTTGGACTGTGGGAGGAAACCGGAGTAAACCCACGCAGACACGGGGAGAACATGCAAACTCCATGCAGGGAAGCGAACCCGGGTCTCCTAACTGTGAGGCAGCAGCGTTACCCACTGCGCCACCGTGCTGTTCATGTTCAAAATCCTCACTAGAAAAATATACTTATATAAAAGAAATTTTAAGCAAATTATTTGTTTTTAGATTTATGTTCAATACAACATGTGCCACCTTTAACAGTGTCATCAATTTGTGATATCACACAAATTGTGGCACAAATCATGAGAACAACTATACATAATTTGGGTGCACCCAGAAAAACAGCAGAAAATAACATGCTGTTAAAAAATAATTAACTAATTAACAATAATTATTAACTATTTAATTATTAATTTATTAATTTATAATTATTTATTTATTTATTGATTTTATTAATAACTAGCAGAATACCCGCACTTCGCAGCGGAGAAGTAGTGTGTTAAAGAAGGTATGAAAAAGAAAAGGAAAAATTTAAAAAATAACGTAACATGATTGTTAATGTAATTGTTTTGTCATTGATATGAGTGTTGTTCCCATATCTATATCTATATATATCTATATATATATATATTTATGTATATATATATATATATATATATATATATAGCAAAATACCCGCGCTTCGCAGCGGAGAAGTACTGTGTTAAAGAAGTTATAAAAAAGAAAAGGAAAAATTTTTAAAATAACGTAACTTGATTGTTAATGTAATTGTTGTGTATATATATATATAAGGCAACAAAGGACTGGCGACCAAAATCTTCAATGCTATACTTCAATGCACACTTTTTAATTTGTGGTTGGAAGAAATACAGGAACCAGCAAAAAGAGTCGGGGTGCCAGCCGGGTCACCCCTTTTAATTTTGTGGCATTAAACAACAAAATAATGGGAGCGAAACAGAACATAAAGTAACGTTCTCTGCTCTCAAAGCAATGGCTCTTATGAGCGAGTAAGGATCCTGGAGCTCCATCCTCTAGGTTTGTCCAGGTCCAAATGAGATGCCCTCCTTTGGTAGCGTCTGGCATTTATAGCTGTCTGGGTGGAAAAGGTAGGGTTAATTGCCCTCAATGGCCATCTTCTCACTGCTGAGAAAGAGAAAAAAGATGATACTGTTAGAGGTAGCTCCCTCTCTTGCCCCGGTGGGGTATTACAAACCTTGGATAAGCTCTGAAGGTCTCCCTGAAACATGTATGTGTGACAGTGTGTATAATAATATTTTCATATTGGTTTGGCTTTCAAAAATATTAATTTATATATTGATTTTCACCTATGAACTTTAAGTTTTAAAATGTGGGATCAAACAAATTGACCAAAATTGGTAAGCTAGTAGTTTAAACAAGTAAACATCGTTAGAGTGAATATCCTTTTTCTATTTTTCTCATTGAACAGTATGAATGAATTGCTTTCTTCAAGGAATTTGGCTGGAGTAAAAAGTTGTGCTCCTTAGTGACTATTAATGAGCAACTCATTAATAGATAGATAGATAGATAGATAGATAGATAGATAGATAATGAGCCAGTGCAGTATACTAAAGTACTACACCACCAGCAAAACTGATTCTCAAGAATAACAAACAAAATATTTCCAGGAACTAACTGAATCATTTATTGTAAACTTCTATTCAATTTTGATTTTATAACGACAGATATATCTGTTTTATTGGAATAACATTTGCTTAAGAAAGTCCAATTTAGACACAGGAATGGATGGCTTGGGTGGATATTACAGTTTAGCCTTATAACTAAGACTAGGCAAATAGGAATATTGATAATCAAATGAATGTGTTCTGTTGCTTCTGCATTCATTTGCTGTATTTAGAAACCACATTAAATAAAATCAACTCTAGTTAATAGATAACCACACTATTTTTCCTTTCAATCTTGCCAGTTTGTCCATCCAAAACATAAACTGGCAGAAAAACTCTACTATTTGAAATTGGAAAAAATCTAATTCACACTTACAGGATCTGTGCAAAACTTTTTAAAAACCTGGCAAGATCTAAACAATAACATTTTAGAGTAAGCTTTTATATTGGGGAAAAGGATTCTCTTCCTTCTTTTCCATTCTTAATATTTTTACTGTGGCTGATGGCCTTCCTCTCTTTCAGTTGGGTGGGGGCTAAATTGAATTAATTTTTGTTAAGTTTGACTTGTTTGTATGGCATGTTACTCGCTTTTAATAAATTCAATAAAAAATAATGGAAAAGAAGTGTCACAAAAACGACCAAGAGACATCAAAAAGGTTTGGGGTAGTCACCCATATAATATGCCCTGGCTGCAAAAGGTAATGGTTGAGAATTGTTCACAGGTCAAATAGTGCAAACTAACATTTTCGTATTTCTAAACATGATAAGGAATATGCATGGTCACCAGGCTATCTCAAAACCAAATTCACGCTTTGCAAGGTTTTACTTCTTCTCCACAAAAAAGCAAAATAATTATTATTTAAATTCATACTTGATATGGAGAAATAGCAATTAATGCATTAGAATATTACATATACATAAAAGAAGCCATGAATATACTACAGAAATCAACAGTCTTGTAGGTAACAGACCTGTTAAACAAAGAGACAAAATGTTTGATTTGAAAAGTTGGCCAATTCAACAAAACTTCAAAGAGATTGAACGAGAGGAGATAATTAGACATTAAAGCAGAATTGTTGGTAAAGGTAAAATTTGCATTCAGGAAATGTTTGCTTCTGGTTAAATTTTTTTCAGGTATGGTCTGATCCTAGATACCGTCACACATGTGTGCATAGCGGACAGTTTACAAGCTGAAATAAGATTACACTCTCACCTGATCCTCTCTCCTCCTGTTCCTCAGCATTTCAGCTGAAGGCCCTGCCTCTCAGTGACGTCACTACTAATATCACTTCCGGCCTACTCTGATGATGTCACTTCCAGTACCCAGAATTCACCTTCCTGCCACATCACTTCCTGTTCTGGCTGCCCTGACTCCACCTCTTCCTCCTGTCCACCATACTTATAGAACTCACCCTGTTAGTTCAGTTCAGTTGTGAATTCGATCTGTAAAGATGTGCTTCTTTTATTTTGCTGATTTTTTCCCCCCCTTCCTAACTTTTTTCTTGTGTGCTGCCTTATTTTTTACCACAATACACTTTAGTTAAATATTCTTTTGTAGCATTATCTCTATTTTAGAGAGAAAGGCTTCACTGCACTATGAATACACAATTACATTTTGAACTTTGTTGAATTGGTTTTTGCCATTTCTGTCATTTTTGCATATTTATTCCTTATTCAATTTAATCATTATTCTGGTGATGACATTTTGCTTGGTATTGTTGTGTTATGATAGGCAGTTTTAGTTAATCTTTTAGTTTTACAATAGTTTTTTTAGGCTTACAATAAAAGTTATATATCAATGATGGGATTTTGATATTCAAGGAATGTAAGTATTGCATTTATTTTGAAGTAGCTTTAAGATAGTTAAAAATATTTTGCGTTTTCTCTGAGGCCATTTTGTTTTTTCTTGACCTCCACCATTTTGTGTTTTCATTGATATGATTTAGTGACCCTTTGTAAGGGAGAGAACGGTTTAGGTCGATGCTACCCAAGATATGTGCAATTCACTTCATGTTATCTGAGTTTGCAGAGAAGAGCAAAAATGTTTACTGAATGATTTGTTTGTTAGTGATTTACCACTCTACAAACGGAGTGCTTCGAATTTCTACCTTGATGTAGGGCTATAGTTATAGTTTTGATGTCTGATAGTTTTGACTATCCCAATTTTGAACGTTGCTTTGTATTTTGACTCACACTTCCGGTCCCTTATTTAAAAAACGCTGTCAGTTCCAACTTCCTGATCAATAGTAATGATTAGTTCTCACAAGCAGTAAGAGTATACATAGTGATAGACTGTAAAATATGGGATATTTCAGAATGCTAAGGTGCAACCAATTTTGATGTAGAAGGACAGCAGAAGGATTGGTAATAACAAACCTCTCAGGAGTTTAGATCTGTAAAGTAGTAATTCTTCATATTTATTATGCTTTTCACAATAAAACACTGTACAATTCTCATTAAACATGTATGTTAGACATCTAGCTTTCTTTAATTAATAGTATTGTTTTGGGGTTTTCTTTAATAGGTGATGTTAAGGTATAGTTTTTATTTTATGTATAACAATAGATTTAAATTAAAGGATTTTAACATTTGAATATGTCCATTTACTTTTAGTAATCATGAAAACATATGGACTCATACTTTATTTGAACCCTGCCCCAGCATATGAAGAAACAACCCTAAAAGTTTTATAACTTTACTCCTGAAAATTACCGACGTACAGTTTTTTTTTCTTTCTAGTTTTGCATATGGGTTTTCTGATTTAATTTCCTGCTGTGTAATTGAAGGCAATGACTCAGACTATTTCACAAGTCCATTTTAACCACATGGGGTCTCTGCATTATCTACAGCATTGAAGTTCAAATATGTGGAAAAAACATTTGTGATCTGGACTTAAAAGACCTTAGTGATATATCAATGCCATTCAAATTGTAGGAGGAAAAGGTGGGATTATTAAAATATATGTAGATTTAACAGTGGGACTCTCTGCATCAGCACTTTACTTTTCAGTGACATCTACTTTAATAAACAACTGTTTGAATGAAGGTCTTTAGCACAAGATTCTAGCTGTAATTACCTCAAGGTGCTCTATTTAGCAGCCAATGGACTGGTGGTGTGTAGGCAGATAGTCCTTGGCAGGAAACCAATCAATTATTCATTCTATTTCACAAAAACCTGAAGATACAAATGATATAGCAGCATATTGAATATCTACAAAGAAAGTAACAAATTATCAATTGACACCAACACTGTAATTTTGAGAGATTACATTTAATGAAGTAAAATGCCATTTCCACATTTCAGTTCACAGAATACTGATAGATCTAAAAGCTTCATGATTTTTTTTCTTCAGGCCATAGTAAACCCTTACTTTGGATCACTAAAATGAGATTAAATATGCCATGAGGCCTTAGACACAAAATTCTTTCACCAAACTCTAGGTGTGAATTCTTTTGCCTTTTATAATAACCCACACTTTCAATTTTATTAAAATTCACTGCCTGTATTTTTTAAATGAGAGTTTAATGAGAGTTTGACCTGTACAACATAAAATTTTAAGGAACAGTTTAGTTTAAGCCCCCCCATCACAATGCATGATTATTCCAGTAAGTTTCACTCATAGCCATCATTTACAAATTCTTTACGTGTTGAGGACAATAATGGTACACACCAATGATATCCATCAACAACTCAGTCACGGCACTCTGCAACTAGTCATGACAGAATAGCCAAACCAAGTCTACAGGAAAAAGAAGGGCAGCTAAGAGCAAGGGAAGTCTAAAGAAACAAAAGAAAAGCATAGAGGCTTAAGGAAGTTTGATGCTAGCACAAATATCTATTCAACAGCTCATCTTTGTCGCACCAAAACTGGGTGGAAATAGAAATTTGCTGACCTCATAATGTATTCAGGATGCAGCAGAAAATATGAGAATTTACTGAGAAGTTGTAAGGGAGAAGAGTAATCCATTATTCCCTGGGATTCCTTCACGAATAATATGATATCCTGAGGGCATCAAGAAACTGTAACTGCAGTTGTTAAATGTAATATGAATAGTTGCATTTTGTGATGCCAGCCTCAGATAAAAGGAAGTACCTGAACTTCAGAATAAGAAGCAAATTAACCATTAACACTTTAGTCAACAGAACAGAGTAGTGGGTGACAATCCAAGTCTTATCTGTGAATATGGCTTGTCACAATAAGACAAAGGAAATATCAAAGGTTTGGGGCAGCTACCCGTATAATATCCCTGGATGCAAAATGGGTATTTTCTTGTGAGTTGTGAATGGTACAATGTCCAAAGCAGAACTGATTTGAGTTTGGTAGAAAGGCGGCTTTAAAGGCTGTGACTGGAAGTAACATCATCGGGGGCCTCATGCATAACGCATGAATTCACACTATGCTTCCAAGTTCTTCCGCTCTATAAATCCCGGTCAGCGTAAAAAGTAACGCAGTGCACGTGCCAGCTGCCCCACCCAAACTCCTCCCAGAATTACACCTCTTTGAATATGCAAATCAATATAAACAGCCCATAAGCTCAGCGTTCTATGAAAAGGCAATGGCAAAAGCATGGGGGAAAATATAAGAATTTCAGCGAATACCAAGTAGAGGCAAGGAAAAATGTACTATTTCTCAGTTTAAACAGTGGTATAAACAACAAAAGAAAGTTGATCGAGTGAAATAGAGTGTCAGAGAAACTCAAAAGCTCAAGTTCACAAAGTCGCACAGTGCCTGAAATAATAAAAGAAGTTGTCAGATATCAAACTCGCCGTGAAAAGGCAAGTCGTAGCCCACCGTCTGAGAATCATATGAAAGCTTATTAGGGTACAGAGAAAAAAAATAGGCACACAGTGGGGAAAAAAGCATGAAATGTCAACTTTAATCTCAAAATTTCCACTTTAATCATGTAGTTTATTTTGTCATTAAAGTAGAACATCATAAACTTCATCTTAAAATCGTTTAATTTACTAGTTTCTCAAATCCCATCGTAACTAAAGTAGCACGTTAAATGTTTTCTCTTCCTCCAACAGGACACAGAATCCATTACATTCATGATATTACAACTCTCTGAATAATTAAAATACTGAGATGTATACTTGATATAATTTTCATGATGATAGGAGTTAAAGCATGTTATTAAACATGGGAACACAGTGGCACAGTGATAGTGACGAGTTGGCGCCATGTCCAGAGATTTTTCCAACCCGCAAGATGCTTGCTGCGCCGTGTGCAACCTTCGATGAAGTAATTTATTGCAGCAGTACTGTCCTTGATGCTGTATACCGATAATTCTCTTTCTGATCAGCTGCTGTAGAGCTGTGATTCCTCACTCGGATACAGTGATATAAATACTCCAAGTGGTGCAGTGAGAGTAATATGGAAAAAGAGGATCCGCTGTGGCAACCTCTAATACAGTGTTTCCCAAACTCGGTCCTGGGGACCCACTGTGGCTGCAGGTTTTTGTTCCAACCAGTTTCCTAATTAGTGACAACACTTGATAACACTGAGCTTATTTAATTAGCTGGTATTTTTTTTCTTTTATTCGACATTCAGAAAAACACAGCAGCATAATTTGTACATTTATAAGACATTTATAAATATTTCTTCTTTTGCTATAGATTTAAATGCTTAACTCTTTTTTGTTAATTTCATTATACTTTGCCCTTTCTCTGTGCAGTTTTCCCCCTTCGTTGTATCTTAATAATGACAATTTAAAAACAAGCAGAGCAGACTCGCAGGCAAACAACACTGAATAATCAAAGGCTGCAACTACTTTAGCATCAGACCCACTAATTAGTAAATAATGGATTAATTAAACAATTAGAACACCTTGAAAAGTAGAATGAAAATCAAGATGAAAATACTGTTAAAAACAAAAAATAAATACATCATTCCTATATAACTGTTTGGTACATTTTAATATTTTTTTTAGCAAACTTAGTTTTCTAATTTCTATATTGTTCCCTAAACACAGAACTTGGTAAATATCAGTTCACTTAATTAGCCCAGGAGTTCAATTAAAAACAGAAGCTGGTTGGAACAAAAACCTGCAGCCACAGGGGGTCCCCAGGACCGAGTTTGGGAAACACTGCTCTAATAGGAGCAGCTGAAAGAAGAAGAAGAAGAAGGTGCAGTGAGAGTAACAATGCTAAGGCAGCTATGGTATTTGGAATAGTTTGGCCATTCCGTGGACCATTATATCTACAGGTTAATTACAATCAGATGCCTTAAACTAATAAACAATATGCGGTTAATTACAGTGTATTTGATAAAGCCACATCAGGGATGTGGATCTAAAAAAGAAAGGGAAACAACACAGGAACAGTAGCACTGCTTTGACGCTGGGTGCCGCCAGTTTGCAAAACCGAGTGGAGAACTTGCATACGCCAAGCATTTAATTGGCGTGAAAATGTGCGTGGCTTTATGGCAAGTATAGGTTTTATACATTACCGTATGAGCATGGAAACGGGCTTATGCTACATTTTTGTGCATACGCACTGTTTATACATGAGGCCACTGTGTCGGAAGTAATGTCATCAGGACCAGAAGTGATGTCAGCCGGAGTGCTGGTACTGGATGTGGTGTCTCCGGGGACCGGAAGGGGCGTCATCCATGGACCCGGGTACCAGAAGTGACATTATCAATGGCACCATTACCTAGTGGGATTTCCCAAGGATAGTCTGCAGAGGACGGAGAGAGAAAGTTAGTGCAGCTCACCACTCCCTGGCCTGGCATGGTAATACTATTATTTAAGGCCTCTAGCTGTCTCCCATGCACATGCGTATGACAGGTTATTTTGCTCATTTCATTTAACTGATTGTTTATAAGTTTACAATGTCACTAGCTGTGCTATCCATCTAAGATAGTTAGAAATCTACATAATTAAACTAGACCTCGTGTTTTTTATTTGATATATGGGTTTTCAAATCGGTCTGTTACAATGATACACACTGGATGCCTTTTCCTATTCAGATAGGGCCACCTGTTTTCGTTGCCTTCTCTTGATGTTGCTCATCAAAGTAATCACTTTTATAGTTAGAGTGTTGTGGTGGGAAAATGTGACAGCGGTCACTACTGCATGGGTCTGGTTTAGTGACTGTAGCCTCATTGTGTCAGGCTTTGGTTATTTTTACTCATCTTTTGTCCACCATGTGAAATTATCAGTCATTGGCATTATACATATGCCATGCGCATGTGCAAGAAAGCTGCTATCATGCTGCTGTTGCCAGCACATAACATCAACAGAATAGGTTTATAACACCAATTTTCTTATTTTTTGACCCTTATTTTTTATTTTTATGATCATTTTTAGTAAACAACAGGCTTGTTAACTTAACAGCAACATTTTTCTATTTTACTTGTAAACGTGTTGAGCATGTTAGCCTTGTATTTTCTTGATAAACATTTTATGAAAAACTGACAGATTTGTGACTTTTTAAAAGGTTTGTAATGTGTTAATTATTTATGTGTCATACACTGTAAGTTTTGATAGTAAACAAATACTGCCTAATTAAAATAGTAATCCACACTTTTAATTACTCTTCAAGAATTAGAAATGTCAAGATGGCACACCAAAAAAAAAGAAAAAAAACTGTTTAAATACTGTAAATCTATATTTTAACAGCAAAAATACCATAGTACAATTAATAATTAAAACCTGTATGTGTATGTATACTGTATTTAGATTTAAGCAGTGTAAACATCAATTAATATGTGAGGAAACTTATATTTTGTTAGAAAAATGGTGATAAATATTTCTTTTAAATTAAGCATTGTTTCAGATAAATACATTACAGAAGAAATTAAAAAATATGACAACTTGTAATTATGAGAACCATTTTATTTTCTTTTATGCCATATGTAGTATGTATAAATATTTTCTTTATGTATTTTATTAACTAAAAAAGTATGCATTTTAAGGGAAATTCATTTAGTTTAGTATTTTTACAGTCATTGGGCAGTAAGCCTAGAAAATTTTATTTTGTTGATAAAATATTAACAGGGAACACCTGTGGTCTACATTTTAATTATAAAAATGCCAACATTACCATTTTAATATGCAACACAAGGCTTCTCCACATTTGGTTATGCAGGAGCTTAGTGTAAAAGTTCTATAAAACAGTTAAAAGAATAAAACAACATGAAACCAGCTAACTGAGAAGTCAGACCTCATGGCAGCAAGTGATTTGAACATTGATTGAGCTAAGACCCGGCACTTAAAAGTTTCTCTCGCACTTTCGCTGAGTTTGTGCCAAACACTAGTCTATCCCTGACCATCTCATCTTCGTTTGCATAAGCACAGTCCTTCACCTGCGAATATTTAGCGGCAGCGTGTCTATTGGATTGCTGCTGACGGACGGCTTTATATGGGCAGGCACTCAATTACGCGGGAGGTGTGATGATGGGGGACGCAAGTCCGCCTCACACGGCGACCGAGCTGCAGGCTATGGCTGTATATATGTACGTAAGTAGGTTCCAGTTATGACCGTTGCGCATAGAATTTCGAAATGAAACCTGCCTAACATTTGTAAGTAAGCTGTAAGGAATGAGCCTGCCAAATTTCAGCCTTCTACCTACACGGGAAGTTGGAGAATTAGTGATGAGTCAGTCAGTCAATCAGTCAGTGAGTCAGTCAATAAGTCAGTCAGTCAGTCAGTCAGTGAGGGCTTTGCCTTTTAATAGTATAGACTAGCAAAATACCCGCGCTTCGCAGCGGTGAAGTACTGCCTTAAAATTTTTATTAAGAAGAAAATTAAACCTTTTTAAACTGAGGGAAAATATACCAATAATTATTTGTTAAGGATCTCTTTGTATGCCACGTTGTCAGTTCGGCCCTCCAGTTGCAATATGACCAAGCTCTAGCTGTGCGCTGAGCTTACTCTTGAGCATGCAACGTACAGTTGGCCATGTGAACAGTAATCTTGTTTCAAATCACAGCTTGGATTGCTGCTGTCATAATCGGTTTGAGTTTCATGGTTTGTTTCAGTTACGACAGTATTTGTAGGACTTGTGTTGAAGAGACATTCGGCATCTGTCAAGCGTTGTAAGTATACAGCCAGTTTCATTGATAACTTCACATCCAGCTTTTGAGAGTTTAAACATTTCTAAACATCAAAGTGTCCACTACTGAAATCGTCACCTGTGAAGCTAAGATGTTTAAGAGGCATTGGCGGTTGTCCAAAGGTGTAAAATATTTGGCCATTTCGGTACACTTAAGCATTTCACTCTTCTAGTGCTCCTGTGTAGTATAATTATCTCCTTTACCGTCATCAGTCCACACCTTGAACCTGTCCCAGTCATTCAATACATAAGACACAATGTTCCTCCGGATATCAATAGTGAGCCCGATATGGCTGTGCAATATGTAACAAAGAGAATGGAAAAGGCAGGTGCCATCTCCGGGCATGGAAACCACTTGGTAAGTGACAGTTCTTTGATCGATGGTGATTACCTCGATAGACATGTTAATGGGGGTACGGTTGGAATGATAAAGGAAATGGGTACCTGAACAATGTAAAGTAAGTCTAAAATACCTATACAATAACTATAATCGTAATAAATGAACAATAAAACAGCGGAGAAGCCGTGGATTAAATAAAAAGGCTGTAGTTATCAGCAGGGAGACGTGAATACCGTGGCGAAGCAAGGAAGGGAATGTAGAGACTGGAGCGACAGACGGCCTTATATAGGCAGACAGCAAACAACGTGGGAGGCGTTGGGATGGGGGACCCAACGCCGCCTCACACGGTGACCGAGCTGCAGGCTATGGACGTATATATGTACGTAAGTAGGATTCAGTTAGCGTTGGGAACCCGCGTACCAAATTTCTTGAAGATGGGCCCATAAGTAACAAAGACCGTTGAAAAGTTCAATATGGCAGCCGACAGTGGCATCATATCACCGAAATAAGTACCAAATTTCAGCCTTCTACCTATGAATAAGAAAGTTCAACATGGCGGACGTTGTTGACCGTTATGACCGTTACGCATAGAATTTTGAAATGAAACCTGCTTAACTTTTGTAAGTAAGCTGTAAGGAATGAGCCTGCCAAATTTCAGCCTTCTACCTACACGGGAAGTTGGAGAATTAGTGACGTTGGAAACTTCAATATGGCGGCCGACAGTGGCATCATACCACTGAAATAAGTACGTACATCGGTTTTGGTTAGCGCAGGGAAGCCACCTACCAAATTTCGTGAAGATGGGGCCATAAATAAGAAAGTTGAACATGGCGAACATTGTCAACCGTTATGACCGTTACACGTAGAATTTCGAAATGAAACCTGCTTAACTTTTGTAAGTAAGCTGTAAGGAATGAGCCTGCCAAATTTCAGCCTTCTACCTACATGGGAAGTTGGAGAATTAGTGATGAGTCAGTCAGTCAGTCAGTGAGTGAGTCAGTGAGGGCTTTGCCTTTTATTAGTATAGATATGTATATATTTGTTTATAATAATAAGTTTAAAATATACTGTATAAATATATATATTTAGTGACCAGAGTCCTGGCCGATTCACTGTCCATGTAACACCGTGTACTGCTGCCCCGGGAGAACAACTAAAGAACTGCTGGTGTAAAGCAGTTAAATATCGAAAATCTATCGGGCAACGTGACCAACGCTCGGCCTTTTATTGACCCCTCATCACAAGTCCCAGCTCAGCATTAACAACAGGCCATATTACAAAATAAAGAAGAAGCAAAAGAATAACACATTTATATTTTACATATAAAAAAACAAGCAAACAAATAAATAGCAGTCGAAATCCCCCTTCTTGGTTTAAGCGCGCGATGTTCATAAAGAAGAGAAACCAGTTTGTTCAAATGGGTTTACTGTCATTATTGTGCAGGGCAAAGAGAAACCCTACTGGAATACGCTGGCCGTCAAGCCGATATCAACAAAATTTAATCCTACCGGTCCTCAGCGAAATCAAAGGAAAAAAAAAAAGTCCATCTTCAGAGACGCGTCTCCCTTGTGTCGCCGAGTCTTTATAAAAAATAACTTTTTCCAGCAGATACTTTACTCGGCGCTACCTCATTTCTTCTCTTTGCTCCACCACAAGATGTCTCTCTTTCTCCCCTTCTTTTCCGTTTTTTAAGTTTTCAACCTCAACCGCCCTGACCCAGTAATGACCTCCCCCTTAAAGGTGTATTTACAGCATTCTTCTTCCCTGCAATGCACCCAAAGAGGCAGCAAACCGCCCATGGAATAATAGCACATGTGGCATCCGCTACAACCGGCTGCTGTGTGCTGATTCTCTCTTAGCTGCGAAATGGTTCTTTGTTAAGTAGTTAAACAATGGCAAAGAAACACAGCTTCCTTTTGAAAACCCCCCTCCTTCCTAGCCACTGCTTATGAGACAGTGAACCTGCTCGACAAGGAAGACTGTGCGCTCTTTTAAGCTGAAGTGTGGAGCTGGAGCATGTCTTTTGCCGTGTGTGTAAAACACACAAATAAAGAATACATTTTCTTCCCCCTTTTGACCTCTGTTGAGTGTTTCACGCTGCCTCCTGACTCTGACTCCCCTATGTAAAGCAGCTTTTATGTTGGACCCGGGAGTGCTTTCAGTGCCACTCCATGTCATCCAGGAAGCACTTCTGGGCCATAAAGATAGTAGGGCGGTCCTTCCCCAACAACGCCCTCTAATGAGACCCAGGGACCCCACAGGCTGCACTTTTGAACTCTAGTCCCCAAGCATCCGTGTGGGTGTCCCAACTGGGTTGCCATAATTTATAATCAATTGGTTGATCACCTTAACTCCAATAATTTATTTGAGATCTACCAATCTGGCTTTAGGCGTTATCATGGTGTTGAGATGGTCCTCCTTAAAGTATTCAATTATTACTGACTCAGGAGGCGCTGCAGTCTTTGTACTTTTGGACCTGACTGCTGCCTTTGACACTATTGACCATGAGATATTTCTGTTGCAGCTTGAACATCTGTGGGGCTTAAAGGGGCTGTTCTTAACTGGTTCAGGTCATATCTAACTGGTAGACACTTTTCAGTGACTTTAAATTCCTCTTTTTTGTCTACTGCTCCTCTAAAATGTGGTGTTCCTCAGGGATCCATTTTGGGTCCTATCTTATTCTCTATATACCTTCACCCTATTGGAGCTGTTTTTAGAAAATTTAACATTTCTTTTCACTGCTATGCTGATGATACACAGGTTTATATTCCCGTCTGCAACTCTGCAATAAATCAGATGCACAACTGTCTTTCTGAACTAAGATCCTGGATTGCTAATAATTTTCTTGATCTGAATCAAAATAAAATGGAGGTGCTTATAGTGGGTCCATCAGCTAAAGCCCAAATTTGGTCTTGGACTTCTCGGCTCTTTCTCTGTCTTTTTCAAACCTCAAGTCCGCAATCTAGGTGTTATCTTTGACAGTAACCTCTCTTTTGAGAAACAAGTTAATTCTGTAGTCTTGAGTTGCCTTTTCCAGCTTCGTCTATTAGGTAAGATCAAGCCTTTTTTTATCTTCTAGGGATCTTCAGAAAGCTATTCATGCTTTTATCTTTTCTCGCCTTGATTACTGCAACTCGCAGTATTCTGGGATTAGCAAATCCCTGATACACAGGTTACAGTTGGTCCAGAATGCTGCCGGACGCTTTTGGGTTTGGGCAAGAAAGTATGACTCTGTTTCTCCAATATTAGCTTCTTTACACTGGCTGCCTGTCAGTTTTCGAATTGATTTTAAAATCTTGTTGCTAGTTTTTAAATCTTTACATGGGCTTGCTCATGCCTATTTATCCGAATTGTGTGTTTTACACCAGCCATCCAGAGTGCTTAGATCTTCTGGTCAGTTGTCTCTTCTTGTCCCTTGTACCACGTGTAAAACTAAGGGGGGCAGGGCTTTTACAGCTGCTGCTCCTCGCCTGTGGAACTCTTTACCTCATCACATAAAGGAGTCATCTACAATTGAACTGTTCAAAACAAGATTAAAGACTCATTTCTATTCACTTGCATTCCGTGACATTCAGTAATACTGATGATTTCCTCATTGTGATTATGTAATATTACTTCTATTTACTATTTATTTTATTTATGTGCATTTATTTTATTTCTGTTTATGTTATTCATGTTAATTGTATGTTTTTCTTTAATTCTATTATTATAAAGCACTTTGGCCACAGCATTCCTATGTTGTTTTAACTGTGCTATTATCATATAAATGAGTCCAAGACATTATAAGGTTTGGGGCAGCCACCCGTATATTGTTTTTACCAGCTGCAAAAGGGTTTTCTGAGTCCAAAACAGAACTGGCTGTAGCAGCCTAAGATGGAGGCTTTAAAGGTCTTGAGAGGAACTGATGTCATCAAAGGGGCCGAACCAGAAGTGACGTCTTCAGAGGCGCCGGAACCTTGCAGGAATTCCCGGGAAAGGTCTGTAGGGAACTGAGAAAGACAGTCAGCGCACTCCGCCACCCCCTGGTCGGATGTTTTATTACAATTACTCGAGCCCTTTAGCTGCCTCCTACTCACATGGGTGTGACAAGGCCTGAAAAGGGTCGGGCGTCCTGCACCGAGAGGTCATGGGCATGAGAGAGTGCATCAGCGTTGGCATGGATAGGACCCTTCCGATGAATTAGCGAAAACTTGTAAGGTTGAAGGTCAAGAAACCACCTAGTGACCCGTGGATTCGACTCCTTGTGAAGGGCCATCCACTGTAAGGGTGCATGATCCGTCACTAGAGTGAACTCCCAGCCCAAGAGGTAGTACCTCAACTGCGTATTCGCCCATTTGATCGCAAGGGCTTCCCTTTCCACCGCTGCATAACTGGTCTCTCGATCCAACAGTTTCCGGCTCAGGTACATGATGGGGTGTTCAACACCATCGACACTTTGGCTCAGTATGGCACCCAGGCCTGTGTCCGAAGCGTCCGTCTGGAGAATAAAAGGGAGAGAAAAATTAGCTTTTAATATTGGTGCTGACGTAAAAGCCTGCTTTAAGTCACTAAATGCAGCGTCCGCCTTGTCAGTCCATACCACATGATTAGAAGCCCTTTTCTTTGTAGGATCGGTCAAGGGCGCCGCTCTCTCTGAAAACCGAGGTACAAACCGGCGGTAGTACCCGGCCAACCCGAGAAAGGCTTGGACTTGCCTCTTGGTTTGCGGACAGGACCATTTAACAATGGCATCTATTTTTGAATACTGTGGTTTCACAGTACCTCGACCCACCAGGCAGCCCAAATATTTAGCTTCTTTCAATCCAAAGAAACATTTCTTGGGATTAATACGAAGCCCAGCTTCTGCTAGTGTCCGCAATACCGCAGTGACCTGCTGTACGTGTTCCTTCCATGTGCTGGAATAGATGATGACGTCATCCAGATAGGCAGCACTATACGCATTATGGGGTTGGAGCACTTTGTCCACCAGATGCTGGAAAGTCGCAGGAGCTCCGTGTAACCCGAATGGAAGAACACGATACTGCCAGTGTCCGCTAGGAGTGCTGAACGCGGTCTTGACCTTCGCGGAGTCCGTTAAAGGAATCTGCCAGTACACTTTTGTCATGTCAAGCGTGGTCAAAAATTCAGCTTGTAAAAGTCTCTCGAGGAGGTCATCCACGCGAGGCATGGGATAAGCATCAAAAAGGGAGACCTGGTTAAGCCAACAGAAGTCATTGCAAAACCTCCAACTGCCGTCAGGCTTACTAACCAAGACAATTGGGCTGTACCAGGGACTGCAACCTTCCTCAATCACTCCTAGTTCCAGCATCCGCTTGATTTCCAGCTCCACTTCTGCTTTCTTTGCCTCAGGAAGTCTATAGGGGCGCTCTCGGACTATAACCCCTGGTTCAGTCACTATGTCGTGCGCAATCAGAGAGGTCCTTCCGGGTTTTTCACTCACCACCTCTGAGACGGACAGGATAGTTGATTCCAGCTCCCATCTTTGTCTATAAGTTAATTCCTCGCCGAAATTAAGGGTGCCTATGTGAGCAAAGAATGAGCAGGGCTGAGCGGAGGAGGGATCTGGTTCCCTCTCCTTCCAAGGCTTCAGCAAGTTCACATGATAAACCCGGTCAGTTGATCTACGATTGGGTTGTTTCAGCAAATAGTCGACCAATCCTTTTCTCTCCTTAATTTCATAAGGGCCTTGCCAATGGGCGAGTAATTTAGAATGAGAGGTGGGAATTACTACCATGACACGATCCCCCGGGTGGAATTCTCGGAGTGTCGTGCCACGATCGTAATAACGGGCCTGTGCTGCTTGTGCCTCTTCCATATGATTTTTTAAAATAGGTCGAATTTTCTCAAATCTATCGCGTAACTGTGCAATATATTCCAAAATATTTGTCGAGGGAAGAGCCTCTCCTTCCCAACCTTCTTTCAAAATATCCAATATACCTTGGGGTTGTCGTCCGTATAACAATTCAAAAGGAGAGAACCCCGTAGAGGATTGTGGTACTTCCCGATAGGCAAAGAGAATGAGGGGGAGGAGTTGATCCCAATTCCTCCCATCCCCGCTGACCACCTTGCGAAGCATCTGCTTGAGAGTCTGATTAAATCTCTCTACTAGACCATCGGTTTGAGGATGGTACACCGCGGTCTTTAAGTGCTTTATTTTCAGTAACTTGGCCGTTTCCCTGAACGTCTCCGAGGTAAAAGGTGTTCCTTGGTCCATTAGGACTTCTTTAGGAATACCAACACACGCAAATAGTCCTACTAGTTCCTGTGTGATTGCTTTAGATGTAGCCTAGCGCAAGGGAACAGCTTCTGGATATCGGGTCGCATAATACATGAGGACTAATATATATTTATGTCCTCGGGCTGAGGGCTCCAAGGGTCCTACAATATCGACCCACGATTCGTTCAAAGGGGACATCAATTAAGGGAAGGGGAACGAGAGGAGCACGGATCTTTCTAGGAATTTGCCGCAATTGACATTCTGGACAAGAAATACAAAAATGGTGAACCTCCTCGTTAATTCCCAGCCAATAAAATCTGAGCTTAATCCACTCTAAAGTTTTTTCGGAGCCTAAATGGCCTCCAAGGAGGTGGGTGTGAGCTGATTCACAAACCTACCGCCGGTAAGTTTGTGGAATTAACAACAGTTTCCGAACCTCCACCCCATGTTCCGCGACCCGATATAATAGATCAATTTTCTATTACAAAGTGGGGTCCTTGTGGCATGGGCTGGTGTGTGCGTTGGCTGTTGACAAGGACTAGTGCATTTTTTGCAAATTTTAGGGAGTCATCATTCCACTGCTTCCTTTTAAAAGAAGCTGGTGTTTGTTTGAACTGAAAGTAAATGTCGGAGAGAGGGTCCGGTCTGACCTCAAGGGGAGGGGATTCCTTCCGAATCGTCGAGGCCCGGGTGGATGACGTATTCGCCTGCGACGGACCAGGAATCTACCCGTCCTCTTCGTGGGCTTCCATATCTCTCTCCACTGGCTGCGTACACGTCGTGGAGACAGCTTGAGATGAGTTATCCCCATTTATGAGGCCTAAGTTTTTATCAGGAGTAGTCAATAGTTTACCACATTAATTTTCTGACCAGTCCCACCCTAGAATCGCTAAGAAGGGAGGATTAGGATGGATCACCATGGTAAATTTTTTTAGCGATCCTCCCTGACTCACGAAACACATCCAGATGTCTCCTTGAATACATTTAATACTGGTCTTTTTTATAATTCTCTGTTGCACTAAAACATATCGGCAATCAACAATGGAAACGTTGCTGCCGGAATCAAACAGGGCTAGGAGTTTATAACCATTAATGACTACAGCTCCTGTATTTGAACACGTCAGTTGGTTGGCAAGAGCACACAAACTATCTCCCCCCTTCCATCTACAGTACATCCCGCCTCGCTCCCGGGTAGGTTGCACGCCCGGTGGCCCGGGAACTCAGAAACAGGCTCCGATGTATGTGTAAGAGACTTATTCAGTAGGACGTGATCTCTAGGAAATCCACTAGAGGGTCGTTCTGTTCTCCCAGATTTAGAGATTGTCTTGGGTGTTTTCAAGTGCTTTATACGCTCTTCCATAGAATGGAATTCACCCCAGTCTGGCTGGGCAAAGTTTTTAGGGAGGCCCTTTAAAAAGGCCGGCTACCTGTTGAACTATCTGGCAGGTGGTTAATTCAAATGGACTTAGCCACACAGCCACCTGCTCCCAGAGGGCCATAGCCTGCTCCTGGACTGATCTCTCAGGATCAAGTATCCGTTTTTTTATTATTTTTACCTGCTGGACTGGGGATAGCCCACATTTATCTGGGACCTCAGTCCCAATGGGCGGCTCAGCTCTCTCCTCCGAGAGAACATAATAAGCCCTTTTTGTTTCATCCCCAGAAACCAGCCTACGCTGTATGTCCCCTTCACATTCTCCATTTGGTAAGTGATAAGCCCGGGGTTGTATTTGAGGAGTGGAGGCTGTACTGAGTCCTTCCAGACCCCCAAACACACAAAGAAACTCGGCCCCGGTACTTTCCTACCTGGTTATTTACATGTCCGAGCCCCAGTTTCTTCTGGGACTTCATCCTGCCGACTACGCCACTGTCATATAAATGAGTCCAAGACATTATAAAGGTTTGGGGCAGCCACCAGTATATTGTTTTTCCCAGCTGCAAAAGGGTTTTCTGAGTCAAACACACGATGTGCATATCACAGAGTCCAAAACATATATATATATATATATATATACACAGACATGGTATAAACTTGTAATGTGTCCTGACTCCTGATTGTGTAGGTTTTCTTGGTTACAAATATTTGCACTATTTGTCTACACAGAGTTATTCATGTGTATCACTCATAGCTGCTGAGCTCTGACTAAGGAAATTATGATTTTTTTTGTCTAATCTGTTAATCTGGTGAATAAATACATATGTTTAATGGCAAAGTGTTTAATCCTATTAATACCTTTTAATGTGGTATAGAACCAGAAAAGCACCAATATAAAAAAAATCTATTCTTTTAGGTAACTTTACTATGTTTATGAAGACAGTAAACTAAGGGGAAGGACTCTAGGAGACCAATGTTCAGAATTTACCCAATTAGACTTGCTTTTCGAAAGGTCTGGGGTTCTTTTGCTGGATCCGGGCTTTTGCCTAGACAACAGTGCCTCTTAGTGGGCCAATCCTGCATGACTAACTAAAGAATCCTCCTTTATATATTGTATGTAAACATTTCCTCGCTGCCATAATGTACATCAATGCTCTAAAATTCTGAATTGATGAAGCAAGAACTCTGGAGGTCTGTGTGTCATGTACACTACTCAAAACCAGTGCATTTGTTGCAGCATGTTGCCTTTAGTTACCCATATAGAATGTTACTCTTCAATTCTCTTATTTTAACACCTCTTTCTAGTGTGTAGCTTAAACTTTCTGCTCAGTAAAATATAAATATTCTGAAAAGCAGTTAAAATGAATATTTCATCTCCTCATAGCCTTAAACATTTTTGCTGCTGGTTATACTTTTTGTTAAAAAATAAATTGTAGATGTATTTGGTGTCAGAGATGATTTCTACATTTTTTTCTTCCTCACTCTCTAGTATAAAGTATAATGTGTTCAGATCTCTTTTATTTACATTATTATGCGAATTACATTTTTACATTTTCCTGCTCATCTTAGGGATGTTAGATGAAAATTGGAGCACCCAAAGAAAGAAAACATATTCAAAACAAGGGGACAATATATAATTCCAGAGTGATAGCAACCATGCTGTAATTAAAAAAAATAGCTTCCTGGAGTAGTGTCGTGTCACACAGTAGGCTGTTTATTCTTTTCAGACCTTTTCAGACCCTGCCACTTTTACTTAGGTGCTGCCTGCCATTTACTTTAGTCCGGCAGCAGAAAAGTTTGAAAGTCTGAGAGCGTATGGATTAATATGATTTGCCTGGAGCGAAAATGCAAATATCACCCTAGAAGACAAGATGCATATATGTGCTTCTTAAAGTACGTCTTTGAAAAGTTAAATCTGTTATGATTTTTTTTTAAACTAAGCATTCAATCAGAAGGTAAGCATATATGAATAGTGAACTTGATATATCCATTATTACTATATAGATGCATTCATAATGTCTTTTTAAAATGATGTGGGAGTCTGAGCTCCTGGTGACTTTTTAATAATTCTCTTTTATTAATGGAAATTTGTAATATATGTTTAAATAATTAGAAAGAATCTTGGAATTTTCTGTAACAAAGTACTCTTGAAAAGAGGAATTCACTTTAATGTAGAAGACTTTCTGAGAATTTTAGAAAGTCCTTTCAATAGAAAAAAGTTCCACCTAGTTTCTAAGCGAAGAGTTTTCTTAATTCAAAATGCTTACAAACTCATCCTAGAAAAAGAATCCAGTCTAATTGAACCTTATCAATGTTGTTATTTACTTGCCCCACAACATCTAATTTTGAGGCGTATGACTCGCTTGTATTTTTTTTCTCTCAGGGAATGCAGTCACAATAGTACAAAGGTGTAGTTCTTAGCTGCTGTGATCATATCATTGAAATTACTCAAAAATGAAATGCATCTATAAAACCATTAAAATAGAAAATTATGTCATCAGAGAGACAAAAGAATTTTTACAAGGAATAAAATTAGATGTTCATGAACCAAAAATGGAAATATTTATTGAACAAATTAAAATAAATGTAATTCACCATTTTAAGAGTTTGTCTTCCTATGGGTGTCCCCATTTTGTGTTATTTCCATTTCATTTGATAATCTGATGAAAGGTATTTGCCACGTGACCTTTGACATATTATATATAAAATGGCCACTTGCATTAAACAGCAAGCAACTTTAATTTAGCAAAGAAATTATTTTGGAAAGTATTAGTGCTTGTATAAATAGTAATTTAGTAAAGCATTCTAGCTTCATCTTTTGACTTACCTATCATTTTATCTTTATTTTTGGATTTGATCATTTCTGAGCCATTTCTGCTCATTTTTGTATTGTTTTATTACAATATTGTTGATTTTATTTTATTTTTGGGGTGGTTGTTTAATTTTATATTTATAATTATGTCATTACCCAGAACCATTTAAGCTTGTTGTTACACCTACGAAAGGTACATTTCTTTTCCTAACAAGGTTGGGGCAAAAGGTCCAAAAGGTAACCAACTCCCTTGCTATACTTCGTCCTTGGACCTTCCCACCCCTCTACAAGAAATCCTTTGATAATATAAAACAAACCAGAAACTGATTACATTTTAAACAGTTGTAATAAAATATGAATGAACAAAAAAAACACATTTAACAAATCATCTCCACAATACTATTTACACAAAAAACTATGAGTCATTTTTCCGTTGTCTTAATTTATATTATGGAGTGGCAGGGCTAAACCACAGCCCTTTACTCTGAATGCTTCCCGGGCTGATGTTTGGGGGTGCCAATGACATATTTTTGGCACCACCAGAAACCTTTAAAAGAACTATAGAGCAGTAAGAAGAGGAAGAGTACAGAGAGCCCCCAAAATTCACTTCAGCAACATACATGCTCTAAAAGAAAAATATGGGAAGGTGCATTGTGCAACAACTTCTCCAGTCAGCAAAAGACTGGCTGATCTTCAGTGGAATGGAACTTACTTAGAAAGGTGACCACTTCAGGTGGCATGTTTGTAGAATGAATTAGGTAATGGATTCATAATAATTTGGGCTAATAGTTTTGTTGAGTGTGTGTGGATCATTTTTTGAATATGTATTTTATGTTTATGTGTCTTCATCTATATTTTATTACAAGTATTAACGCTTTAATCAGCTTTCTTGTTTTTTCTGTTATATATTATCAAAGGATATCTTGTAAAGGGGTGGGAAGAGCCAAGGACAAAGTACTGTGAGGGAATTGCCCTTTTTGCAGGTCCCCCTTAATAGTTGGCATTTTTTATTTTTGTCAACAGATACCCATTGTCAGGCACGATTGCCAGTATCTCAATATGTGATATGCATGTACATATATATATAAACTAGCTGTGTAAGCCTGTACTGTAAAAAGCCGAGGGTCCTAGAAACTCTTCAAATCATCAGAAAAAAAAACTGAAATGTAGAGATGTCAAGTAATTGAAAAGTAAGGAGCTATTCTGGGCATCTCTCTCCTCACATTACTTGTGTATTAGCAGTGGGAGGAAAAGTAAAAGCGATACCGTTTTGCCAATGTTAGCGGCTAAGCCACTTTTTCTTTCTTCTGAGGTTTCGTTTTCCTGACATGCTCACCTCACTTGTGTTATTAGTGGCTAAGTGAGTTTTCTGTTTCCTCGTAGGTGGAGCCCTTACCCCGACTCCACCTCTCACTTCTGGGCCAGACAAACACACACACACTTCCACATATAGACGTTTATATATAAGATATATATAGGGTGGTCCAGATCTAATTATGCAATTTTCATTATGCTATAACTTATTAAGTTTATTATCTAGAAAATCACCCAAAAACCCCGGACCATCGAGAAGTGTGCGAAGTGACAACATGAAGAATCGTCTTTGCGCCGAACTGGAATCGTCCCCACATAAATCAAACTCATCCAGACGATCTAGATCTGCATAATTAGATCTGGCCCACCCTGTGTATATATATATAGATATATATATATATATATATATATATATATATATATACTGTCACAGGCGGCTGGGGGTGGAGCCCAGCCGGGACGCCCAAGCGGATCGGAGGTGGGCTGGTGCCTGAAGAAAGCTGGAGCCTACCACTTCCGCCACACCAGGAAGTGCTGGGGGGAAGAAGACAGGGGGACACCCGGAGGGCTTCCAGGTGCGCAGCCGGCACTTCCGCCACACTGGGGCGTGTCTGCGGAGGAATGCCGGGAAGCAGCTGGAGCCCATCCGGGGTGTGATAAAAGGGGCCGCCTCCCTTCATTCGAGAGCGGGAGTCGGGTGGAAGAAGGACGGAGCTGGAGAGAGGACTGGAGAGAAGCCAGAGAGGCATTTGGTGACTGTGAGGCCTGGACTTTGGGGAATCGGTGCTGGAGGCACTGGATTTGTGCACTGACTTTTGTACATAATTGTAAATAGACGTGTGTGTGGTGGAAGAAACGATGTCCGTCTGTCTGTGTCTGGGTCCCGTTCTCAATATATATATATATAATATATATGTGATAATAGAGTGGTAGAGATGGCATCCAGGCTTTTGGATATTCTCAGTAAAATACCTCTTACAGAAGACAAACTTTGATTAGGGTCTTTCATTTCTAATTCTTTTATCATCTTTGCTTTTTTTGACTACTGATTTTTGGGTTCTGTTTTGACTATTTTGAAAGGTCTTTTTGTTTTCTGATCCACTGCTAGATAGACTGCTTTTTTCTTCTGTAAGATTTGCTTGCATCTTAAATACTTTATCTCTTGGTCTTAATCTCTCCTATATCTTGAGAGCATCCAGTCTTTATTTTTAAATGTGCTTCACAATATATTTTGGTTTTGTACTTGTTTAACTATCTACCAAGTGCTGGAGAGATCTTTACGAATGATCTTGACTATTCTACTCAAAAAGACTTAGCCTGTATAAACCTGGTACACCCTTGGTTTATTTAGACAGTTTCCTCATTCAATACATACTGTATATGACTCTCTCATGTATTACCAGGATGCTTCACTTGACATTCAATCCACCATTAGTTTTGTTGTAGCTAAATATTATTTTTGCTAGTTTCAGCTTGTATTGTATACACTTCAGTGTTTGTTTTTTAGGAGTTATAACATTTTTATAAGATAAAAGTTCCATTATTTCATTTTAACAGTTCATTTTTGGAAGCACATTACATCATTACTAATATGCAGTTCTGTTAGTTACACAGGTAGCTCAAATTGCAGGTGTAATTATGGGTAATAAAACATGACCCATATCTGAGAAGACTCATGGCTGGCAAAGTGACATTACAAGAATAGGTGGAATTCAATATTTTTTTACCAAAAATGAAAATAAAAAAGCACGCAGAAGCATCATTGATTGCAAAATAAAAGGCAGAGGGAAGAACACAATAGCTTCACTCAAAAGCATTCCAGAGGACAATACTTTGCATTGTATATAAGCTAGAGGTTTCTGCACCAGACATAAGCATGATGTCTTTTTTTCTTGTCTGGAGCATGAAGTAAAATTTAGATGAATCATGAGCAGCCCAAACATTAACACAAATATTTCAATATGGAAACTTTTCCCTGCCAAGTGGGACAAGGTCTGACATTTTAAAGTAGGGCAGTAGCTGAGATCATTTGCATAGTTTTTACTAAAACCAGCTGGTGGTAGATTAGACACATGGCACCCATTTAAAGTTTCAGGAAGAATGTTTTGTTTCAAAGTGCTGAATTGTATTCTGAAGTGTGGTGGAAGGATGTAAAAACACAGTAATGAATATGCTTCCTTTGATTGCATGAATACATTTTAAAAAGAATAGGGAATAAAGAGGATTTCCTGAGGTGCTTGTCAGTAGATTTTTCTTAGTTTCTATATATTACAGCAGGTATTAATGTCAGAAATTACTAATAGTATGGGCATGTTTCATACTGACGGTAGTTGATATTGTTCGGAATTTTTTTTTTTAGAAATAAATGAGTTTATGTATTTTTTTCTTTTCAAACCATTAAATACCACAGCTTAAGGAACACTGCTGTTTTGTTTTTTAACTCTTTTTTAGAAAGTGAGAAAGCTTGAATTACTCCAGCTGTGTGTTTATGGGCCCCTCTGACTGAATGATGTAAAGGGTAGATGGATGTGTGTTATTTGTTTTGTTTTAAAATTAAATTAGGATCAATGATATTTATGCTTCTAAGGACAATCAGAAATGCTAAAATGTACTTTTTAGCATTAAACAAGCCATCAATTTTCAGTAATTTTTCAGCTGATATTAAGGATATCCACTTGTGCAAAAGTTTTATTAGACTTACCTTGTAACAAAATAGTGCAAATATGCTGCCTCTCAATAATTGGAATGATTCCCGGGGAACCACAGGTATGGTAAATAGTCTATTTATTCAAACAAATATTCAAAAGTGAAATAATCATTAGCGAAAACATGAAGTACAAATAAAGTGAAATCAAACAAGTCACTGTTGTCTGCCTGAGTCTACCTAAATAGGTCTTTATTTTTGAGATGAGGTGGTTTTTGCATCTGCTAACCTACCAAATATAACAAAGCTCCACCTTTCTCGTGTTAAGGCTTTCTTTCTCTGTCTCTCTGTTTTTAAACCCTGGACTCATAGTACCATCCTATCTATGACTCTGTGCCCCACCTCTTGTTTTTCATTGTTAACAAAGCATTTGGCTAGGGGCAGTTTAAAATCCGCTGCAGTGGTCACTTCTAGGGACAGAGATTGCCCTTCTTTGGCTATAGGGACACCAAGCTGGAATGGCTGTTGGAGTTCCTTTAACCTGAGCTTTCAGGATGCCTTAAAAGGTGTGTTAGCATTTTGCTGGAGCGTTCTCTTCCTTCTTCTTTTTTACTTTAGCCTTTCATTTGTTTCATTCAGTCTCCTCTCACCCTTCCTTCTGTCTTCTTCTCCCCTGTCTGTACCCACCCACCTCCTTTTTCACCCTCCATTTACTATCTTGCATGGATTATGATAGAGCAATCTGGTGACACTAGCAGCTATCGGACTGGGCCCTACACTTCTAAGCTGTCTAGTGACACTTCCTTTCAAACATTCTACATTTTTTTTGTTGAATTAACTTTATTAAAAGTTTCTCAAAATCTTATCCAGATTGCATTATGTTTTATTTATTCATTTATGTTTCATGGAAATAGATAGCATGGTCCTCCTTTATCATCAGCCTACAGAAATGTCTATAAATTCGTAAACTTTTGTTCATATTTATTCATTAAATCATTTTCAGAATCTACTTTTCACTTTGGTGTCATGAGAAGATGCAGGTTGTCTCAGTAGAGTTGGGCCCAAGGCAGGAAACAAACCTCAATGAGACACCAGCTCCCGGCAGGATACATTCTCATGCTAATCCTCACACATATAAGTGGAGACCCAAGAATTAATGGAATCTGTCAATACTGTAGAATGGGAGTAGGGTGTATTTCCTGAATGTTCCAATAGGTATCATATGCCTTCAGTCTGGTGTTGTGCTGAATAGATCATCTGAATGTTGATGGCCTTTATTTGACAATCTTACAGGGAACCTGGGTTATTTTTTTCTTTCAAGCCACCAGGTTTTCAAGAGACTTGTTCATAAAGAGTTTGTACCACAGAGAGGGAGCCTGTTAATCAGCGACATTACATTGAACTGCTGAGAAGTTCATGGAAAGCATCACAAAAAGACATTTGAAGAACTGGCATAGCCAAAACTGAATTGTGCACCATGACAATTCACTTTCACACACACCGCATTGTCAGTCAAAGAGTATTTGACCAAAACCAGTGTGGTTGTTTGGTTCAGTTAACACCTTTCCCTATATTCCCCAGATCTCTTTCCCTGTGACTTTTTTTTTCTGAAATTAAAATTGAAGCTGATGGCAATACGATTTGCTAAAGCTGTATAAATTCAGAATGGTTTTAAAGTTTTTTTTAACAATTTCAACAAGTTTTGGCCCCCCTCTCATATAAGGACAATGTTCAACCATCAATAAACATAAACTTCAATTTTTTGAATGTTGAAAAAAATGTGAAGTGAATTCCACACAGACAGGTTTGGAAATCAAACCCAAATCCTGGATGTTTTGGGGCAGCAGTACAAATCACTATGTAGCAGTACTGTACTACCCTTTCTGGGAATCACTACCACTATTTGCGACTTATGGTAGAAGAGCCATGTTGCTCTCCTGTTATAGTAATCTGCATGATGCATTGTGTTTGTGGCTGGAGTTTATGGCAAATGTCATACAACCTTAGGATGTGTTTAAAGAAAACATTGCAAAGTTTGGTTTGGTCTGTAGTCTTCCTTATTATACCAAACAGTGCAGTTACCCCTTAATATTACTGAGTACATCATTAAATGTAATCAGAAATATGAATGGAAAATAAAAATATACAGTTACATCATGTGCATTTAGGAAAGAATGACACTTCATAATGTTAAAATCATAAGAAATAACAGCATAAAGTTTAATGATTCAGTCTGTTTTGTGGTATTTAAGTGTTTCATAATGTGGAAGTCAGTCAGACAACTGGCTAGCGGCAAAGTATTACCCAACCAATGACCTCCAAGGAGGGAATCGCTAACTGAATGTGGCAAGACGAGAGTTGAGTTAAATTGTCTCATAAGAATTAACAAGCTTTCTTTTATTGTTACTATGAAATCTCTGCACATCTTGTCCTGCATCTGGAATAAAGTGTGGTTTGCAAAAATCTGAGTCTTCAAGTCATTTTTAAAATGGGACAGATTGTACCAGGAGTGGGACAGTGTGCAAATGGACCAACAGTAAGAATCCTAAGCATACCAAATTCCTCTTCCCACATTACCAAAGAAACATTTGGCCCCTGTTCTCTGACAGATACTAGAAAATTAATGCCACATTTGATCCAAGGTGCTTATTACTTACCTTTTTGGGAACATGCAGCATTATGCACTGGGATTGAGGTGGTTGAGCTGAAATCCTCACTACATTGTTGACTGGAAAAGTACAATAATCTGTAAGTAATGTTGCCTTTGACAGAATGTATCGTCATGATTTTTTGAAGAAGCAGATCCCAAATCACAGGGAACCCTAGACAAAAGGTGATTTTTTTGATACTGGCACATTTTGTCTTGCTGTCCTATAAGAGCTCTAGCCCTAGATCTTGTGAATCCTATTCTCTCCAGCCAAGTAAATTGAAAATCTACATGGCAAAGGTGTGTTTGGTTCACTCTCCTTCCTGATACAGTGAAGAAGGATAACTTTTTCATAGAAATTGGGCTAATTGAACAGCCTCTAATCGGGTGTTAATTTATACTGGCACTATTAGTTAGAGTCAGATCATGGGGAGCGGAGGGAGCGCGTGAATGTGACTGAGAGAATAAAACTGAAACAAAAGCTAATTTTTACAAATACCATAAATTTACAGCTGATCAGACGCTGTTCATTTTCAAATAATATTGCATTAGTGCGACAATGTTTTCTCATTGGTACTATTCAGGTCATAAAATGATTTCTTCAAAATGTCACATATATTTGTCTCTTTCTTTTTTGCCCGGTGCTGCATTGACATCATGCACCAGAAGGCGTGAGCTTATTCAGTGCAAGCAGTAGCATGTGGGTGGCCGGTTGCTTGTGCTATAACACGGTTGACTTGGCGGTGATCAATGCACATGTACTGTACAAGGCATGCACGGGGGTCACTGAGAAAAGAAAAGCGTTCTTGGCTCACCTTGCAGTCGTCACTTCTTACAAGAAAAGGCGATGTATAAAGCAAAAGAGGATGCAACATCGACAAGCTTCTGTTCCAAGACCGCTGCTTCCCCCAGCCCCTTCAGTGTAATAGGAACCACATCACAGAGAGAAGTGTGTCCATTGCAACAGGTACACGTCGTAAATGCAGGAAGGACGGTCCTTGGGTGTGTGGGAACTGTTAAAATTTGAATTTGATGATTGCATATAGCGCATAACTGACTTCCCTGTACTATTCTTTCCTCTGCATGTCCTGGAGTACAAAAGAAACACCACCATGCACCAAAATGTGGAGAATGGGCAAGATCGGAAAAAAAAAAAACACGATCCCTGATTACAACCACAAGAAAGCTTGCAAATGAATATGAATAATATGAATAATGTTGCATCCGTGCCACAATGTTTCCCAAAATGTACTATACAGGTCATAAAATGCGTTATTCCAAATATTATATATAACTATATCTCTGTTATTTTGTCACTGCGGCTTTGACATCATGGACAATAAGGTGCATACTAATGCGTGAGCAGGAACACTCAATAAAACTGAATAAAAAAAATTGGTGAAATACGAAGAAGGCAGATTCAGCAGCGTTTGTGTGTGAGCCTTTATCCCTCCAGATCAGAGACTTTTCAGTTCCATTGTCTCAAAACACTACTAACATCTACAGTTATTCCCAGTTTTAGATAAAAAGTAACCACATCAGATCTGGGGGAGAGGGGGGGGATATGTATCGTGATCGTGAATGAGAGAATAAAAGTAAAAAGAAAAATGCTAACTTTTAACGAGTACTATAAATTTACACCAGTTTTTACAGACGCAAATCAAATGTATGTTTTTATTGTATAATGTTAACAATAAGAGCAGCTCACTACTCAAAACGGCAAATTTTCCAGGCAGCTGGTTTCAAACTCACGACCTCTGGATTATAAAGCTGCAGTTCTTAGCACTGCACCATGGGATGCTGTTGTATTGTACTTGTACCTTTTGTGAAAGTGTTTATTTGATATTTGGCCATCAGCCTTCACACATAATACAGTTCATGTCTGCATTTTGTCATTTACTACTAAAACATGAAAAACGTTTCTGTTTTAACGATGTGTTTACATAGATTTTTATAGACACAGAACACACATGAAATTATTTACTCTATACAATTCTAGGTAGCTCACTCCCAGATAATCAAGGCTTGAAGTGGGAGAACTTCTTGCCTGCTCTGCGGCGGTGGGTGGGATGGTATAGCAGGCTACTTGCTGCTTGGGCTTATCGACACATTTACAAGACAAAAGACACTGATGGAGAGGTGCAAAGAAATTTAAGGTGGGCCAGATTTACGAGTTTTTTCATAGGCAATTCTAGTGTTAATATAGATAAAGCAACAGCCCCTTTAAGACTTCTTCCATTAGCTGGCTCCAGCATTTTTCAAACCAAAAGGCGTGACACTGAATTAAAACAAACCTTCCAGGGTTATAACTGCTGTCTTGCACCTCTCCTTATTTGGCACCTGCCAATAGGCACTGCACAGATTCAAGATGAAGAAGATGGAGGCTTCTTGCAGTTATTCTAGAATATCATGTACCAGGGTGATGGGATATGTATTCTGGCAAGTCTTGCTGTTCATACCCCCAGAGTCCACACAGAAATGGAAGGACCCATCCTCTTTTTTCACCAAAACCATAAGCACAGCCCAGGACAAAAAAGATGGTTCCAGTATGCCCCTGACGAGCATCTCATCCACATTCTCTTTAGTAATGGCTGTCTTTTGAGATGAGACCTGGTATGCATGATGCCGAATGGGAACCTCATCACTGGTATATTTAGTAGGACGTGGGTGATCTTTTGAGCCGGACCTAATTTTTTTCATCCACACATCTGGTCATTACCTTTTGCAGGTTGTTTCCACATGTTTGCTACAGCTGAGACTTCGTCAGTGTCCTCTTTAGCACCATAGAATCCAAGATATGCCTTGTGTAGATCCCCTTGGTCCTTCTGAAGAAACTTATTTACCCTACCCCTAGGCAATTAATACTTTCTTGATTGGAGCTATTATGTCACCCTTATGCTGGTGACATTCCACTAGTGAACCCACCTTTACCATATCATCCACAGTCCTCACCTCCCCTCCAGAGGTGGGTAGTAACGAGTTACATTTACTCCGTTATATTTACTTGAGTAACTTTAAAAAAAAATTGTACTTCTAAGGGTAGTTTTACTGCGTCATACTTTTTACTTTTACTTGAGTACATTTGTGAAGAAGAAACACTACTCTTACTCCGCTACATTGAGCAACACTCGACTCGTTACTTTTTTCCATTTACATATTACACTATATTTTTGCTAGAGAGAAGTCGCCAGTGGATCTATTGCATGACTGTTTCACCAATCAGACGTAGCAACAATAATCACATGACTATTATTTCACCACTCAGACTTAGCAACAATAATGACATGGCTCCGTTTCACCCTTCAGACGTAGCCATGCAGTCACATGACCACACACAAACTTCCTGCGTCTTGCAGCCTGTGAGAGACTTTTTAGTCATGCGGGGCTCCTGTTCACTGCTAAACAGTCACAGCTTCACTGCAAGAACCTTGAGAGCCAACTCCTGCTGAAGCTTAACCATCACTTCACTGAGTGAAGAACAAGCACGTTTTAACCAAACATGCACAGACAGTCATGGTAAAGTGAGACTTCTTGTATGTGCACAAGCTGCCTTGTTCTGATGTTATTTTCTATCAGCTGTGCTATTTGGAGGGCAAGTGTGTGACAAAGCCGGTCCCATACAGGGTCCCTCTTCCCACATGGGAGTCTGCTGAACCCACACCATCAATTGTTATGACTGCCTGAAACACTGAAGATTTTTTCTTACCAATGTCTGGTGCTCTTCATGCCAGTGCTGGTACTGCCTCTGCAGACATTGCAGCATTTTGTTTCCCAAGAATTTAAGCTGTTAATTCACATAATCTTTCCTCGCCTCCTGGGTGGCAATAATACCCTGATCACCTCTTCATGAGAGACAGTGTTTTCTGCCAGTGGTGTTATGCAGTCGTTTATGGCCTTGATCTGTTTATTTTTTCGCAGCCACTCAACATGAGTCATGCTTGCTAAACTATGTGTATGTAATTCAGTATGTGTGCCAACGTTGGCTGTAAAAAGTATGATTTGAGTACACATGGCATAAGAAAATAATATGATTTGAATATGCATATGTCATCGATGCTGTCCCACATTTAGAATCACAGCATTTGAACACTCAATTCAGATAATTTCAGGACATACCAACGGGTTTGCCACTATACCACATTCATCAGAGAATCATTTGTTACAAGCCATGACAGAATATAACCATTGCTGAAACAGAATTGTCAAAACTCATCTTACAACAGCCACTGTGAGTAGATGAGCCAACGGGAAACCTATCCTTACCTCAAGAAAATAGTAACAGGTATCTACAATAAAATATATTATTTCTAGTTTACTACCGCTGAGCTCACACTATTAAAGGACAGAGAGAGACTCGAAAGAACAGCGTAGTAAAGCAAAGATATAGATGCACGCACACATTTATTTGTTTATTTATATGTTTCCCTATTGAGTTAGTTTTGTAAATGTCATTAAAACATGCTCTGTGCTGTGATTTCCATGGACAGCTTCTAATTATTCCTTTCATGAATGAACATTGAGCTAAACACTTTTTTTTTTTATAAATGTCACTTTAACCTTTGTGGTGTTTTCATTTGATACCAAGAAGACCTCTGTCAGTACTGAAGACTATTACTTTCAACTGTAATCAGTGCATTAATGCGACATGGAGTAATTCACCGTGGCTCCTTAAAGAATTTTTTTTCTTTTCTGTGCTGTCAATGTGTTATCAGAGTCCTGTGTGCACTGATAGTTTGAAAGTGTATAAAGCAGACAGGAGGGTGATTTTCACAAGCCTATGAAGTTTTCACCTTTGTGGAGCTTGCCTCCGATTTGCACATGCCTGATGTAAGTGAAGGTCTACTTCATATGCATCTTCAAGCATTTCAGTATGGACAGAGATCCTTCTGAAAATGATGTGAATACTCCAGTGCGGGCACAATGTGGGCATAGTCTAAGCCCTCCCTTCTGGCAACAGTACAGGGTCAATGGCATCCAAAACTGTATGTTCAGGGACAATAAATAGAAGTTCCAAAGCATCCAACGGTACAGCAAAATTAAAGATCAGCAAAGCAAAATAGACCCAGAGTGGTTCAATGCTCTGTTGAGCGGTTAACATTTGGCCGAGAGCTTCGTTCAGATTTCGTTCAGAATGAGATGGCCTATGATGGGGACATCTCAGCTTTATAGCGGCCCTGACTGGAAGGGACAGAGTCAGTTGCCCTCATTGGACAGTTTCTCAGGGCTATGGGAGAATGAAAAGAAGATATTGTCAGCAACAGCACCACCTTGTGTTTAGGAATGGAAGGGCTTACCTCATATGAGCCCAAAAGATGAACATCAGGCATGCATGCATGACTAATATATATTATAATTTTGTCATCTGTTCTAAGAAGATGTGCAAGTACAAATTTCATTATACTATATACACGTCACAATAAAATTTGACTTGGCTTGATTTAAAAATAAAAAACAGATACCTACCAAAAATGATAAAATAATAGGTTACATTGGGCAAAAAAACCTTAACTTTGTCTCTACAGAAAATCTGATGTCTGATCACTTCTGTTGATTGAATACCAAAAAAAACTAAACTGAAAATGAAATGACAGGTGAAAATAGTATAGAAATACGAATTAAATGAAAAAGTGGAACTAAAATAATCTTGTTTCAGAGCAATTGATTTAGACATTGTTGATATCATCTGTGTTCATTTACTCGGCTAAATATTTGATAAGCAAATTCATTAAAATAATATTTGTAAAATATTATGACTATATGATCAATTACCATACTTAATATCATGGTGTGAAGAGTTACAAAACATCATTATTATACACACAAAACAGAAGAAAGTCAGTTTAGCTGTAACGGTAACAGAGATCTAGAGGAAGCCATTGTTTAATGCTTCGGATTTTGGCCTGGTTTTGCAAATGGTGTATTTAATAGTCTTGCTTTGCTGTTTGCCCATCACTGCCTCTAAAAATGCTGCATTACTATTTCAAGCAAACAGGTCAATCAAACCACTAGATGGCAGCAAAGTACCACTGCCAGAGAATTGGCAAATGCCTTTTAAGGTCTACAGTTATTGAGACTGAGGCAAAGTTCACATCAGCAACATCTCTCTGGCTTTTAATGAGCCTATTGGATTGTCACATATTTTTACAACACAGTGGAAAATTTTAGTTTTACATTACTGAAAACGTATAAAACTGCTTTTGCAGAAGTGAGATTCTATGTCTCTATATTAAACTGCTAGACAGGAATCACAGTTTATCAATTATTAAAAACAATTTTATTGCCTCAAATGACAATTTGTATAAAAATATATGGTCCATTTTTGCAGGGAGTGATCTCATGGTTACTTATTGCAGCTCTGTCAGCTGAACTTCAAATGCTTTATATTGACACATTGTAAACATGTGAAGCTGTGATGCAGATCAAGATGGACATGGACAATGCGACAGCAGAAAATATAAAAATGAAGGTTATTTATAAATTACAAATAAACTGATAAAATTATGATAAAACAAGACATGTTGACCAACAATTAAAAAATATCTTCCGCCTTCTTTTGGTTGTATAAAATACTGTACATTTAATTAGAAAATGGCAAATTACCCTGACTCCTTATCCAGTCAAAAGTTTATTTTTCAAACCAACCATCAAGATTTAAATGCTTCTAAAAATTCAATCAGCATGCTAGCTGGCTGTACCCTTCTGCCTTCCAACTAATTTTGTATAAGCTGTTGAAATGTTCTTATGACTGTCTTATGTTTTCTGTATAATTCACACAGAAATACATATTTTTTGAAAATAGAATAATGTTGATACCAGTAGAAATGCCATATAAACTACAAGCATCACACATTTAAAGTCAAGTAATCAACCTTTCCCCATCTCAATAAATGTGGCTAGAGGATGGAATTAGACTTTTAACAAACAACATTCTAAAGCAAGAACTATAACTGAACAAAAGCACAACTGTCTCAGGCTTGTGGTTTGACTTCTTCAGTAGTACTTGCATACTTTGGTCATGTGCGATGGTGAAATACTATATTGTAAATAATCAGCCATGGTTTACATTAGTACTCCCTAAACTTTCACATTTACAGACTGCAATGGCCTTTGTTTCGAGAAGCGGAGGCGTGTGGGGGGTTATGGGGTGGTCTTGGGAATGGTATGTCTTAGTTTTGAAGAAAAGTATTTGCAAGACGGTGGCAATGAGACAGAATCACACTGTCTGTAATCTAAATTTGGAAATCACACATGCCTTGGCATCTTCTTTTAGCTTGTATACTCAGAAGCTATTACAAAATATATATATATATATTTATATATATATATATATATATATATATATATATATATATCTTATGTATACATGCTGTCAATGTGGCATATATATTATATGTCAGTTTCTGTAAATCTAGCGGTTGGGCATATTCAGCGTTATGTTTGTGATGTACCATCTATTTGAATCTGTATTGCATTTTCTAGTTTTAACAGATGGTACATTAAAAACTTTAGTACTGCTATTGATAATTATTTACCAAATGCCATATTAGGGCAACATACAAACTGATCCTATAACTTAATAAATGAAAATTCGATTAGACAAAATATACGGAATAAAGCAAGATGACAGAGAAAGTACTAATCTCACTCAAGTTCATTAAACTATCTCATGATCTGGCGTCAGTCATGTATGAAAATGTGAACAGAACATTTTCTGCTGTGATTATTTCCTTTCATTCTATTTAAAGTTTCCTTTATTAGATTATAATTTTGGTTGTATATGCAATCTTTTGTAATGAAAAATGCAGTGCAATTTATGAGTGCACATAACAAACCTCTGGGAATGAGTGGGTCAAGAATGATGCCCTTGAGTGTGTGTGTCACAAATGACATCATAGGTGTTACCCTCAAATTAATTACCATTAGATTTAGGGTGCTAGATCAATATCATATAGATATTGTCACGCATGCACATCGGAGGTGCTCCTCGCAGGCTCAGATGAGGTATGTAATAAAACCCTGGGCGTCCTGAAAGGAGGAGTCATTTACTGGCTTGAGCAACACGCCAGATGGAGTTCCGCTAGAAACAACTTGGCTACCCAGCTTACCTTGTTATTAATTTCCTGTGTTTTGCCACAGAAAGGGACATACTCCAAACACTGTTTTCTTTTCTGTTTTCTTTCTATTTGTCTTCACAAAATAAAAGGGATGACCCGGTTGGGACCCCAAAATTTCTTAGAGTCTCAGAACTGTAATTTCTGCACCTGGCCACTATATACAGTGGAACCTCGGTTCACGAACGTCTCGGTTCACGTACAACTCGGTTCACGACCAAAAAGTTCGACAAACTTTTGCCTCGGTTCACAACCACACACTCGGTATACGAACAAGCCAGTTTCCCTTGCCTGCCTGAGCTGAGAGAGAGAGAGAGCGAGCGAGCCACGTGCCTGCTGGGGAGGGGGAGGGGGAGATTGCTACGTGTGTTTGCCTATCTGCCTGCCTGTGCCGGGGTGGAGTTGGGGGGATGGTTCGCCTGCACGTACTGCCGGCCTTCTGCATAGGGGGAGGGGGGGGTACAGCTGAGACTCTCTCTCTGAGAAGCAGGCAGTACATGCAAATGAACCACCCCCCCCCCCCCACCAGGCAGACTGAGAGAGAAAGAGAGAGAGAGCGAGCCGCGTGGCTGCAAGAGCCCTGTTCATTGTTCTCAGTCAGACGTGCATGCGTTACCTGCACTCTCTTTGTGCTCTACAGTATTTCGTGTGCTTTTGCAGTTAACTATGGCTTCTAAGCAAGTGAAGAGTGGTGAGAAGAAAGTTTTGAAGAAAATTGAAATCGAAGTAAAGAAAGAAATTACAAGAGGTGGAAAAATTGTTTACCAGTTTACTCATTTACCAATTTGAGAACCCTCGTGCTTTTAAGCAGCACAATATAAACAAAGCCAGACTGCCAGTAATGTGGGGTGGCAAACACGAAGGGTTGGGTCACAAGGAATTTGTTTTTGGAATGGCTGCATGAGGCTTTCGCTCCCACCAACTAAACAGCTAAAAACACCAGAAACCCAAGAAAACACCTGAAGGAAAACACTTCATGCCAGAACTCGACTCATGCAAGGTTAGTTTTCTTGGTGGTTTTTGTATTACGGATTTTTCAAAAGTTAATTTTTCAGTTCGTAGCGTGAATTGTTGCAATGTTACTTTTCTCTTTTTTCAAATGTTCGCTTTTTTCCCTGTGCCTAAAACTCATGAAAGTGTTTACAGATGGAGTTGTTCATAGCGCGATTAGTTGCAATGTTACTTTTCTCTTTTTTCAAATGTTCCTTATTTTTCGCTGTGCTTAAAACTCATTTTAAAAAAAGTGTTTACAGCGATCTGGCTGTAAGGCTATTAGCATGAACTCCTGCAATGTTTTTTGGTTACTTGTGATTGGTTTTTAAAGTTCAGATTTGTTCTAATGTTCCTTTTTTTCCACTGTGCTTAAAACTCATTTTAAAAAAAGTGTTTACAGCGATCGGGCTGTAAGGCTATTAGCATGAACTCCTGCAATGTTTTTTGGTTGCTTGTGGTTGGTTTTTAAAGTTCAGTGTGTGTGTGTGTGCTACAGAGAGAGAGAGCGCGAGCAGGCTAAGCAGGGAGCCTGGGGGTTTTGTGTCAGTGTTATTCATGTTTTTACATTAGTTTACTATTACACTGTGCATTCTATGGTGTAATTAACTATATGTGTGCTTAATCTTTACATATATTTACAAATTTACATACAGTTCGTGTGGTCTGGAACGGATTAATTGTATTTACATACAATCCTATGGGGGAAACTGCTTCAGTTCACGACCAACTCAGTTTACGACCAAAGTTCTGGAACGAATTATGGTCGTGAACCGAGGTTCCACTGTGTATGTGTGTGTATATATATATATATATATATATATATATATATATAGTGAGACATGCCCGAACACCACCAGACAGACACTGCATCTTTATAAAAAAAGCATGTTTTATTTTCTTCCATTTAACACAGTCCCATACAGTACACTGGGCTATTCGCCCCAATCACCTTTCCTCCGGGCTTTTCTCTTTAATGTCCTCGGACTGCCTTTCCTCTCTCCACGGAAGCTTCGTCCCGCTCCCGACTCTAGCTCCCAGACTGTAGGAATGTGGGCCCTTTTATTTTCATCGGGATGTGCTCCAGATGCTCCCTCTGATGACACTTCCTGGTGTGGCGGAAGTGTCAGGAGAGCACTCGGAAGTACTCCAGGCATCCCTGGAGGGATCCTCCTCCATCTTCCCGGGTGTGGTGGAAGTAGATCATTCCCGGGCCCTCTGAAACTTGGGGCGCCCCCTGGCAGTGGCCACGGGTCCCAGTGGGCTTGAGCCTCCTCGCTCTTCTCCCGTGGTCCTCCTCTGATCCAGGGCGGTTGCCCCCTTGTGGCCCGGAGGATGTACACGCCACCTCCCTCTCCTTCCAGGCGTTCCGGCCCGGGTCGCAGCCCCAGCAACTCTCCACTATATATATATATATATATATATATATATATATATATATATATA